>NW_019775646.1:78703-138423 GCF_001039355.2 Lingula anatina | reverse complement strand
TTTGTTTTTTTTTGTTCGCCCTAGGACGAGTCCATGTGAAACGGGTGCATCAAAGCACAAACGTTCTCCAAGATCGAGCCAACATACGACTTAGTATAATTGCATACTGACCAAACATTGTTCTCTCCCCTTAATACAACAGATGAATGGAATAATTGTGACCTATAAGGACACAACAACAAAGAGAGAGAACCAACCTTAACATACTGAAATGAGTACGATTACATCACGTGATGTATTGAATGCCAACAATGAACAAAACGGATTGGATTGCATTCGCATGCATGATAAGTGTCGACAGAGAAGGAAAATATCAATGCTAGAGATCAACAAAGTTGGTATTAGAATGGAACCTCAGCTGCAACAAGACAAAAGCGGATCCTCAGAGACGGGACGAAACGTTCCTGTAAACGTGCACCAGGCTTTGAAAAACCCACTTCAAAAAACTTTTCGCCCGCTTATCATATCTCTGAAATTAATGGGACTCTACCACGAGAATCAAGCGGTGAATAGCGTGTCCAATTTTTCATGGGGCGGAGTAAGCACCAACGCCGCAGTCGAAGTAGAACGATCACATGGCAAAATAAAAGCTCTGAGAGTGTACAGCACTGCAGTACTAGTTGCAATATGGACAAACTGCCTTCTACAGTTCACCATGTTTTCCGTGCCATCTATGGGCTACCACCTATTTGTAAAAGTCGTTTACTTGACGTGGTACAGCAACTTGTGTGTGAACGCATTGGTTTTGTATTTGGCATGCCGTAAGAACCGCTTGCAGAACTTTTTTGCAGAATGGGAAGTTTTACATCACAGCATGCCTTGTGTATTTTGCCCTCGCCATTTTAAATGGCGAGTTTTAGTTTACACTGCTGTGAGCTGGGTAATAGTCTTGGTTAATTTTGCGTACAAGATGTATGATAGTATTTATGGCTCTGTGAATAGTTTAGAAATTCAGATCGCTCCATTTCATCTTTTATTCGTAAATAACAATCGAACAATAGAAATGAACATAATTAAGTCATTTTCGATTGCTTTTGAATTTATCATGTTAAGCTGTTGGATTCTGCCGGTCGTGGCGTTTTTTGCGATTGCTGAAGTCATGTATAAAGCTTTTCTTGAGTTCAACAAAAATCTTAAGATGGCGATAAAAAACTTTAATGGCACTATGGGCTCCAGTCCTTGTGACTAAGAATGGTACAGAAAAAGGCACCAGCAAGTCTGCCGACTCATGGACACTGCAGACGGTATTTTTTCGCCTCTTACCTCGGCGTGGATGATAGTAAACATAGCTTTGTGTTGCCTCATACTGTACATCTTCATATACTACCTATCAAAGGAGGAAGATGCATTTCTCCTGATCGCCAACTTAGGCTGGCTGGCGGTTGCCTTTGGTGTACTGGGAATTATAGCGGTTGGAGGAGGCTCTGTAAACTACCAGGTAAATTAACGGTTTTACATTTAACTTGACTGGCTATTTATTACGAACTTTTATAACAGAGTTATCGAACCTAGTTATCCTTAAATCCTCAATGACTTTCATAAAGATACAATAAGCCAAGGGCTCGAAGTGCCCTCTAAAATACATGTAGTATACAAAATGAAAGTACATGTATAGTCCCAATCTGCTCGTCTGGTCTTATATAACTTCCACGCCCCTACTCGTCCCTCAATCGGTGGCTCAATAGCAGAGGAGGGTAATTGTGGGTGTTATCATTCAGCTGGGCATCTGGAGTAAGTCTTAGGCCATGCTTGACTTGTAGTATTTTGTAACGTGCACATGGATATGTGCTACTCCGTACCTGAAATACAAAGGGTGTGTCTTACCAGGGAATTATATCGGATGCGCTCCCGCTGATTACGGGAAACCCCACAGGGTGCATTTCAGTTATTTTGTAACAGACTTCTAGCGTACCTTGTGGACAGAATGTGGCTTCGGGGTACCTTTGTTTAAGTTAAATTCCATCAAATTTTACAATGAGTGATTTACAATAATTTTTGCAGGCATCTTAGTGAATTTTCATATCACAGACGATATTGATTTCCTTTCCGCCTGACGGCGATATTCGTTTATCTGTGTGAGGTTTAGAAATACCACTAAAAGCCTATAACTTACTGTCCGTATAGAGTACTTCGAAGACCGTTGTTAACAAGAGGTTTACTTTCCATTAACTAATTCTATACATTTTGTCATGCAAAGACACAGCAGTGTAAGTACAGAGGGCCATCACCTGGGTCGGAATCTGAGCCGGAGTTGTGCTCATATCTCATTACCGCAATAACTGGGAGGCAATGTTGCCAGTTTATTTCAAATTCAAATGGAATACTAAATGGTGTTCAAGCTGAAATCTATACTTGTTGGCCTTAAATACAAGTCTAGTTTGGGAAAGATTATTCCTTAATTGTTTTTCGATAATCATTTTATATAATTGTGGTCTTGTTTTAATATTTTTTGGCATATTGCGACACCTGTTGGTGTCATATGTGGGACTTAATTGCCGGTGCAGTTTATCGGTGTACACGGGTCTGTACTACGACGTAACCATAAAACTGAGGTACGCTGACTGTACATTTATTAATCAGTATCACCATTTTTTAATAAACATGGAGATTATAATACGTGTTGGGGTTTTAATTTCAGGCTCATGCTTCGCTTGGGGAAATACATGATCTAGACTTGAGTAATAAAGCGAATGAAAACACATTACTGCAGGTACGCATAGTGAAATCGATATTATTATGCCAGGCTCAAGTCGTTTATTTCCAAATGGATAATTGTGTTATTATATAGTTTTTGAATGTTTGAAGTTAAACATTAATTTACGGCGACTATCGTTTCCCTTTTGTCGGATATAGATTATTCAAACATAACAGGTGACTATTTTCAGCGGCTATGGCTTACATGTAGTTACAGGTTTAATGCGGATTTCTACAGAGCAGGGTTAACAACACCTTACGTAAGATAAATTTTGTTGTTGCACTGTTTTTTTTTCTGTAGTGCAAAATGACATTCGATCTATATATCTTATTTCTAACCCTGTATTTGTATCACATTTGGACATATTCTTTTCTTGCTTTTAATCCAGATGCAGATGTTCCTGAATAAACTGTCCGGAGATCCGATAGGCTTTAGTGCATTCAATATGTTCGTTATCGACCGGCCTACAATTTTGACGGTGAGCTTCATTTTTCTTAACTTACAGTGAACTGTATATGCCAGTTTTATGCACGTGTATCTATTGTTATCAACAGTAAGTTATCAAATTTTAAATAAATAAATGTTGCAAACAGTTTTGTATGTACAACGCTTTGTTGAATTTTTTAAGTAATGCTTATAGGTGACAGTCGGTTTCTAAAAGTGATTTTTCTGTAACTAATGTCCTGTCTTTTACTGCACACATGGGTAGAACACATATGGTAACGACAGTTTATAGTGCTACACAAGTCACCTTTATGTGAAAGCTCGGCGCGTCCCCGGGCGGCACCTCAGAGGCATTAGCTTCAGAAGCATTTTCCTCGTTATTAAATCAAATCAACCTGGGGATTCTTATTCTCATCGGGGGAATTACTCTTGAGTAACATAAATTTTCTTCTACAGGTACTGGGCATGGTGCTGACGTATTTCATTGTTCTGGCTCAATTTCAACCGATACTGGACTCGTCCAGTGCTGGAGCCGGTTTGATGAACTGCACAGGTACTGGACCTAATGTGCCATGACGTCATCGCTCAAGAGATCAGCCGGAGTCGTCGTGAGATAGATTCAAAGTCGTCCTGATACTGGTGTCATCTCTTGCCGAATTTTGCAACCTCAGAAAAATGCATATACTCGTATATGTGGTGTTCGGCCTTCCGTATTTACACTTTTTTTTTGTATCGATATCCATTGCTTTTAATAATCATGTTGTTTAACAACATGTTTAACCATAGGCCTACATGAAAGTCTGAGCACATTGAGAATTTAACTTTTTGCAATCCTTCATGCAATTACTCAGTGGAATTGTTGTTTAGAAGAACAATTGCAGCTCGTTTCCACATTTTAGATATTATATTCATTGGTTTTGTGTTTGTCATGTTTTTACAACCCTGTTAACGCAACTACATATGGTACGTTGTATACATGTGTTTACCTGGTACTACTTAGTGCTGGACAGATAGAGCATTCAGTTAACATAATGAAATATGTACGAGGACTCATATGTCTTTTGCCAAAGAGATGCAAAAAACTAAAATAATGAGATAAATGTTAAAAGTCCCGTGAAGAGGATTGCAAGATATTCATTTTGATTCGGCTAAAGTGAGTGGAAAAACAAATTGAGATGTGCCATCCATTTAGTAAAACCTGTTCGCGCCATAATGTTGTGTGTCATTTTATATCAGTGACTCATGCGTGACATTTACAGTGGATCTTTTAGGTAAATTGAATTACTAGAAGGGGACTATTTCTCATCCATTAGTGTCAAGTTTGCTTTAAACGCTGTTTCACGCTTACTGTGGTGCAAAATAAAAAAAAATAGATACATAAAAAAATAAACGGAAGTCCGCTTTCTGCAGTTGCATTTATTAACGCCTGAATGTCACAGCCAATTAAACCAGAATTGTTATTATCGATTTACGTTGAATTCACTGCTTAATTACACCAGAAAAAAACATCTTTCGTTCGCCATCTTCTGTCACTTTTTTATCTCCCGCTTATGTTGTATTCAATGCTACGTCATGTTTAAGGAACCAGCAGTGACTGTTCTCTTGTTTAAAAGATAATCAGATTTAGTGATATATCCCGCCCCCTCTCGCCCGTCATGCAGTTATCTCTGTAAGGAGGTTTGTCAGAGTTTTGAAAACGAGGGTTCGACCCTCAATTTACTAAGAGCAGTAGACGCTTGTTGTGCTTAGAAGGCAGGGGGAGCGCTGAGAGGGGGGAATCGGACCCGATTCATGATTCGCCAGAAATTCTCTTTATTGATTTAAAATATATATATGAAAAATACCTCTGTGGTTGTTTTTTCTTCTTTTTTATGAAGGGGTTGTATTTGTTGTTTAAAAAAACGTGGGGCTGTTGTGTTTGTGCTCCTACAGAATACGTATATTTTCCCTGCTAATGCAATCATAATTTGCAAATTCCATATACATGTAGCTTGGTGCTTGTAGAAACAGTGAAATCAACATCATCAAGAATCGATAAACGTTAGAAAGATAAATGAAAATGATAAATGAAATAGAGATCTAAAAATGTTAAAATATAGGAAAATAATATTCTACTCGGTAGTGCGGTGCTGACACCACCAGTTTTAATAAAACGACTCGGAGTCTCAACAAATTATCCCACATATAGAGCAACAAATATAATAATCATTTCCTCTGTTGATAACACGCAGAATAAAGTAATTACCCTTCATGTATATAATGCACAATGCAGCACGCGGGTATTTAATCTGCCACAAACACATATCATTTGCTTACAAACTGATGCAGAAGATTTGGTGACACAAGACATCAGTTGAACCCTGGATGAGGATCGTGACAGGACAAGGTACTAAAAGTGCTGTGTCTCTTTTTTATATGTATTTGATATCCGCATCATATCGTGACTTTCCTGCCGTCACCCCATACGTTTTGCATTTCTCCTAACCATTGTTAAGTGTTTCCAAAGCATTTCACCACCTCAACCTCTCTCCTCCTCCCCCTCCTCCCGATAGCTGAGACAGCATGGGTTACAAGACCACCGGGGTTTGTGTCCTGGCGACCATGAGACGCAGGCTTCTACTCAGGCTTGAAGTTAAGGGTAAAGACGCAGTGAAGCTACGCTGGGGAGCGCCATCTGGGTTAACCACGGGAACATATACCATATATTACAGACGCGTCACCGAGACCGCCTTCCATGTGGTTAGTGGAGTTCAAGGAAACAGCTATACAGTTCAAGGGCTGCACTCATACGCGAAATATGAATTCAAGGTAAAGCAGATTTTAACACCGGCTTCTTTACTCAGTGCGTCCAAAAAACTCTTAACCGACCCTTTGAAGAATAGTTTTGATATATGAAGCTGTCATTTAGATGAATAGGCAATTGTTTTCAAAGGCACTGGTTATAAACCAGTGTGTTGCAGCAGGAATGTGTGTTTTTTTTTTCTAGATGGATGAAGTTAGCTTTTCATTTTTATGGGCTTTTAAAACAATAGGCCTAATATGATCAAATCTGATGTACAGAATTGGTATCCAAAAAGATACATAATTGAACAGTTAAGTAAATACATAAATGATTTGTGCTTAAAAAAAATGAGAAGCACTTTATCTCTGGTTGCAGTTTGATGAGAAACGCTTTTATCATGGGCTTTAGCTACACGTTTATTTTTTTTACGTTGAACCCTGATATACCTGACTATGGAGAGTTGCCATCGGAAACTTGAGGGTATTATATAAGGTGTGGAGACACGATCATATATTCTAAAAGAGTTATGTAAAGATTCCAGCAGCCTACTATTAGTCGAAAATTACTTCAGGATAAATGGATACCCGTGTGGAATGACGTAAGAGTACAATAAGTGATGATAGGAAATAAAGAAAAAGATTTCGTAAACCCATGTTCGGTATTAAAGAAAACTTTCTATTTCCTCCCAGTCCATCGAATACCGTGTTTCTGTTGAACACATACCTGACCAGGCCCCAGTTTCACAAAAAAAAAAAGCTTAAGTCAGGTTCCCTGGCTAAGAACTTAATTACCAAAGTTACATGGTCACATGTTCATATCTTGCCCTATCAGGAGCAGTGTAACAGCTCTCTCATAGAAAGCCTAGTCAACTAAGCCAGAGAACCGATTTGAGCTTTTTTTGTGAAACTGAGGCCAGATAAATCAATGTGAAATAACACCTTAATACTAAACGTGCTGCTATTGTGTTGGGTGGCATCGGCGTCAATACCACAATCTTTGTCTGAGGTACATAAAACCATATTTATTTCTATGATAAAACTTACGTTGAAACTGAAAACAAAAAGAAATGTGTCCCACACAGTTGTAAAACAGCTCCCGATTTTCTTTTTTAGTTGTGGCTTTAGTGGGCGACCGATTTTATGAGTCTATGCTGGCGCTTGAAAACCGTTTTTAATATTCCATACAAAGCAAGTAAAATGCGGTCAAGGCGTCTTTTACCAATTGAAGTAGTGTTTTGCCTCTAGTAAAAACAATCGTTTAATCACGATATCGTTTAAAATTACTTAACATCTTATAATTCTGGTTTGTATATATACCATCGTATAACTTGGTTCTGTTTGGTTTTAGGTAAAGGATTCTCACCACTGCAGCAAACTGAAGAAGATAAGAACGGCATCAAAGTTTGCTAACTGACAATTACGGTGAACATGGAAAAGTCTACCTTACATATAAACATTGAAGTAGATACTTCTACTTCTTTGATATAAACTGTTATAGCCACGATTCAAAACCAAAATGATAAGGTATACAATTAAAACTCACTCGAAGGAATAAAGGAAAACAAATCACCATTGCACTGTAGTAGTGTGGGAATATTGCAATGTAAATTGTTGGCGTTAACATCGAGTGTCGTTCGTCAAATTGTGTCACAGACATAGTAAAGGGGTATATGGTGTCTTTAGTATCTGAACGAGGTACATGTAGCTGAATTTTGTAATTGATTAACAGTATTCAAATTCCGTATGTCTTGCATGAAACATGTAAGCTCATTAAATTGTAAATAAGAATAAAAAATTTGAAATTACCCATGGCGAGATAAGGAAATGATATTTGAAAAACGTAATTTAAAAGAATTATATGCATGGTGAGATTCGATTATTTAATTACATCAAACCGTTTCCACCAAGAAAATAGTTTTGTGGGAAAAGTACCTGTATAGGCAGTTCTGTGAGTGGACGTGAAGAAAACAGCTTGAAAATCCACTTGACCTCAGTGAGGAGGCGGCCAAGACGAACTCTGTATTTGTATAGATATTTGGAGAAGTGTTAAATTGAATTTCTCCACCTTGCAAGTTTGAGTAGCATATCGCTTCTGTAATTTCTATCAAAGTGACCTTCTTTCTGAAATCAACACGCCACATTTTCCACAATTGTCATCGGTTTTAAGGATACTTATCTGCTTTGCGTACGCGTGTTTCTTATGCGGTTTCTTGAAAGAAGAAAAAATCTGTTGGTGTCAAAAATGATCCAACTGGTTCTTTGCAGATTACCCATATATTAAGGTTTAGCATGTATCAAAAATACGCGCCCAAACCACGAATCTTGGCATAATTGTTAATTTGAGTATATTTTAATGTGGATTGACTCCTAAAAGAGCAAAACCATGCTTACAGATACCTGTTATATGTATTTTGCCCTTTTGCCTATTTGGCCCTACAATGCGTATTGATGTAGTGTAACGATATTCAGTTAAACTAATTCAGGTTTGTAAATGACCCTATCCGGTAGATATGCGTTGTAAAATATGCCGATATCTTTTGGATCACACATAATGAGATCAAGGAGACCGAAAACAAAACTGAAATTAAGAATTTTGGCAAGGTCTTCATGACCGCCCTATCATTTGAGACGTCTTCAGCCAATATGGTGAAGACTTCGAATAGAAATCTTCAATGTTCGTTTCTGTCCCCAACATTGCTTTTTAGCGGCAGATGATCTGCACTATTGCCAGGTGTTTCGAACAAATAAAAATAAAAAACATACTTCATGTTTTGTCAACAAATCCCATTATTCTATTCGACGAAGTGGGTTTCCGTTCATGTACATGGATCAGGTAGCAATCATTAATAGGACAAAGCTAAAGTGTCGAGTTGCTAAACGATCCCAGATACGTCAAATCTGTATTTGTTTAACTCCAGATTCGGTTTCAAGCTAATTGGGAGAATGATGATCTAGAGATAAGGGACAGTTTCAAGACGGTAAATCGAAAATCAGTTGAATGCCTGATGCGGATGTGTATCGTATTGATTTCTAGAAGTACCTTTCTAAGCGTAAGCATTCTTTTGTGAACCAATTCATGAATAAATCTTTAGTAACCCTGAAATATTAACATGTTTTGCTCGAACCAACGACAAAAATATTTGTATCATCTTGTAAGTGGGATGATTACAAAGTTTATTCAGTAAGGCGTATGGTAAATACATGTACAAATACACTTACTAGCTGATAAAACACACATTGAACGTAACTAGTCCTGGAACCACAGGCTGCAGACTCAACTGTTCCTGAGAGGTAAGACATCTGCAAACTTACTCGGTTTTAATTAACAGAATAACCATGACCGACCTAATCATCATGCAATGATACTGTGCGTGTTATCGTTACTAGAGACACCACACTTTACTATAAGACACACACACGTGACTGGAACAGTATAAGTAGACAAGACACAAATGAGCGTTTTTAGAAGAACACAGAAGGCAGTTCAGCACAGAACGCGCCAATCTGACACCGTGATAATCAGTGACTAAGAAATATACATGCATCGCCACGAACTGTCATTGGCAAGGATATATATATTTCCTGGGGAAAACGGATTGCTGATGGTATTTGAAGCAGTGACAGTGAGAGAAACAATTTATGTCGTTTTAACGGACTAATGACAGGTAAACGCCTGGGGGATGGCAGTGGCTAGGAAGAAGAATAAATGAGCCCGCGGATATCCAGGAGAGTTTTGTAAAATGATACGTGGGATACTAAATGGAACTGACATTTAAGGGCATCATTCTCTGTGTCTCCAAGCACAGCAGCTCATGTAAACATGTAAATATACTTATACTCCAGGTTGTCTATCACGCAACATTCAGAGGACATTATTAGAGAGTGATGCTAGCACAAAGATTCAGAATCACCACTGTGCAGAAATTAAGCTTGACGGAAAATGTCCACCATGGTTGACAATATTACAAAGACAATGAATGCAACCCATGCTCAGAATGCTACCGTCTACCCGGAACATCTCAGTGCCCAGATTATATGGAAATGCGTGCCACCCATGCTCCTAGTAATAGGAATTACTGGGAATGTGCTCTCACTGCTGGTGATGAGAGGGAAATCCTTACGCCCGTCCTCAGCAAGTATTTACCTTCGTTATCTAGCAATTGCGGACACGAGTACGCTCGTGCTAGGTGTGTTTCCCGTGTGGATTCGCGCTTTAACCACAGTTGACGTAACTGCGCTCCACCCGTGGACGTGCAAGTTACATGTTTATTTTCTGTACAGCGCCGGCGACTGTGCGGTATGGGTTATAGTGGCTGTGACTGTGGACCGGTTCCTCAGCGTTACTTTCCCATTCAAGGCAAAATTGTGGTGCACAAAAAGGCGTGCGTTAATCTCTTGCGTAGTTATAACTTTTGTTGCGTTACTTGTTAAGAATTCACACCTTCTGTGGACTCGGGGTTTTCAATACGACGCCACGGGGGCTGTTTGCGGGGTAGCAAGGAAAGAGTTCGCGTTCTTCGAAACTGTGATACGGTCTTGGATTGGGTTCATTCTGTACGCTTTCATTCCAATACTTTCAATCATCATACTCAACTCCCTCATTGCATTTGGTCTCCACAAAGCACAGCACCAGAGACAGAACCTGTTCGGCTCCTCATCATCCCAAGCAGTGACAGAGACTGCCAATTTCCGGTCCAGCACATACATGCTGTTAGCGCTATCGCTAGCATTTGTGGTGCTGGTGACTCCAAGTATCACCGTTCTGTTGCTCAGCCCATATTGGGTGGTAACGCCGCATGACAGAGCTCTGGAAGAACTACTACAAGCCATTACGGACTCTCTTGTGTACACTAACCACTCAATCAATTTTTTTCTTTATTGTCTCACTGGCAAAGGGTTCAGACGGGAGTTCTTTCTTCTCATTGGAATCAAATCTAGACAGGTGATGCCAGAACCGAGAGAAGGTGGATCTGATCCGAATAGAGTTGTCGGGAATTCCGCAAGAGAATAATAAATCACGTTATTTGGTACGTTGAGAAAACTTGCGGTTAGCTGAGGGTTCAATCCCGAACAAAAATGAGAGCCGTTTGAATGATAACAATACCGATTAAGATAAACATATGTTACGATTAGAAATATATAATGTAAAGTTTTGGAACTCTAAAAAATGTTTGACTTGGAAAATATTATCTTAAGTACCGCAGAAGTACGCATGTTACCAAACTTCAAGCATATATATATATATATATACAGTGTATACATATGGACTATCTGAAACATTCAACTTCCTATTAGCAGATATTATGTCTGCAGTAGTTTTACTATTGTCATTTGTTACAGTTTTGTAAGTCAAATATATATTTATGTAAATTTAGATTTATATATATATATTTATATATCATATGTGGTAGTATTAACCATATTACTCCAGACGCACGTTAAAATACACGTGGTTCGGTCTGTAACAGCTGTAACTTTCTCCAGCACACTTCAGTTATCTTTTTTTATCAGCCATGAATTGTTCTCGTGACGTCTACGTGACTATGTAGTATACCGAGCCATACTTTATTTTTGTAGTTTGGGTATGAATAAATAATACACTCGAGTGTACAGTACAACAGACACGTAGAATCGCATTTTGACTTTCAGAGATAAATGTTGAGCATCCACGGAGAAACAAAGTTGGCATTTTCTATCAACATACTTAGGGAGAAGGGGTTGGGAGGGAGGGAAAATTTTAAAGACATGAAAATGTAAGCAGGGCCTTGCCACCTGCATTACTTTTTCTGTGGACATGCCTCTTTATAGTTGCCACTCGTTAGCTTTCCCCACGGAGGCCAAACGGTTTCAGGATGGCACAGGTCTAAAAAGACCAGGCATAAATTCTGAAACTGACTGAACTCGTTTCTCTGTAAGCCAAATATATTTTTATGTATATTTAGATTTATATATATTTATATTTCAGGCTATAAACCCAACATTTACATACATGTAACTTTGACAGTCACGGAAGTAATCAAAAGTATATTTACTGTTATGAGTACCATAGAACACTGGCTTGCAAAGTGATCGCAAGCGACCGCCTATATCAACCTTTACCTCGGCTTAACCCCGGCTGGTAGTGGCTGTATCTGTCCAAGTTTTGCATGTCAGACATGTAGTAGTCTAATTTTACTCAGCTGTTAATTGTCCGAAACGATGACACTTTTCGCGCGTTTTTGAAAACGTATTTCTTGGTACTGACGCAAAGATAGCATAATTTTTTAGTTTAAACGAGAATGCTAGACAGGGCACACAAAATGAACCGCACAGCGGGAAACCTGATCGAGGGAAGCACAGCCTATTTATGTACATAATATGCCGAAATAGGTCGTGCGAAGTGTCTATCTTGCTATTCACTCAGGGCCCTCCCCTGGTTCCGCCATTGAGTGAGCCTGAAATCAATATATACATATTTCATGGACATCCGTACACAGCGAACCCTGGTGATTGAGTGACAAGTCCTTGGCCCCTGGGGACGTCATGAGAGAAAGGCCAGTAATCTATCAGAGAGTCTATTGTTAATTTACGTTCAATCTTATAAACCAAAACAAATTCTGGATTACAAAATGTTCTACATATAGTATGTTATTATAGCAACACGATGTTCAAAAATAGATTTATCGTAGACTTCCTGTCCTACGATTTCATAAATTAGTGAGAAAAACGTTACTGTAGCCTAATTAATTGACACACAGAACAAAACGGTTTCCATATATTTTGCAGTATCGGTTACAGATTCAATAAACACTCGAGAACGCAAAGGTATAACCGTAAGGGAAATGTCAAACAGATGAACGAAAAGCCAAGTTACTGTATCTGAAATGCTGTTACAAACACACATATATATATATATATATATATATATATATATATATATATATATATATATATATATATATATATATATATATATATATATTCTGACAGAAGTACCATACAAAGCAAACTTCAAGTGTTCATTACTGACACAAAGCTGTGTAGATTCAGAAACTAAGTAAAAGGAGGAAAACAACACAGTGGTCTGCGTAATATGCTCGGAAGATGGTGGCCTCCTTGGAAGCCTCATATCTGCAACATGCTAGCTAGTCTCTTGTCACAAAGAATTAACACAGATGAGAAACCTTATAAGTGCAAGATCTCTGTCAATATTTAATGCAAACAAGAAGTGTACTGCTCATGAACAAACCACACAGGAGAGATACAATAACTTACAAATCAAATACAATCTGCACGATAAAACATTCAATTACAAAAGTATCTGAGACGGAAACAGAGGAATCTACCATTAGCAGAAACCTCAAAAGTGGACGGCCTGTATCGGAGAACATTCTCAACAAGTTTCTATTGCAAAAATCAAAGAATAGTTCATACCAAAAAAGTGTGGGTCCTGTATTTTATTATATGATATAATCCTATATAATATTCATTACTATACTACATAATATTCGTAGCAAAAGGCAACTACATCCAATATGCAAGGTTGTAATCTATGACTAGAAATATATAATTCTCTTATAATTAGAATAACACTCCTGATAAACCGTTTTTCCGCTACTTCATTAATAGTTCAAAAAAGGTAAGCAAGTGCACGCTTCGCCCGAAGCAAACCAAATGTGGATATATTCTCATTGCCCATTGCTGTTGTGTCGCATCCCATTCTACTAAAAAAACGCTATCTGTGTATACTGAAGCGGTGCAAAAATAAAAGGTTTCAACTGTAGTGAGAAGAGTCTGTCTATATACTTGTATACAAAACAACTGTATTTACAAAAACCTTCAACCTAGAGTGCCACTGCAGTCACTACAACACGAGATTCAATAACTGTGACGTCTGCAATCCGATGTGGACCCGTTCACTTAATAAGTAGTGCTACCTTGCCTCTAATCTTCCACTCGACTTGGTAACCATTTGCCATTAATAGTCACCATAGGGTTTAATACACTTGATGATGAAAAGGGTATCTATAACAGATTTTTATTGTTTACACTGTGAAAGCTATTGACAAAGCTGTGCATTCTGCGTACAAAATGCATCATAACAGCAGAAATATCTTTTTCAGGGAACGAATACAAAAGCTAAATGATTTTTCTGTACTCATTAACTATGAGAAAATTCAATTAAACTCATTTTTCATGAATATAATCAATATTACTCTTCTAATATAATAAACATTTCTCTTAGAAAAGATTATGAAAGGTAAAAATTTAAGTTTGGCATTCTTCAAGATTCTAAAACTTCACTGCCATTATTTGGTCCATATTTTGGCATGCATGTCTTAATTAAAGTGTCAAAACAAAACATATAATCCGTTGCCAAGAAATCTTCGCAAAAGACTTTTTATGATTTTATCAGTTTTAACTTAAAAGAGGCTAAATAATGCGTTTGTGTAATGGAATGGGGTTTTATCTCTTTAGCATAATAACGTAAAAACGATGTCACCAGATTATAGTTCAAACCCCAGTCATCAACCATGCCATTTTTTATGACGTTGTCTTAGGTACAGAACCGAAGACCGATCACTATCTCACTCTAATTTACAAAGCAAAAGTGGATGTAAACGCTTCTCCATCCTCTGTGCAGGAGGTTTTGGTCTACATCTTTATTGCACTTATATCAAAATGGGTATTTTATATAAATGAAAAGGGCCTTTTGCTGTATGTTGACCTTTATAACATATTTAATCATGCATTTTATCTTGTTTAAACATTACTCTTTGGCTTTCTTGCCACGGTTGTCTAACTGTGTGAATGAACCACAATAGTGACCAGTTTATATTTGTGTATACAAGTCTTGCTTGAAGATTTTTGGTCCATTTTTTTTCAGGTTTCTTTGATAAATTGCATGATAAGTCTATTTTACTGCTATATCCAGGTCACTGAGAAGTTACGTTGTACCAGTGGTGTCCTGATGGTTACCTGAAAGAAAAAAAACTTTATATTTTACATACTACCATTCCTGGTACTGATTCCAGAAATATGTTGACATCTTAAGTTAAAGATTTATTGCTTCATTACAGAGGTTCGTGCGTTATACTTATTTCAGAATCATTTTCTCAAGAATGGCTTAACATATTGAATTTGGTCATAGTAAAAAAACAAAAACTACCACCACTCTAATAATAAAAAATTAATAATAATAATAAATACCACCAACCCACAGGTTTTTCTTGAAATTCCACGATTCTGATGCCGAAATTCTCCCAAAGTCTGGGCTCCACAGTAACTTCCTACCACAATCAGTGATCCTAAATAAATGCAAAGAACATGAAACATTGTCATTGCTAAATTTCCTAAATTATGATAAATTTTAATAGTCTACTACAGTAGTATGTGGTAAAGGTGACTATGATCATTTGTTTATTTGTAAGCTCAAGTTTGTCATCACTTGTTTCAAGCTTGTGGTCTGCTTGCTGACCACCCAACAATGAAGTATTTCACTTCTATAATTCTTAAGTACAGCAGTGACTCAATTTTAAATGGGGAAGAATTGTCAATTTTTTAAATAATAATTATGTATAGCATTTGAATGCTTTAGCTGTATAATAGAACTACAGGGTAGCCCGTTTTTCAATTTTGTTGCTACCACTCAACAGGAATATTTTAATTTAAAGAATTTTTGACTTAAAAATAGAAATCTGTAAAATTCACAATATTCCCATTGAAAAGTTGGAGTCATTACCATAGAGAGCATTCACATTGAGAAGAGCCCAAGTCTAGCAAGGCCAAGACCTAAACACGGCGGACCTACATGAAAGGAAGACCGCATAATCCTTTAATAGTCTCTCAATGAATGTCACTGAGAGACCATTAAAGGATTAGGGTCAGCCCTGCTAGACCTCGGCTCTTCTCAATGTGAATGCTCCCATAAACTTTCTGCAAACCAATACCAATTGATAATTTCACAAAATTATTTTTATTCAGAACATTTTTGTTTCATTAGTTAAAATAAGTATTTTCACTAAAAAATCAGTGAAAGTGATAAAAATGGCATTATTCATTGAAATAATAAGATGTAATCAAGGAGATATACAGACATATCCCCTTGATATATTGCCATAAAAAGTTCAGAGGTGGAGAAAATATCTTTTCACATTTTCTTGGAATGAACAACATACCTGATTTACTTGTTCCTGTGCTGCCACCTTTGTTTCTTTTGCAATCCATTCATTTTTCAAAACTGGAGGTAATTAGCCATAGTTCCTATTTTTAAAAAAATGGCTGAATACACATATTGCATATTTTTTAACAATAAAAATGTTTATGTCAAACAGGTTTAATCCCATTGCCTTGAAAGAAAGAACCATCCAAAAACGTTTTACCAACACCCTAACATTCCATAAATTTCACTTTCATTATAACTATAATGCTTCAGCATCCAACCATATTTATCAAATATTTCGCCTTTCACTATTACTATAATGGTTTAGCATCCAACTATAAGTACCAAATATTTCACCTTTCACTATTAAACTATTATGATTAAGTGTCAAACCATATTTACCAAACATTTCACCTTATAATAACTATAACTAACATGTAGAATGATTTAGTGTCAAGCTGGATGTACCAAATATTTTGTCCTGTCATATTTGAAATACTGTGGAAAGGTTGAGGGCACTTGTTCCACTGTGTACGTCACACCATTGTCTTCTCTGAACACTGTCAGCTCCGAGAGGCACTGCTGAAAGTGATCATATGCAGGACAAGCCACATCCAGATCTGACAGGGTGAAATTGAGTCTAAAAAGTAAAAAATACGAAACTACGTAAGCAATGATCAGTTACTTAATCTGTAATCAATAATATTCATTATAAGAGTCAGTGATCAAAAGAACATACTTGTACACCATATCAACAATAAGTTGTTTGCCATATTTCATTACCATTTCTCATGAATACATCATGATAGCTTAAACTACTTATAGTTATCACTGTCATGTTGCTGTATATCTTTACCTTTTTTCTAATGAAATATACAGCTTCTTCCTGGGTGGCACACTCATTATTCTGTGCACTCTCCTGAAGAAAGCTTCTGTCAGATCCTCATCATAGATCACTGAAATTAAAACCGCAAAATGGTTTTAAGCAATATGGCCTATTACAATATAATATAGAACCAAATGAGATTTAAAAAATTAAATAAACTAATAAATTAAAGCAGTTGGCAAAGCCTTGTAGGTTTAACATGAGGATTCCAAACAAAAAGATTAAAAAAAACTATGTCAAAATTTTATTCTGCAATGAAGAAAGAAGTATTTGGTCAGGCACCTGCAGAAAATGCCTACCTAACATGCATTCTTGTACTAGTGTACTGTCTTGTGCTGTAGATAATGGGTTACCCACTCACAGGAGGACAACTTACCATCTGCCGCCACTAGAATTATATTCCTCTTCAATCTGCAAATGTCTTCAGCTAACCAATGAAATGGATTCTTGGGATCTGAAACCAAAAGAAATGGCTCATTCATTGCAAATTGGGAAACACGTTCTTTGTGGTTACATGGTGAGTGTAGGTGTAAGACTGGGTTCCCATACTTAGATCGATCCATCTGGATCGACCTAACTCCCTGGGGGCTCAAGCTTAATTGCTATCAGCTCAAGAGGCTTAAATGTCTGTCACGCTTTACGAATCAGCTAGGGGTAAAGATAATTACTCCCTAACAGTTTACTAGGCGTGACAGACGTTTAAGCCAGTTAGCTTGATAGCAATTTAGTGAGACTCCCCAGGGAGATAGATCGATTCAAATATCTGTGGGAATGGTCTCTAAGACTCCTAGCACGACCAGCGGTTGCGAAATTGAAAACGTCTCAAGTGACTGTGTCCTTGGGCACTGCAATATACTTTCTAGTAAAGCCAAATAATTTTTTTTACACTACAAGTTTGTTAATACTGGTGAACAAATACACAATGACTTTGGATTCACATCACCTGTGATACACTATAGAGTAACACATTATCTACGGGACACAAAAACTCTCAGCCAATTTATAAACTGAAAAAAAAAAACGATGAAGTAATAAAATTAAAAAAATAACAATCCATACAAGATTTTCAAAAAGAGAATACAAAACATGATGTAATTGAATGTTACCTCCAATAATGCTTCATTCATTACAGATGTGTTCTACAGTTGTCAGTTGTACTAAAAAATTTATAAAATTTTCTGTTTAACTGTCTGCTATAAGTACAATTCATAAACACACCTTGACAGAAATTGTCCTCAAACCAGTCCAGTTCTCTGACATTGATTGCATTCTGGTGACATGATATATTTTTGTTAAGTTCACAATTCTTCTTACACAGTGCTAAGACTTCATCACCAGTATCTGTAAGAGACATCAAGTGTCCAGATTGACAACTTGCATTGTAACATGAAAATCTGACTCCCATGAAAATCTGACTCCTGGAGTCAAAATTTCATAATAAAAATATGATTCCCGGCATGAAATTTTGACTACCCCCACCCACCCATCCACAAAACTTCAAAAATCTTATTTTATTTGAATATATGACTTTTATCTTGTAGTATGCATAACTGAGGATACATTGGCACTTTTTGTTAGTTAGCAGGCCTGAAACTACTGTTCAAAATCAGACCGTGCAACATAAAAATTTTGCTATGGAACCAACCAATTTACAGGTTGCTTTACACTACATAAACCAAGGGCAATCAGCAGTCTGAAAAGCTCTATATGGTAAGTCCTACCAGTTGCATACATCTACCTGTTGCATATACAGTCTGTGCCACCGCGCTCAGCAGTATGCTGGCTAGACCTGCCCCAGACCCAAGCTCCAGTACAACTTTGTCAATGAACTCTGACCTCTGGGACAGTATGAAATCACACAGCAATAAAGCTCCTCTCCATACCTGTAAGGGAAGATGGATTGAGTGTAGGTTGAATAATAAGCTTTTTTGTCTTGACTGTTGAGCTTTATTTTTTCTCGTTTTAAATCAAACCATTTGTCAAAAGACGAGATCAGTGACTGAAGTAGAATAAGCTGAAAATACTGGTAAACAACAAGCTAACATAATGCACATTACATTCAAGTGTAGCTGACAAACTTTTGAAGAAAAAGTATGATCTTAATTTCTATTGTTAAAAAATCTATTTAAGATATCAACAAAACACTGCAAAAGCAACAAGACTCATTCTTCTCATAAATCTAAGACTTCCAACAAGCAACATTTCTAGATGAATGAATTCATTTTGTAAAACATGATATGAGTAGAACTATACCTCATCAATAAGCAACACTTACCTGTAATCCCACATCAGACAGTTTTGTGGCCATTGCATGCTCTGGAATGGAACATAAACTATGTTATTCACTCCTTAGAACAAAACTGATCTTGATCTTTAAAATTGCATATAATATTTCTGATACATTGTCTGAGTAAATGATCATTGAGTACAAAGTACAATAATTACTCAGCATTTTATTCACATAGATTCATAATTTGATGACGATCAATGCAAGTCAACGCCTATATGTCATGCATTACACACAGGAAAGCATTCTGCTGATCCAAACTGTATACCTATGTATATGACATCTTGCTCTTCTTCTATGTCTTTATGCCTGGACACAACAACATCCCCATCCTCATCTAAGACAAGCCCTTCACTGTCACTAGAACTGGACACAACTGGACACTTGTGTTCATCCAGTCCAGTAACAAAGGGCACTTGTTCACTGCTTAAGATCTCCGTTGGTATCACATCTTCAACAGCCTTCTTGGGAATTTTAAAAAGAAATCTACTCTTCAAAACTGAAATAATAATAATAATAATAATAATAACAGTGTATGAAATGGCCGCCTGCCCGCCAGCCCGAGGCTGGTAACTTTCAGGCCGGGCGGGTAAGATTTGCAGATTACCCGCCCGACGGGCTGGCTGTTTTTACAGCCTATTTTCACCTTTTATTTTGTCTTTGTTCACAAGCGATTTCAGCAAAATATCAAATAAACTCACTGTTTTCACCCACTTTCATAGAAGCAAAGAACTAACCATAGCTTGCAATCGAACGCTCGTATCGAAATGTAACCAACAGTCTCCCTCTCAGTGGCCTCGTTTTCGAAGTTCTGTCTGTGTGATATGAAGTTGAAAGACAATTTGAAACGAGGCACAATGTTCTTAACCAGCTTCAGTGCACAGCAGATAACGTTACGTCATTGTTTTGTGTAGAGGAGATACCGCGAGTAGCAATTTGTAGGTTGAGAGTAATAAAAATGTGAAAGTATAAAAAGTTATGATATTGATTAAATCGACTTACAGGTACATGAAGTGCTTAAATTCAGTAATAAAGGCAATGGAGGCAAATAAAAGGAGAATTTTACAAAAAATTTGAATCCCAAAATTATGAGTGAACGTACGAGTTTACGCCGTGCGTCAGATGTAGTTCTTTTCCCACGTGCTTTCATCTTGGGCTGTCAAAAATGAAAAAATTCTATCAAGTCCGATAGAGAAGTTCATAAAAGAAAAACAATTGAGGAAAGAAATAAAACTAACAAAGATTACGACAGAACCAAACGAAAGAGAACAAATTGGGACCAATAGAAAGGTGACTTCGATTTGCAATTAGTCGAGAGGCAACATTTTTTTTCGTAAAACCGTAACTCGAAAGTATCACGCATTGCGACCGAGCGCAAGCATCTCGATCCAATAACTCATCCATACTCGCCCCATATAAAAATGATATTGTAGCCTCTATGTGATATATAGCTATTCTCAATAAGCAATGCTTTCGAGATACGGGGCCCTGCAGGACTGTCTATGGGCCATTAGCGTGCAGGACCGTTCCCGACCGCTTTTTAAAGCTTAAAAGCGATATTCAAAGGGACCCTACGTGCTAAATTTTTTCTTCTTTATTGTTAGCACAGAGATCGATTTATTTGACAACAATATATATATTTTTGGTCATACTTGTTGCTATACAAAAAAGCAAAAATTATGATCAAATTATATCACGAAATCGGAATAAAAGTTATGAATAAATTATTGACGAAAAAATGAGACAGTCTGCAAGGTGAACATAAACTGAATTGACTACCCCCGCCCTCCCCGACTGCTAAAGGGCCCTGAAAATTTTTGGTATTTTAGATGGTGAATGGTGCCATTTGGTATGGTTTAGAACTATGATTCAACTAGTGAAAATCTTATTTCAAGAGGTGAGTTTTTTTTTACAGAAATTAAAAGGGGGGCGTCAGGAGCCCCTTGACCCCCTCTAAATCCAACACTGACAAGGTATCATTCAGTAGAAATTCCAAACAATTTCTAAATTTCCATGCATAAGGCATGATATTGCCCTTTCATTTCCAAATTACTCTCCCAAGAATGCATTCTAGACCCCCTCAGCATACCTCTCTTAACTCTAGGGGTTATCATAAATAGGGCAGGTAACTACATGGCCGGGCTGGTAACTTTTTAGAGTTACCTGCCCGGCGGTCTGGTTAGTAATTTCCTTGAATTTCATACACTGATAATAATAATAATAATAATAATAATAACAATGGATGAAAATTACTACTCATATCAATATTTTCTCTTAATCACAGATTCAGAATTAAGTCAGTTGATGGTGGTCTGCACAGGCTCATGATTTCACAGCAGCATAGTTGGCAGACTAGCAGATAAATATTACCTTATTCATAGCAGTTATTGACGGCATCATTGATTGACTAAATTTTTCTAGCAGTGTGTGACTAGACAAAAATTTTAGAGCTCCAAAAGAGGTGATTTACTAGCTGCATGCTATTCTTCAGAATTAAACCTACTGTGTTCATGTACCTATCTATAAATGCTATACATTGGCACATGCTAAAAAAGGTAAAGAAAGGAACTAATACATTTATTTTTGTATTTACCTCGCCAATACATTATACTCTACCTAAAAAAATGACCCCCCCCTCTATTAGATTATAAGAAATGAATTACATAGTTCAAAAGCTGTCATCCCACCTTGTGTCCCCTCCTTTTGCCTCCCCCCCCTCCCCTAGATTTTATACATATCCTTAAGCCATGCAAACCACTTAAATACTCTTTTCTTGTGATTTTAATTATTTACAGCAGTGTTGGGCTATTATCCTTTCCAAAATTTCCTATAGGAGTCTTATAGGACTCTATGGGACTCTGTAGCAAAGGAATCCTAAAGTACAGGGCGTTATGGGCCAGAGTCAATATGAATTAATTATTCTATGTGCCTTGTATATGTATATCATTTTCAGACGCCCTGTCAGTTTTCTATAGGATTCCTATCTACTAGTAGGACATATGTCCTATAAGACTATATTGGATTTTGGGCCAATTTCCTATAGGATTCCTATGGTGAGGACTCCTACAGAAAATTTAAGTTAGGGATGAGGGACCGACCGAAAACTGAGGCACGGTGGCGAACAGTCAACTTACGTTTGTACTTTCCCTGTGTCCCATTTGCAGTTGTTTTACAATATAAATGTACATCAGAGAGGACCTCATCATCAGGATCCATCACAGGCCACCAACAAGTGCTTTGCTCTACCAAAGAATTGTTGTCTCTATCAAAAATGACAACCTACAGTAAAATGCATGGTCTGCTAGACTTAGTGAAAACTGTAATTCTATATGCATCGATGCAACAAACATGTTAGCAAGATAGGCCTAGGAGAACTTTCGTGAAAATTTTAAATAATGTTCATGTTGATTTTCGAACTAAACCTGCTTTTTCACTGAACAACTTTCTAACATATTTGAATTAAATCAAAAATGTGGTTTGGCACTTGTGAGGTCAGCTGTGGGGAGAACATCTATAAATAACTAAATGAATAAGTACTTTTACAAAATTAAAAATTCGTAAAAGTAGTCTGCCCATGCTGAATTTCGAAGTCAGCCTTCCTTTTTTCTCAAGAAAGCTTTTTAGTTAAATTAAAATAATAACAACAACGAAAAATATGGTTCGGTACTTAAGGGGCGAACGTCGCAAAATACATGGCAAAATTCCAACAACTTTTGTAAAATAATCGAAAAATAATCTGATCATGCAGATTTTTGACTTCAACCTTCCTTTTTATCAAATGAAGCTTCTTCCTTAGTGATTATTAGGGAGGGTAGCAATCAATGACGGTCCACTTTCTCGCAATGTCCGGATATTGCGATTAACCGCCGTTTGGATGGTTAAATGCAATTTATTACATTTTATCTGTTGTTTACTATATGTAATTATTGTGAAATTTCAATCTTATATGAAGAGTTGTCGTTCCTGTAAGTTTTATATACAATATTTGCTTCAGGAGAATGTTTATATTAAATTCATATCCGCTTGTCAACGGTACGTTTATGGTACGTACGGACTGTGCATGAGTTTTAAAAGTTACATAAACCAACACGCTTCCCTACCCGTAAAATAAGTGCTAGTGGAACCGGTGTAACGTGACAGAGAGTCCCCCATAACAGGGAGTCCGCGTCCTATTCATTTGTACAGGTGAGCCTCGCCCTAGATTTTGACCAGCACCGGGATGTCAAAAGGACGAGAGCAAAAACTTTGTCAATTCAAAAGATGATTATAGAATTTATTTATTCCATTCACTTATATTCATTAATAACTACTACCCGAAATTTATATATAACTGTCATAGGCTGAGAGTGGATTTTTATACCCTTTGAAAAGCGTGGGACTTGATAAACAGCTTCAACTTTCAGTTGTAAATTCAATTCGGGTTGTTTTTATTCTAATATCAAACTCACTTGCAATACTGAGGTTGACTGACGTTTATTTGTGAACCAGAATAACTAATAATATGATATACACTACTTGCAGACATTGTCTTTCCTCTTGACGGTGTTGTTCAAAAATCTCCAAAAGTCTTGATTTTGGGGCGCGCCGTGAATAGACAACGCACGTCTCAGACGGCATTTGAGCCGACGAACTAGTTCACCAGTTGCCTTGGGCCATCTTTCGCTCCACTGTAAGAAATGTCTGTTGTGAAGAAGAGTTATGTTATGTTCTTGTGCTATCGTGGACATGAAGACGTCTTCTATGAACAAATGTTTTCCAGAAGAGGCCCAGTGAAGCAGGTAGACAACATCAAAGGTAAAAATAGACGCCCAACCTGATATGAAAGCTGGGAATCTCTCTGCACTGTACTGCTCGAGTGTCTGGTGATATTTACTGTCAGGATTTCGCCAGACACGAGAGAGCGCACTATGACGGTCTCCTGTGAAAAGTTTTGACGTCAAACCTGTTGCGGAAATATTGCACAGATATTTTACAACTTCTTCATAGTTTATAAACACATCGTGTCCACAGCGTAAAATGTATTGAGCACTTGGGCAAAACTGAGTTATCCAACGGAACGCCAGGATAGTTTTCAATGTAATATTCTGATACGAATCTATAAAATCCGCTTGAATTATATCACCAAACATTTTGCTTTCATCTGTTATGTTGTAGTGACCACGCGTTTCTGTCCCCGTTATCGCCTGCCCGACAAAAAAGAAAGTTTTGATTTCTTTCTTTTCAAATTCCTTTATATTTCCACAGAAGCGACGAAAAAGTGCCCTTCCTTTAAAATCGTTTGGATCCGAAATAACAAAAACAAGAAGAAATAGCCTGCCTTTATCGGTTTTACAAGCACGGGGAATATTGATGGTGTACCCATACCTTCTGATGTGATACCACAGATGTGCTTTGTCTTGTTTCATGGCACATATAGGCTCCGGCACAATACACGCTGAGGATTCGGTAGTACTAGTAGCTGCAACCCTCTTAGTCGAGTTGATCAACATCCTACGTCGCCCAGAAGTAACGGCTGGACCTTGAAAGCATGTAAATGTGAAACATACCCATCCAAGCAACATGATTTGAAGCAGATGAATTGCCCGTTGTTTCTTCATTGATAATGCATTTTTCATTATTTTCAGTTTACAACAAACCATGTCTGCAAGTACTTAGAATAAACCACAAAGCTGATAATCTCATACAATACATACAGCTCCTTGCTCATACTGGCAATTTTTATCATATAAAAGCTGGCTCGTTTATGCAGCCTTGATCATTATGCCTGTAGGGCACTATAAACGTCATTATTTATGCATAGTCCTGAATTACAAATTTCTTTTTCAAATCAATAAAAATGACGAAAATATCCAAATATTGTCCTTACCAGCCATAATAAAAAATAAAATCAATTTCCAACTAATACTGGTGAATAACATTTCATCTGAGACATCTTAACAAAGCATTTGTACCATCCCTTCTCACCAGTTCTCAGTAAAAAAAATTGTTGTCTGGAAGATAATGCTGGTTCACTATCTCATGATCACTGCGTAAAACACAGACCTCCCTTCTGCTGCCTGATATCGACTCTCGGCTCTCCAGTAACTATATGGAGGTGGGGGGAGAGAAAAAAGCATATCAGTTTCAGTGTCAGTATCAGATACCATACACAGAGTTTAAAATTTTCAGACCTACTTAGTGCATGTAAGTGCTAAATCTGGACAAGTCACTATTAAAATAAATGCAAAATGTTTCATTCCAACATGGTGAGTTTCAGAGAAAAATGAATTCAGAACTGCAGGCAAACAGTTATGAATGAAGTCATAAGGTACCTTTATTTTTCACCATCACCAATATCAGTAAGGTTAACATAATATTTAGTTGTTCATGAGACAAGGGACATACAAAACAAGTTTTTGAGAACTTCAACAAGGAAAAACAAAAAAATGACAACTGAAATAAAAAAAAATTGTAACAAATACAGACTATTTCCCCACACATTCTTTCATACCTCCAATGACTCTGAAAGTTTACTCCTATAAGTCAACACAAGCAAAATGATTCTTCAAAAACAGATGCATGCTTACAGCAAAATGTAGCAAATAAACTAAATTATCAGACACCCATGAATGTCCAATATGTGTAGTTTCTTTTCCAACAATGCATATACTTTAACTGTTTCTTATTACCATGCTTACTCTGTATAACTGTTTCTCAAGAAAAAAAATAATATTTGAGACAGGTATTCATACCATTTTGATTAACCAATTCAAACTTAGACATAAGAGATTTTAACATAATTAACTTATTAAAATAACACAACAACAGAGTAAACACAACTGCATTCACATTTGAACTGTAAAAAGACATAAATAAACCTATGTTATATATTAAATTCCAATATGGATTTGCAAGTCAAATTAATTTGAAAGTCCAAAGCTTCAATACGCTGGAATTAAACCATCTTTAATGCCCATATAAAACTAGACAGGAAAGACTGCAGTTATTTCATCGTGAAAATTAATCATCAAGCTATTTAAAGGTTTCACAGAGGAAAAAATCTTATGGACATATGATATTCCTGCCTCAATACAGATGGTAAGACCCAAGCAGATAGAGACTTCTCACTGATTTTATTGCCAAAATACATAACAACTTGTTGATAATATATTCATCTTTAAGTCTTATTTCTTATGGAAAATGACCAAATAGACTATTAAGAATATGGTAAAATTTCTGTAAGTTTCAATTTGTTTTTTAATTTAAGGAATGTGTAACAAAAATGAAATCAAATACAAATTAAAGTTTTATACTAAATCATACTATAAAAACAACAACAACAAAAAATTATAAAGGCATTAATTATAATAATAATGAAAAGTGGAAATTTTCTTTCTTCAGAAATTGATACATAATGAACAAGCACTGGCAACTGTAAAGCTTCTAAATTGCATATTGTAACATGCATATTGATGTAGGAGTATAAATCATTCTTACGTACAACAACCCTGTAAAGAACCAATAAAGAACCCTTATATCCACCCAACCAATATAAAACTGGAATGGTTTAAAAAGAACATCAACCCAACAATCACAACCAGATAATGCTGAAGTCTGTGTATTTGCTGGAAACTGTTTGCACCCACCAACAGCCAGGTTCTATGGAAGAGATATTGTGCTGATTGTAATATAAGGAAGCACCACCAATTTTATGTAATATCAATTATGCACCTGAAAATGCAGAACAAGGGGAAGGGAGCTGATAATCGTGCATCATTTTTTCTTTTTCATTTAAAATTGCAGCAGCAATAAATGGAATATATACTGTAAATGTAAATTTGGAAGACAAACTTGTCTGAGTAAAATATGAAAAAATATGTTAAAATTTGCTATAATTGCATAATTTGACAAGTAAGGTAAGGCATATTTCATGGTTTATACAAAAGGCAGCTGTATCTTAATGTCCTATAGAATACACTGTAAGTTTTCATTCAAAAGAATGTTTTAATGCCACATCAACTGCATGCTGAGATATATGACTATTTTTTTCCAATCTCATGCTTCTTTCATGGCATTTTTTAACCAGTCATCTTCATACAAGTTATCTGAGGAATCACTGAATGTGTCATCATCAGCATTTAGTAGTTTGATGTACTCTACTCTCTCTTTTTTGGGAACACACTTCTGCAGCAGAAGGAACAGCAAAAACCAAGCTCCACACAGCACTGCTGCCCCTCTAAACAAAATGGCAATGCCAAACTGATCATACAGCCACCCTGAAAGGCCACACCCAATGGCAAATCCGAGGCAATTGTATATAGCATTCAAGAACGTCTTGACTGTCCTTCCTATTCCTGCGTGGTGGCTGGTGGAAAAGTCTTGGTGCGTTTCCATTGCCTTCCAAAAGCCAGTGCTTGTAAACATATTGAGAACATGTATGGGAACAGCAGCCCAGGGACTCCACAGGAAGGAGAAATAGACCAACTGCCCTGCCTGGGCCACCAGGGCTGTGCCTACCAAAACAGTGCTGCTGATCTTACGGGCAAGCCACCCACCCATGAAGAACATTGGAATCTCTGCGCATGCTGCCACAGTGATGGTGAGACCCATGACTATCTCCGTACCACCCAGGTCTTCAATCTGCCAGAAAAGAAAGCTGAAGAGACTGCCTCGGATGATCCCCATGACCAGAGTGGAGACCGCAAAGGTGAAACACCTCAGGTCACAGCAGAGAAGTCTCACAGTCTTCATCACAGCACCTCTCCTGGGTTTACTCTTACACTTGCCTGTCAGAGGGTAGCAGAAACCAACCAGCAGGCTCAGAGTCATGAGGCCAGCAAACATGTAGAAGTGGATCATGAAGTGGTTGATGTTCAGGCTCAGGACACAGTCAGTGTTGTCCACAATAAGTGCTATGACCACAGCAAAAATATCAGTAGCTAAGAGAGCCCAGAATCCCTGTTGGCCGTATTTCTCCACATCATCAACATTCTCCAGAAAGTCATACCAGGCATCATCTGCTATTTTCTCAGTTGGAGCCGCAAAGAATTCTCCAAGAAGAAGAACAAACATAATTACCAGGAAAGTCTTGTATTTACTGTAATATTCACTGGCAGACAGTTTTTCTTTCAGGTCTTTCAACTTATCCAGCAGTCCCTTAGTTTCATTGGCATACCTCTTGTGTACAGTGTGTCTATTAATCCTACCCTGAAAACTGTTTCTCTCAAATTGGTCATATGGGTTTCTTCCAAAAGATTCCCCTTCCTCTAGATTTGAATTCCACTCACCATGCTTGTTCCCTGCTTTTTTAAGCGCAGTTAACTCCTTTAACCTTTCTGTCAATAAGACTTTAAGTTCTTTATTGGTCATACTTATCAAGTCCTCTCTTGTAAGTCCAAGTTGCCTGATCAACATCTTTATCTGTGCCTTTGACAAGTGGACGTCAGGCTTCCTTTCACCAACTTCAATGTCAGATGCTGGGCTTGTGGTTGACAGGAGACCCTGGGAAACAGAAAATGTTGATGAAACAAATCCAGTAGAGGAAAACCATGGTGTTGTTTCGGCCAAGTTGGAGTGAGCTGAGGAAACAGTTTTAGTATTGTCAGAGCCTGAACCAGAAGCTTCATTATTTTCTGACCCAGTTGTTGTTTTTCCAGCAGCTGCTGTTGTTTCAGCTGCAGGACTGGCAGAACTTGAAGGACTTACGCTTGGTGATGGTGGTGTAGAACCTTCCTTCTGCTTACTCTGGGATGAATTAGTTGCCATTTCTTTGTCTGATAATGTTGTTGCTGTTGTAGAAATAAATACTGTTGTCACAGTTGAAGGCATCTTAGGTAGAGTCACATGAACAACAGTCTTGTTAGATGTCTGTGGGTTGTGTCCCGAGTTTTGGTTGGCTTGGTTTTGAGAGCAGAACATGAGGGACTCCTTGCCAGGCTGGTTCACAGGTGGCACCAAAGTCAAAGCCAGGTATATTGCAATCATCACAAATATGGAGCTCATCAATGTCACTCTCCTCACATTGCACTTAGTCGAACAAGCAGACCACAGTGGTGTGCTTACCAAGCCCACCAATGCCTTGGCTGCACATATTATCCCAGCCTGTGTCGCACTCAATCCCAACTGACGGAAAAATAAAGTCAGAAATGGCAGAAGGCAAACTTTACCACCAGCATAGAAAAAATGAAAGAAGTCTGTGATGACCAAGGACTTTGTGATGTTCACAACTTCAAAGGCATTGACAAGTCTCTTTTGTTTAGTATTCCCTTTCTTTGCCATACTGCTTTTCTTTTTGCTTGATTTCCCCATGGACCTTACGTTCTGTCTCAGATGATTCCTTTAAACCTTCTGTCTATTAAAGGGGCATATCTGAAATTAAAAAAAGAATGAATTTCAGTTTTATTTTACAGCATTATTGAATACTCTGAGTACTAAATGGAATTAGTTATTCAATACAGCAAATCATCATGATAAATATAAATAAACCTTAATTTAAAAAGATGTTAAGTATTTCAAATACATAACTTAAAAACTAAGGAAATGCATATATGTAGTTACTGGGGGAAAAAGAGAACATACAAAATAATTCACAAAGTTAAATGGGCACCACCACAAAATTAAGTTGACAGCTTTGAATAAGACTACCTGAACATAATGTCTAGAATATAACATGTATCTCTTTAACATATTATTACATAGTACTAGTAATTCTCTACCCTTGCTTTGAAAGCTGTATTTCTAACCAAACAAGAACAACAATGCATAGCTATATGTCCTATTGTTGGGTTTCATGCACTAGAGGCACTAGACCAGAAAATAATAGTCCAGCATTGGACTCATGTCACTGTCAACTGCAATGTATGAGTGTATTCAGGTGACTGTGTTTATTCACCTTCAGGTAATACAATATCATATGACTGAAGCCACGTCACAAAATAAACTATTAAAGGGACAAAATAAATGGCCTTTTGTTTTACATTAAGTTCTTATGGCAATAAACTGTTGCTAGTACTTAACAGTTAGTTACCTGTTATTTTTTTTTAAAGGATAAAAAAAAATCATTATTTTAATTAAAATCTTATCCTCGATTTAATTCGGGGCGAATTATGCAGCTACATAAAGGTTGAGATGCTAGGCAAAATACATCATTCGGACTTTTTACAGGCAGTGACGACAACTGCCACTGTCAACTTAAATGAATCTTTGTAATGTACAGCCTTTGCTCCGTAGTATGAATATCAAATTGATAGATCTATTAATTTACAGTCGGCGGCAATACGGTCACTTGACACTAAATGTTCTGTATGTGTTGGTGTCATCTGAATTCTCCAGTATCCTTCTCTTGCATTTTAAGGGCCTATTAATTTCATAATTATCATTTCATGAACTTTGCCATAATCAAACCCCCAGAACTTACCACGGAATCTACCTGTTGATTCCACCATTCCTTGCGAATTTTCATTTTACCGCAGAAGCGTTTGATATTTTAACGACATAACTTTCTAGTGGAAGGGTGAACGATTTAGTTACAAATGTGGTATATAAATGATAGAAAGTGAAAATGTTCTACCTTTGAGATAAGAAAAACAATAAAACTACAGTAAAAAAGACAATTTTGCGTTGTCGTCAAACTGAACGTACCCTCTGGTGGCACTCCGACGTGTAACCAGAGAAAAATGGCCGACGAAAACAAACCTCTTTTGAAACTCGGGTTGGAAGGCGGCGCTCAGGATAGCGGTGGAGAGGAAAGCATCAAGAGCGTCGAGGACGTAAAAGTAGTTGATGTCAAAAAATGGTCCCAAAAGTCCAAGAAATAAAACAACAGCTAAATCACCGAGAAGCCAAAGTTCTTCCAAACCAACGACTCCCAGGGGCGGTGATAACCCAAAGGCTAAGACCAAAGAGGATGATTCACAAATGGCGAGAGATTTAAGAAGGGTAAGAGAAAAGCACAGGTTGTTTGACATGAAGTCGAAAAAAACTTTTGTAAATTTGGGTCTTGCGGCACGCGTGATTTATGCATGTCAATGTCGTACATGTACATGTAGGGGTATTCAGGTAACTAAAGCTTCGAAGATCATCTCGAAGTTCTGCATCCATTTGATAAAATGATAATGAAACTGAATGAGATGCGCTAATTTCCAAAGAGATTAATGAGAGTAAATCTGAAAATGACACGCAAATGGGAAAATATCTTTTTAGGTTTTTTACAACTTTTGGTCAATATTATAACGCAGATTACACCACGATAAAGCTTAGACGAAAGGGAGTGCAAGAATGTGCATGACTCAGTGTTAGTTTTTAGAAACTGTTCTCATTAGGCTTTGTTGTGGCCAGATACTATAGACTGGAGGTAGTCAACTGCCAAGGCTCCATATTTCCCACCTTTATTATTAAGATTTAAAATTAAAAAAATTACATGAATGTCAAATTGGAATAATCCATGATACAGATGTTGAGAAGATGATGATAGCCATTCAAGCATTTTTACCCTTTCTTCATAGTGCCAATGTCAACTTGATCTTTGTCCATTTTTTTCCTTACTTCGATATTTCATCTCTCTCTTGCATTTTTTACAAACAACTGCTTATCAAGGATCTCAGAAGGAGGGACCAGATTATTTTTTGTTCCCTTCCCCTTGTAAAAAGTATATAATATAAAAGATTTTTAAATGCTTTGCAAAGTTGTTGATATTGAAAGTGAAAATCTCATCTGTATTATATGTAATGTCACATAAATATTTTATGGAGATAAAATCGAAAGTAATGAATTGAGGACAATAAAGATACAGTAACTGTATTGTAGTGCTTTGGTAAAGTTTTTTTTTTTTAGTTTAGTTGTTTTATTTTATTTTTTTATTATTGCCATTCAAACAATTTTAATCACTGCAAAAATGAGGAGACAAAAAAGGGCTTTTTATCTCGAACTGCTATTATTATATCACGTGACAGACAGGCACTTTGGCTCAAGTGTAATTAGACATTTCATTGGGATATGAAACGTAAAACAAAAAAATATTAATGCTTATTATTTTTTACATTTTATATTATGCAGTTAAACAAAAAATGTTAGCTTGATTACATGTAGTGCTATATATGTTTATCACCAGGTCACGAGGTGGATCATTAATTTTATAGCCCTTACATCCCGTTTATAATGAAGTACAGTGTATATATATAAACTGCAGTAAATTTGTACAATTCCCCCCTCAGGTATGGATGAATCCCATGTTAGCTGAGCTGGAAAGGAAAATACAAGAGAATAACAGAGTCATGGATGAAATGAATAGGTAAGCAAGATTTGGAATGCATGCTATTATGAGTTAGATTATTGAATTCACTGGGCATATTATTGTCCTTAGCCAAACTGATTTTTTAAAGCCAAGCCATCTGGTGATAGGCAGTGCATATGTTTGAATTGAATTTCATTGAGCTCAATCATATTTTATATAGCATTTTGGTAATAATGTGATTGTACAGTACATGTATAGGTTCAACAGCTTGTATGTGCATGGCACCATGAAAGTTTTCAAATTTGACATTAATTCCAATTTGGCGCCTAATATATGAGAGGCAGAAGAAAATAAACTTTCACATAGTAGCATTCCTTACTTGGATTCTCATTTTCCAAATATTGGTCAACTTTATAAAGAGTTATCTAGTTTCCCTTCATTGAAGTGCATATTTTTTTTTTATTGTGCAGGAAGTGGAGAGAGGAAAAAGAAGCAGAAAGAAAATTAAGATTAAGTGAACACATTCCAGAGCCACTGAAGGGACAGTAAGATCTTAGAATTGACTAACTTTCTAAAATTTGCCTAAAAACAATTATAACTTTACAAAGAATTGACTAAATTTCTAAAAATTGCCTAAAAAGGACATTTTAAGATTAAAATTTTAATTTAGAACCATGCTACAATTATCAGTTTCATGTTTGATGCTATGTTCTGTCAGATAAAAGTGTTTTTTATCTGTTATTTTAGTGGACAAAATTTGGAAGACATAATTAAACATTTGGAAGACCTTATGGTTTATGAAAATTATGTGGATGGCCTAGAAGAACAAAAATTAATGTAAGTAATACCATGATCATTTTGTAAATGAAGCTGAATTTGTTTTTACATGATACTTTTAGAAACACTGTCCTAGTCTTAGAAACAGTTTGAGAAACAATTTCAAGCAGGTAAAATATGATGGCATATAATGTTTCAGTTGGAAGCACATTATTTCTTTCATATTTTCAGACCTGCAAAGTTAAGATTACTGGATGAAAATGCAGAGGTGGCCATCCTGTCGCATGGCTTGTCAGCATACGTCTCTCTGCTTGAACCCTCTCATTTAAAACATTTCACCAATAATATAGTAGAGGACACTTCCCTGTGGCTCTCACGGATGTTCAGGTTAGTACAGTTACCATAATGACTCAATGTTTTCAATAGGAAAAATGATCAAACTTTCAGATACATAATTTTGTAATCACAGGATGATATTTCTGTGTTGCATTTGTGGTACTTTTACTGCATAGAATAAAACTACAAAATAGCCTGCTTATTAATTTTATTGTCACCACTCAATAGGAATGTTTTAATTTAAAGAATTTCCCCACATTGAAAAGATTGAGTAATTAGCATGTCTTTAATGATCCTGTGGAGATGTATCTGCCTGCTAGTATGCAAATGCAGAGGTGTTGGAGTTACTATTATGGCCTGCCTGTCCAAAAATAAGGCTGCATGTTGTGTTTAATTGCCATGGCTTCACATACAGTGTTTCAGCAGACTTTGTGATATAGATTTCTGAAGCCTTGTTTTACTGTCACTATAATTGCTAGTAATGTAATTTGGTTATATATGGGGTCAGAAATCTATATCACAAAGTCTGCTGAAACACTGTATGTGAAGGATTTAGAATTATGTACATAAGCGCAGAAGTCTGTATAGATAGAACCTACTTTGTAGTTAACTTGACTAGACACCATTAATATTTAACCAGGTTATACAGCTGATATATAGATGAATAAGGTCATATTCTGTGAAATAGAGATCAATTTTTTAATGCATTCAAGTCAGTGTTACAGGTGTCTGTTGCATATATGCCATCATTTAAGTCTTTTGAGGTGTACTTTTGTTGATCTTTTTCTCGTGACATTTTGCTACTGGCTTTATTCACATGATACACTGTATTGTGTATTATGTGATAATGGTTTTTATGTTTGTCCTAGTTCAGATGGTATAACAGAGTAGATGATAATTCAATCACTTTAAGTTCGAGGAGGTCAGGGTATTTGGGTCAGACAAGTTGTATATGTGAAAAAAAAAGAAAGAAATTCAGTTCACTTGATTAAGACACATACGTACTCAACAGATAAGAAAAGTGAGGTCTTTACATTTTTTGCTCAGTTTTGTTTTTCATTTTATCCTTTGCTTTCTATGTGCACTTTATATTACTTACAATGCCTACTTAATTACTCAGCAAACAACTTAATGCAAACTAGCACATTTGGGACTTGCATTGATACGTATGCCATTGATGATTCAACCACATTTGCATCTAATGGTTTCTTAGTTAGTGGCATCTCTTAACAAAAGTCTTTATTTATTTTTAAAATATTTATTTTATGTTTAGATTTGATGATGCAGCAGTGTTCTACCACGAGGACGAGAGAGAAGGCTTAATCAGGCTGTGCCGTCTTGCCCTGCACAAAAAGTTTCCCAAATACTTGGATGAGGGCTATGAAGCCCTATACTCCAGGCCCCCTGTGATATACCTCAGCTCTGCAGCCAAAGCTGGGATGGGAGATTATCTGTGTGCACAGGTGATACGATTCACATAAAACCTTGCCTCACTCTTCAAGAGATTTTGAGTTTGTTAAGTAGCTGTTTTTTAATTAGCCATATCAAAATTTTTGTTTAAGGTGTGATGAATGAACAAAAAATAAATTTTTTTTATTTGCTCCAGTGATGTAAGTCTAGTTCTGCTTGTTATTTGTTGCTATTCTAAATGTCTAGATAGGCACTTAAAGCACTTTTATTTCTTGTTGTTTATAGACACTGCATGTGTTCAGAGAAATTTTCATAAATAATTTTATGTATATTTAGGATATCACATTATATATTTATGGCCCAGAGCTTTCAATAAAAGGTAACAAGTTAATTTTTTTGTTGTTTAGGTTTTCTTCCATCAATTTATAAACCTGGTAATTTAAATGAATGTATTGAAAAAATTATTTTTTCCTATATGTTAATTACAGCTTGGATTGCCCAGTTCATGTCTCAGTACAATTCCCTGCAGCATACAACCAGGCTGTCAGCATAAAATGGTAAGTAATCAGGGCATCTAGGCCATTCTTTTAAATATTTCTAAGGATGTTAAGCGTCATCATTGCTTCAAAACCCATAAAAGGTGATATTGTGTTATGGTTATAAAGAAATTTAGTATTATTGAAACATACCAGTGAAACAACTTCGTAACCTGGCAAGCTACTTGTTAGTTTTCTTCCTCTCAAAGTGGGAGCAAAGTTCTGTAGATATTTTATCATACTATATCTTCTTAAGATTCTTTCTTATATGCAATATAATATAATATAATCAATTATTGACTTTAGTTAAGATGGAGGTTTTTTTAATTTATTTTATATATAGAATTATGGCATGTATCAGTGTTTAAAATGTATGTTCCCCTGGTAAATGCAAAATAATGTTAATGAAAAAATAGTTGACTATACTTAAAATGATGTCAGTGTTTTTTGTTCTTTGTCTTATTGTGTCTGAATATTTATCATTAAAGGATTAGAAATATAGTCCAATATGGCACAAAAAGTTAACATATATCATATCTAAAAAGTCTGATAATTTTGTCTATGTTATATTTATATTTGTTTTATTTAATGTCAGGATACAACAGCATTAGAGCAACAAGTGGAGGATGATGTCACGTCAGCCAGGACACCACTACTGGTGTTAGGATATGCAGGTAATGTACATATTTGATGGGTAAGATCACATAGTAAATTTTAAAAAATGGGAGGATCCCTTTAATTAAGGAAATGGGACGTACACATTTTTAACATCTTTTTATCAAATTTCCTAAATGCAGGTAGGATTATATTTTTTAGGTAAGATTACTGTCAAAAAAGGACATAATTTCCTAATAGTTTATATAAGACAGTCTTTCAACAATGCAGTTTTATGGTTTTTTATTACATATGTTGGTACATGGAATGCCTTGGATAAAATATCATATAGATGATGAGATAGACATTTCAGATAAATATACAGTTGTGATATCTGCATATATATTTTTGCACATCTATGCCTGTGTTGATAATGGAAAAATATGGCATATAAATTATGAAAATGAAAATCCACCAGCTGTGCTCTAATTGTATTATGTTATGATGGTGAGGAAATGGAAGCCTAAGTTTACATTAACACCTACTGTATACAGTATAGATGTTGTAATAGTAACACTGCGGTGAATGTGTCTAATTCATGTAATCAGTTGAGGTATTAGTGATATCTGTTATCTTAAAGTGTTTGCAGCTGCTGTTGAATATATACTTATTAGATTCATATCGTGCCCTATTTAGCTTTCATAAAAAATAGATAAATTTTTATAACAGTAACATGAAAGAATTACAAAAAGCAGACCTTAAATGTTAATTTACTTTATTTATTATCTTTTATTTGAACATTCACATTTGTGTATCTTCAGGTACTCCTGTCATTGCTCAGGTTGATGACATAGAAAAGATTCAGAGCATTTGTAAAAAGCACCAGATTTGGTTTCATGTGGAAGGGTAAGACCACAGATTCATGCTGTATCATTTAGCAGACAACATGTCAAAAGTAGAACCCAAGATATTTAAACTTTTTCTTTGTTGAGGAAAATGATATCAAAACAAAAGAAAAAAAAACAGTTGCTTCTAAAGATGACCCATATAACGAAAGATTGATAATTAAATTTAGTATTTCACCATCATATTTCCTTTATTTTTAAATTTTTATAGTTTCAAGAAATAATTTTGTAATTTTATCTCTGTACTTTCTAGTCATCACTTGGCCACCTTAGCCATGTACTCTGTCCCAACCAATGTGTCACCAGTGAAGACCGGAGACAGTATCACTCTAAACCTGGGCTGCTGGCTGGGTCTGCCCTCTTTGCCTTATGTGGTATCCTTTTGACTAATTTCATCATTTGACAGTTCATAAAGGACTAAGTGGATAGAAAATGTTATTCTGTAATTTGATTAAAAAAAAATTAATGCCCATTTTCATCATGTCCCTTAAAGTAAACCATCTTATCTGGTAAACTAGTGAATTTAAAAGCTCTGTGAATTAAAAGTGGAATGATAAGTCTTCTGTTGGCGCCCAGTTTTAATAAAGTGTTTGATTAAATATGTGAAGTACCAGCTTACGAATAAAAATTATCTGTTTCTGATTTTCCTTCTTGGTAGAGTTTACTATGTACACAGTTTCGACACTTATCATTTTAAGTGGCATTTACCCTAACTGTAAATTTTTCTACCTTAACATTACTGTTCAGACCTTATATAAAACTGCTGACAGCACCCAGGCCTACCATGCTGGCCTGACATCTTTACAGACACACTACAAGCTCAGTTGTCTTCCCATATGGGTGTGTCTACAAAACCTGGGGCACGAAGGGGTGGTCAACAGGATCAAATTATCAGTAGACTTGGTAACATATGAATTAACTGGAATTTTATTGATTATATTCATTTTTACATGTATCATGATGAATTTAGATGTGTTAACGTGTAGATGAATAGGAAAAGCTCCCCAGTGTATTGATTATATGATAGATTGAAAAATGAATCTTTTAAGCTATATAGGTAACTCTTCCAAACTTAAAAATCATTTTGAATTAGTAAGCAATTGAATATCTTTATTTTTGATGAAATGATATTAAGTTATCTAAATGTTATTATTACAGGAAACTTATTAATAAAATCCCTCTCTCTTTGCATTATGATTTATATTTATTTTGTACATCATAACATGGATTTATATTTCTCTTTTACTAGGCAGAGAAAATGCATGAAAAATTGATGGGACACAGTTCACTTCAGGAAGTGGTAAGTATTATACATTTTATACATTATCATTGCAAGCTTATCAAAGTAATACCAATTTTTTAAACTGAAGTTTTTAGTTTGGGAGAAAAAACTCTTTTAAGACAGTTTCTATTCATAAGGCAACCAGTATGCATGAAGGATAAAGCAAGCAATTATGGCAAATGCTCTCCTTTGATAGGGCATGTAAACTACACTTCTTTTAGCTCTAGCTCTGAATGATGTTTGATAAATGTACCCAACCCAAACTTTTGAGGCTTGTTATTAAGGTTTTCATTTGGAATCTCTCCTGCTGCATGTTTGTTTAGACATTGGGATGAATGGAGTTTAACTTAATGGGGTTTGTGAATACTGTAGACAAGAAATACTTACTAGAATACCTTATCTTTATATTACACTATTATTATTTATCTGAGTTGTCAATTTTCAAAACAATCTAGGCACTTTGGGATTATTGGTAAGAGTTAATTCAATATCATGGTATCTTTATCTGACTCTATCACCAGAGTAACCGAGCACCTCCCAAGCCTGAAGCTGAAAGTGAAGGTTTAGGGCACATGCTCTCAAAAGCTATAAATGCCCTTGTAAGTGAAATCAGGACAAAGAAAGGTGTTGCTAACAAACCTCTGTGTTGTGTCTAGTGTAGTCTAAGGCTTGCTGTGAGTACAACCTTCTACACCTGCAGTGTGCTATGTGTGGTCTGTCATCAAATCCCTCTTTGTGCCTCATACTTGAGTATATATACATTATCCAGTATTACTGTGTTTTTGCTGTGAGTAACACGTTTGGTGTACACCATTAACTTCACAGAGTAACACAGTTAAGCCTGCTGACAAGGACCCCAATGAAACATCTTTAAGGTCACGTATCAGTAAAGCTGTTGTCAATTTTGTAAGTATGCTTGCAGGTAGTTAGGTTAGAGTAGAAGTATTTGATTGCCTGGACAATTTGAAGAGGGTGTAGCTGAGTTTAAAGATGTGTTTTCAATCTCTAAATTAGCATACTTACATTCTGAGAAGTCTTTGCTCTGGCTAACATCCTATTTTTTAAAGTGATAATTATTCATTATCACAGATCTAGATGACTATAGCACTGCAAGTTTAGTTTTGTGAGAAGTCTTTGATGTTTAGTGTTTAACTTTCTGTCTACTTATTGACATGTATGGGCTGTCTTATATAAGTGTCAATTATGATAAAAAGGGGAGATAATAAAATCCTGATTGATGTCTCACACTACAAGATTTTGATTAATTTAGCACTGAATTATGTTTATTGCACTCTATATGATTATTTCATTTTGTTTACAGTTATTGTTTAGCATTGGTGTTGTACCGAAAAAAAAAAAAAACACTTCCCCTATAGAGTACATGCTGTCAGCTTCAAAATGAATTAGATATTGTAAAATTGGATATTGATATTGAACATTTTAAGTATGATCATAATATTAAACAATGCAAAGCGATTTGGATAATCTTATATGGTAAGAGTATCATCTAGCCATCCTCCCAGAGTGTGTATTTTTATGTGAAAACTGTTACAATCACATAGAGTTATCTTTTGGATGGGTTTGATCAATAATATCATTGCATAGTAACACTTTCTTAACCCAGTCATTCTCATCTAGTACACTTTATGCCAATTCTGTTGCATTCAGGAAGAAGTAAAGGTTTTTCTCTTATTTCAGTTGACTTATGAAATCTCTTCCCCAAGTGTGGTATTTAAGTACAGTTGTTATGCGTCAGATGCGCCGCCAGGTCAGTATGTATATTGCTCTAAGCTCTTTCATTTGAATACTCAAGTTTTACAGCTGCTTCAAGATGCATTTATTATTTATGATTCAAATCAGTTGCTCGCTGTGCATAAATACAAGTTTACCCAGTTTCTTTAATCGTAGAATCCTATTTCTGAGTCCTAAGGTATTCCTTGCTACCTGCCTGAAAAAAAGTGGAAATTCCATTGAAATAATGAATTTTCACCACAAAAGGTGGCAGTGACTGATTTAAGATACAATGACATTTGCATAGATGGACATCATTAAACCATACTGAATGTATGTTTTTATTATCTGTTTGTGATATTTCCATCAACAACCTTTGATTTTGAAAAAAAAAAATTGTTTTCATTACAGAAGTAGCCTCTTATGCAAAAAATGCACCAAAACCCGTCAAAATTCCAGCAAAGATGCCCGAGCGTGCCCCATATGCAGCTCAAGAAACTTCTGCCAACCATGTTCCCAGCAGCACTCAATCAGAGGATGGCGCTGAACCCCCCACTATGAGTGTGGGCACAGAAGAGAGTTACAGACATGAAGATTATTTTGATGCCCTTAACATTTGGGTATGGGGTTTTCCTATTGTATATATCATCCTCAATTTGTAAGCCTGAATTGATATTTTTCTGGTTGACTGTAGGTTAGATATTACTGGAACTTTTCAGTTTACCACTTTTCAGATAGAAGTTTGCAAGCATAATGTGATTTCAGTTACGTATTAAGAAAAATTGTCACTTTTCCTAAAAGCAGTATTTTTAGAAACAAAAGACGTGTGTCCTAAACTTCACTGCTTTGAACTAATTGTGACGTATTTGATGTTTTAGCTTGCTGAAACTCTAAAGAGGGAAGTGTCTACAGTGCACCTGGACACCATTGAAGTTCCAAATGAAGGACTGTGTATCAGGTTTTCACCACTGGAAAATGCACAAGGTGAGAGCAGTTGCTTTTTACTGCCAAAGCTAATAATATTCCAGAGTGGCTAATGATATTCAAGAGTGACATAACTGCATCTATTCACCCCTTGGAATCATTACTGGCAGTTGGTGGGCTGCCTTTACTAATACAGGAATCAGTGGGTGAAGGAAGATTTCAGATTTCCTGTAATATTTCAAGTTTGTCATTTGCAGCTGTTCATTTTTATATCACCAAGAAGCTTCCCAAGTGTAAGCAAAAACTTCAATTTTAAAGTCTATTCATGATCATTTGGATCATTTTCTATATTGTGGATTATAATTTGTATTTGTTCCAATTTATGTCAGTCCAAGGAACAACATTGGAAGATATGGAGGTGTGGGGGAAATCTCTAGGCAAGCAAGTGGTAAGTGCATAGGTTTTACTAGAGTGATATATCATCTTTGTATACTGATACTGTGTAAATTAATTGCCGCCTTCACAGCTTCGATTGAGCCACAGAGGGGTCACGGTCCAAGATAATAAGTGTGTGTCTTAAACATTTATTTGCAATCTGACTAATTTGCCACATAACTGGAGTCTTAATCTGGAACCCTCTCCTCTCCAGTCCATTCTGAATGCCACAGTGAAGCAGAAGGAGAACTTCCAGGAGGTTGTGGAGGCCCAGGATAACCTGAGGCTTGTCCACCTGCCCACCTGGGCTGGACTGGGAGCAGTGCAGTAAGTCGGAGCAGAACAGCGCTGTTGACTTTTTAGTATTGCTTCACAATTGTTATCACTTGTTTGCATTTGGTGTCAGTTGTGATCTGTTGAGTTGCAGGTTTAGGCAGTTATTTGTTTGTAGATGGGGTTCAGGGATACAATATTTTTTAGCAGTATTCATTTTGGTGAAGCAGTATTTATTCCTTTTAGTTCAGAGTAACAGGAAACTAAGATTGACTGGTAGTTATAAGCTTGGTATATATGAAATGGGTGATTTGTGCATTGAATAAGAATATATATTATATATATACGTGTATGTGCTGTACAAGGATTAATATTCAGCTTTGGTTTTTACACACCTGACAACGTAACTTTTCACTTCTTAACTAAAACTTGTCAAATCTGCTGCAGATACATTCCAGACCACTGGATAGACAAATTGGATGCTCTGACGGCTGCTGCTAAAAGAGAGATCAATCACCTCAACACTGAACTAGTCAAACAACTCAAATCTAGTGACACTGCATTTTCATTAGGTAAGACCTTGTGTAGAAATTGAACAAATGAAAATATGTAAGCACACATATACAGTGCTGAATATACTTGGGGCCCTGTAAGAAGAGAACTGGAGGGGGTAAAAAGTGAGAATATTTATACACATAGTAAGTGATGACTGTGGTAAAAGGAAACAAAGTTAAGTTGCGTTAAGAGACCAAAGGGACCCATGAAGGAAAAGTATGACACCAGCCGGACACATATGAGGATGAAGTAAGAAAAAAAAACAGAAATAAACATACTTCAAGAACAATAATCATGCACTAGAATTTAGCAAATCTCTAAAAATAAATGGCCATGTTGCCAGCTTGTACATGTATCAAGACCTAGTATTAAAAGAAGTTACATATTAAAACACAATAGGAGTTATAAAGTTAATAAGTTAAAGGTCCATTTCATTAGCATTGATTGTAGTAGGATAAAACAGGGACATTGTGGCCTGTACATGTGAGTCAAAACAACTTAATTTCATTGCACCAGGTGAACAGTCTCCAAATTAAAAGCAACACAGTTAACAGTTATGATATGAAGACTAACACTTGTCATTTGATAATAAATTGGTATATATTATTTCTTCAGGTAGAGCAGAGGATGGTTTGGTGTGTGCAAGGTTTGGTCTCATCACTGAGGAGACAGACATGGAAGAGCTGATAGGACTGGTCTACACTACTGCCAAAGAAATTGAAGAATCATCCAAATTCCTGGAGAAGATGTCAGAAATTGTCAGGAAAGGTATAGAGGCAGCCAATGAAGATCTGAAGAAAGAAAATGAAGAAAAACTTATACAGGAGGTAGGGAATGTAATTGTTTCTCATTTTTCAGCATTTTTCCTCGTTAAAATGGATGTAAATTTGAACTGTGCATGATGTAACATAATCTATACCATTATGATGATACGCGGAAGATGACGGCACTATATATCTGCAAGCATTATGATTGCAAGTTTGGTAAAGGCATTTTATGATGCCTTGGAAGTATGAAAAAAGTCTGATGACATAATGTTACTTAGTGTTATCATTGCATTATTTAAAAAAGTGTATTTGGGAAAAAACAAATAGATGTCATGACTTGACGTGACTTCTGTATTATACTGTATCAGGGCCTTTTACGCCATGTTCCACTTGTGGGGTCACTGGTCAGCTGGTGGTCACCTCCTCCCAAGGAGACGGGGGTCAAGGGAAGGACATTTAATCTGGCGTCAGGTAACTGTACATTTGAATGGTGTCAACATTTAGTAGATGTCAGAGGTTTGCCAGGTGTGAGTATGCCACTAAATATTGTAATTTTAATATTTGATTTAATATCTAATACACATGGGATTATTTCAAAGGCATCCCAAAGTATTCTGGAGTATAACATTTGTCTTGGCCACCATGTTTAAGTGCTGATATGAAGGTCACTAGTGAAAGTCAGTAGATACCAACGTGAGCAGAAAGTACAAAATATTTTACAAGCTCAGAATATACATAACATATATACAATCAGTGTAACAATATTAAATTTATTAGGACATAATCAGCTTTTGTTCAACTTTAAATGTCACCCAGCTTTGTTTCACACTCTGTCCACCTCGCCCTCTCAGGTAAGGTCCACAGCACGGAGGAGACCTATAAGTACCACATGCAGATCCAAGAGGCCTCCCCAGATGCTCTTCAACCCAAGCCAAAGCAGGGCCCCCTGAAGGCTAACCTCAAACCAGCCCGGCACCACAGCACCAGCAGTCAGGGTTCCGTGGTAGAGAATGGGCCTGCACAGGGACTCAAGGTGACAGAGTCCAGTGTGTCTAGCCTCAGTTCAGACTCTCACAGCAAGCCAGAGCAAGGAGTGGAGGGTGGAGAGGCCAGTCCTCCTCCCCAGCCAGAACCACCTGCTTCGCCAGTTCCCAAGGAGCAGCCTGCTGCGGCAGCAGAGAGGTATGTAGAGGAAGGGTAATTGTAGTATTGTACATTTGGGGGTAAGGAGGACACCATCACTGCACAGACGGGTAGATGAGGGTGCAATATCTTTGGAAATTTTATAAACTTTTGAAATTTTTTGAGGAAAATAGTAGGAATTGAGCTGTGTTCTTTGTAGACTTAAGTTAGCATAATTTATGACTCATTAAGATAGTGATATATTTTAAGTGCAGAAAATGAGATGTGCAGAAAAGTATGTGGACCAGAAGACAGCGAAGTTCTGTTTTCTAAATAAACAAAGCAATTAAAAGGGTGAGACATGTAGTCCCAACATAATAGTTTGATCCTTCATATTTTTTAAAACATTCAAATGTTTCTTTGAATGGGTATGGTAATCTTTAATGAACATTTCTTTCTTTTAAATTTCAGCACTTCTTAAATGCAACAAAGCAGCTACAAGAGGGGCAGGTTTTCATAGTGGAAGAAAGACACTAAAACACATGATATCAGCTGTGAATGTTTGAGGGGTGGTGAAAACAACAATTATCATTTTAAATTAATTGTGGGTGCATATCAAACAGTGGGGACATTGCTGTTCAAGGTTTCTAAGAGGTTTATTTTTACTGGAGGTTTATTTCATTACTAAGTCAAACTTGTCAAGGTTATAAAATAGAAAAAGGAAAAACAACCTGTAGTTTTATTTAACAGGTAGTTACAGGGGATCTTTTTATGGTATTTTATGCATGGTTTCTATGCACATCTACTGTTCAAGGGCACACTGCTTATTATATCTGTGATCAGAAATTGACAAAGGATATTTGGCTGGTTCATGTCATTGGGAGAGATTTAGCTGCGTCATGGTGATGCATTAGTTCATGGATTCGAGTTAGATAGGGCTGCATCAAGGTGAGGTTATGAGGCCATGGGCGGAGTTTGCAGTTGTGGTGCAGAGGTATCATGCCGTGGAAGAAGTTTGGAGTCATGCTAAAGAGGTGTCATGCCGCGGGAGAAGTTTAGACTCGTGCTAAAGAGGTGCCATGCCGAGGGAGGAGTTTGGAGTCAATAGTGGTGTATATATTGATTGAATACTTGGTGCAGAGTCTCTCAGGATCATGATCATCATTGCAAGGCCTGATGTCATGATGTTTTTGTAGAGGGAGAAAAAAGGGCTCTTAAGGGGATTAAAATTTTGGCAGGGGCATGGTCTGTTAGCAAAAGACAACTTTAAGGTTTATCATCATTTAAGACAGACAGGTATTTTGAAACTGGTGTTGTGAAGAATTACAGCATTAAAAAGCTCTATACTTTGATTTTAAGGCATAATTCATCTGAATTTCACATCAACTATCAAATCTGCAGGAAGGCCATTGGATAAGATTTGGATAGAAATGATTCATCAAGGGGTCACTCAGTTACATTTTGTTTTGCAAAATTTGAAGACATTTATAACATTTAGTGCCTTTTTTCTTTGACAAATAGAAAAGTTGCTGTTAAGGTGCATACAGTGTGATTGTAAAATGCAGTAAAACTTAAACATTCCAAAAACAGTTTGTATTTCACATATGTAATCCTTGTCATGGTCATTGCTTTAAGGGTGCTATTGTGTCTTTTCACTCAGTTTTTGGTTATATTTAAAATGTAAAGTTCAAATAGTAGACAAGTGAATTCAATTTTGAGAGCACAAAGCAACACAGACACCAATTCAGCAGCTAATTTGAGCTTTAAATGTAACTTTTTTTTACTAAATGTTACATCTAGGATGTTGTTGTTAATTTCCTGACTGTGATACATATTGCTATTATCTGCTGAATACATCTGATGTATTGTGAGTGTTTGATAACTTTTTTGCTAACATTGCTTTGATATGTAATATTCTCTTAGTAACACTCTTCCAAGATTTGCAGTTCTCCACCGTCTGCAAGTCTATGTATGTCTAAATGCAAACAGTTTTAATGAACATTTCAACATGAAGCAGTGTTATCCAGGTGTTGTATGTAATACTAAATAGTAGCAGGTGTCTCAGTGATCAGCATCAAGTAAAGTTTCCAAAGTAGCCTTTTGTAAAGACTAGAAAAAGATGTACAATAAAATACACCAAAAGTGATGCCAGTGTATTACTGGTATGCAAGTAAAATGACTGGAAAGGCTTTAGGTTATTATATTTTTACAAGTTTTGTTATGTTTGGTTGTTGCAGTATTGTTGCAATGGGACTTGTTAAAATAATATTGTGGAGATTTCATGTTTTTTAAGTATGTGTGGTGTTGATTACTGTAATAAGTAGGTCTATTTCTGAGATCTTAATAGCCTTGTCTTCTTTGTTTTGTATTCTGTTACTTGCGGGTTTTGATATCTGATTTCATAATTGTTTTTTGTTTTTGTTTTTTGTTTTTTTCATCAGCAGTAATATGGCAGGTTTAAATTGAGAACCAGGGCACAGATACAAATAGGTCATAGCAGTATGAAAATAATATTATGGGAATAAAAATGTCTTTTCATGTGTTGTTCTTGTTTCCACTATATTGAAAGTTTATCTTCAAAAATGTTAGGGGAAAAAACATTTTTGTAATTGACGCTATGTTCTTAACAGCAACTTCGCACAAAAAAACTTTGCTTTTCAATTGTTTGGTTCATTTCACCAAAAATTGTGCATTTGAGTCCAGTCATTGACTTATGTTCTGTGAAGTAATTTGTTTCATTTCCTTTACTTTTTTTCACAAGAACATGCCAATAAAATCCGTGCTTAAAAATTAACATGAGTGTGTTGGACGGGCAGATTTGTTGAGGGAAAGATGATGCAGTGTTTTTAAAAGGAATGAAAACAAGCGGAACAAATCACTTTCCACAGTGAAAAACTATGCGTCCCTGTCAACTGGCCCCGGTTTCACAAACGGGTCCCCTATATATATATATATATATATATATATATATATATATATATATATTTTTTTTTTTTTTTTTTTTTTTTTTTTTTTTTTTTGGGAGGGGGGGTGCATATCGGTGTCAGAGTGGACATCAGTCGTTCTATATAAAAACACTAACGAGTAACCTATATACTAACCCTAATGAGTAAACCAACGGAATACAACCGTTCTATGTACGGTACGTGTGCATAAAAAATATGCATGAGTTAGCACTTCTTCACGATAGTACACATACGACCCGGTGTATAGAGGACAAACACACTGTAGAATTACAAGTTGTACCAGTAACACGCATAAAATTTATCTTCTTCATTACGTAGCAGTGCATCTGATCACCCCCCAAGATGTCGAAGGACGTGAAGTACAAGCTGTACTACTTCAACGCACGAGGACGTGCAGAAGTCATTCGTCTGGCGCTTGCTTATGCCGGTGTGGAATATGAAGACATCAGATTTAAAGACCGCGATGATAATGATCATGTTTCCCGGACAACAAATGTTAGGGAATAAGATTCAATAAATCTGTAACGAAAGTGAAGGTCCGTGTAACAGAAAGTCCACCCTCCATTTAGTTATAACGGTTAGGGTTAGCCTGACCTAAGTGGCTCAAAATCTAGGGCGAGGATTAGCGTACAAATGAATGGGAAGCGGACTCTCTGTTATGGGGGACTCTGCCACGTTACAACAGCCCATAGAACAGAATCGAGGTTTCAAACGTGTAATAAGAACTTCGAGACATTCCAAAATGGGTTTATACTCAGTACATTCAACTGGGTTGCACCTAGTACACTACTCAAGATTAGGTACAAGGAGGGGTACGCGGGTACAACACGAATATAAGGGTGCAGGGGCGGATACAGGATTATTTTTAGTGGGTCTGATTTTTTTTTTGGGGGGGGGGGAAAGGGGGGGGAGGGATGACAGGCCTGGGATGCAAAGCCGCTCCTCGCCCCCTTGGCTTACACCCCATTTCCATAGATTTTTAGATCGATCTATCCCTGTGGGGTGTCTAACTAGATAACTGTCAGCTTGGCCGGCTTAAGCGTCTGTCCCGCCTACTAAAAGCTGTAAGGGGGTAATTAACTATGGTGCCCGCTCGACTGACTGCAATTTAGCGTGAACCCCCAGGGAGATAGGTCGATCTAAATCTTAATCTTTAGATCGATCTTTGGATCGTTGGTGGTGCGATATGATCTATATATACCTTTTACATAATTGCGAATGATGTACACGAGCAGGAATGTATGACATCAGCACTCAGACCGTATTTTGCGACTGAGATAAGCAGAAAGCACCCTTAGGGTTCGGGGCTCGCTGGAGGCCCCAGGAAAGTTTAAAATTATGCTTTAGCTAGTAAAAATTCTAATTTTAAGAAGTGAATATTTTTTCCAGAAACTGAAGGGGGTGTCAGGACCCCCTGACCCCCTCCCCCTAAATCTGCCACTGGGGTAGGTGGATTTTTTGATAATTTTATGAGCATAAGCTATTTTTCTTACATACGCACTATTTCTAGCAAATATTCGTTTTCCAAGATCGAATCTAAAACGCCAGTATGTGGCAGTGGGCAGTTTTAGGAACTTTATTCTATCAAATATCGACAGTTACGAACTATGTCAACTCCAAATGACCGACATCACGTTCTTCATGCATTCCAGTGACATCGGACCCTGGTCGTGTGGTAATAAGGGTACACATAAAAATTCTGCTTATCTCAGTCGCAAAATACGGTCTGAGTGCTGATGTCATACATTCCTGCTTGTGTACATCATTCGCAATTATGTAAAAGGTATATATAGATCATATCGCACCACCAACCATATTGTTCTCAATCCGTACCTGTACTGGTATTTGATATTCTAATTTCTAATTAGGAAATACTGGCGTCAGGTACTTATATATCAGGGGTTTGAACGTTTGTAGGGTCTGGATTGAGAAAGATAAGAAGCTTTCCAGGGTGGGTAAATATGAAATTATATGACTTTGGGAGATATTCACACACGGAAAGTATGCATTTTGTCCCATGTTAAGGTGTGAAACACCACTTGATATTTCGCCTGATGACCATGCACCCCCTTCTAAGAGTAACATATGCATGTCTGTTTGTTTAACAGTATGTAAATAAGAGGTAATTGAACACCTATTTAGAAACGAAAAACCAATAATAATTTTGACCCGTATGCTCATAGGTCCTACAATCTACATGTATAGCCTGCTTTTGTAATATTTATGTGCAAACCCAAACAAATAACTGATCAATTCATCATTGCAAAAATTGCAAAACATTTCTCAATCTTGTTATAGACGCCTGTTCAGTGAGTTTTTCTCTGTTCTTTGTTGCATGGCCAATGACTACGTGCCAATGACTCGTTGTCACTGCCAAGGTGATATCAATCCTTTAAAGTATTGACTCTATCGAGGGACCTATATAATGGCCCCAAAGAGTAAACCAACGGTGTACAATGTTTGTAGATATTGGGTTAGGTCGTGAGTCAGCACTTATTCTGACATACATATACGCCCCGATACTGAGGGTAGAATCACAGGTTGTGCGAGTAGCAAGTGTAGACCTTGTCTTCTGTTTCATTACTTAGCTGAGTTTGTTAACCTCCAAGATGCCGAGCTACAAGGTATATTATTTTAACGCACGAGGACGTGCAGAGATTACCCGTCTGGCGCTTGCTGCTGCTGGTGTGGAATATGAAGACATCAGATTTAAAGACCGTGATGATTGGCTTAATAACTACAAGCAGCGTGAGTTATTTCCATTTGTAATCTTACATGTCTGATTCTCATAAAACATTTAAGTCATTCAATTGATTCTTTATTTGTTCCATCGCCTGAAATACTAGTCTTAATCCAATAGAGAAGAGAGATTGCACCTGCTCGTACGTTTCTTGGTGCATGTAGTGGAAGTTCAGCGAGCACCACAATCACGGAACAAAGCATGATTCCCTATTACCTCATTTTACGCTTAGGTCCATGTATCTTATACCTATAAACCTACTGCCATGGCCCCAGTTTCCACTTGATATTCACTTTTATTTCTCTGGCTATATCTCTGCACTTTTCTGTACTGTGAGCGATAAATATTTGGGGGAAAATGATGTCATCGCCCTGCTGACCTTTGATAGAGAGGACGTGCCATTGTTCCAAGGCTTGTGATTATCTCTGCGATATACAGTACCCGGTATCATGTACCCCTTGACAGAGAGTCCGCTCCCCAATCATTTATACAGGTGAGTCTCGCCCTAGATTTTGACCCGTTTAGATCAAACTAACCCTAACCAATGTAACTATATGGAGGGCGGACTTTCTGTCACACGGACTGTCATTTTCATGACACCGGTACGCTAGCGGTGATGGCTATAGACAGGGGCGGATTTAGGGCGTCTTCTGGGTCTTCCGGAAGACGGTCAGATTTTCAACTTTACATTGATGGGTATCTAATTTTTTCTGTCGGAAGACGGTCAAAAATGGAGGATGGACCAAGAAAGATAAATTGGAAGACTGTCAGAAAATAACCCTGGATCCGCCCCTGATAGACTCCCCAGAACTATATATCCCTAGACATCTTAAGGGATAGGTAGATGAAGTTTAGTATTTTACATCTAACCTATGAAACAGCATACGGATTTTAGATATAACCAATAGTGGTAGTAGCATTCGATATCGTTAGGTTTCTGACTTTTTATAGCCATTGCTGTCTTCGCCGTCGCCGTGCATTTCCAGAGATAAAACGAATAAATAAATAAATGGAAAACCGTTTGAACTACTTGCATTGTCTTCAAACTTACAGAAGTTAATATACATAAAATACAGGTCGAGTTCGTAAATCAGCTTGGTCAGACCATTAAAAAATTTTTTTAGCCTTTTTTCAGCATATAGGCCCTATGCAATACAAATATCGCACTGACCTCGAACTATTGTCTTCAAACTAACAGGAGTGATAAGTATTACTGAAATACAGGTCGAGTTCAGAAACCAGCCTGATTGGATTTTTCCTTGTAGTTATGCATTCTTGTGTGTGTGTGTGTGTGTGTGTGTGTGTGTGTGTGTGTAATGTTCATTTGTCAGTTTCAAGGCGTGACTTTGGACTTCCATGGGCCTGAAGGCGTTTGCTAGTCACATATCCTGAATATCCAAGATGTTTTATTATATTATTCAAAATGGTGGTGATTATGCTGTTTAGCTTTGTGTAATATTGCATCAAAATTGAAGAAAACCCTATTTTGGACGCAGCTGCCATAATGACCATGAAAGGAAAACCATGTTAGGCCTACTTATAATTGTCGATATAGGGGAGACCGGGGCTAGTTGGACCCCGGGGTAAGTTGGACCCCCATCAATTTATGACAAAGTAACTATGGGGTAAAAGAATAAAGGGAACCGGAGAAGATCAGCATTGGTCAGAATTGTGCCGGAAGTGACGTGCAGTGGTGTTAGAAACGAAGCTGAGTGGTCATTTTAACATAGAGGTGAACGGCAGTGAAGACGGGTTGTCGGAGGAAAAAGAAGTTTTCTAAACAACATGGTAAGATAACTCTCTTTTTTTACGCATTTTGGGCAGAGAAAACTTGTAGAAATTATAAATGCATGATATGAAAACGTGACACGGAACCTGAAGGTGCAAAATCGTGCTTAATTTGCGGTCAACTTGTTTAGAAATAAATGCTGCGTCGACCGCCAGCGCGACAAAAAGCGTAAAGGGGAAATAATTCCCGGGAGTCTATAAATCGTCGCCATGTGGAAATTTGGCATTAATATAATCCGATATGTCCATATCTAAGTATTTTTGGGTGTTTTATGGTATGGGCTGCAATTACAACGATGTTTTAGAGGTCTTGAAGGACCTTGTGGAAACCAGGAAGTAGTTCGTAACTAACAAGTGAAATGTACCGATCTCCGACTGCTGCTCACAGCTGTATCNGTACGTTTCTTGGTGCATGTAGTGGAAGTTCAGCGAGCACCACAATCACGGAACAAAGCATGATTCCCTATTACCTCATTTTACGCTTAGGTCCATGTATCTTATACCTATAAACCTACTGCCATGGCCCCAGTAAACAATTTCCACTTGATATTCACTTTTATTTCTCTGGCTATATCTCTGCACTTTTCTGTACTGTGAGCGATAAATATTTTGGGGAAAATGATGTCATCGCCCTGCTGACCTTTGATAGAGCGGACGTGCCATTGTTCCAAGGCTTGTGATTATCTCTGCGATATACAGTACCCGGTATCATGTACCCCTTGACAGAGAGTCCGCTTCCCAATCATTTATACAGGTGAGTCTCGCCCTAGATTTTGACCCGCTTAGATCAAACTAACCCTAACCATTGTAACTATATGGAGGGCGGACTTTCTGTCACACGGACTGTCATTTTCATGACACCGGTACGCTAGCGGTGATGGCTAGACTCCCCAGAACTATACATCCCTAGACATCTTAAGGGATAGGTAGATGAAGTTTAGTATTTTACATCTAACCTATGAAACAGCATACGGATTTTAGATATAACCAATAGTGGTAGATGCATTCGATATCGTTAGGTTTCTGACTTTTTATAGCCATTCGCTGTCTTCGCCGTCGCCGTGCATTTCCAGAGATACAACGAATAAATAAATAAATGGAAAACCGTTTGAACTACTTGCATTGTCTTCAAACTTACAGAAGTTAATATTCATAAAATACAGGTCGAGTTCGTAAATCAGCTTGGTCAGACCATTAAAAAAATTTTTAGCCTTTTTTCAGCATATATGCAATACAAATATCGCACTGACCTCGAACTATTGTCTTCAAACTAACAGGAGTGATAAGTATTACTGAAATACAGGTCGAGTTCAGAAACCAGCCTGATTGGATTTTTCCTTGTAGTTATGCATTCTTGTGTGTGTGTGTGTGTGTGTGTGTGTGTAATGTTCATTTGTCAGTTTCAAGGCGTGACTTTGGACTTCCATGGGCCTGAAGGCGTTTGCTAGTCACATTTCCTGAATATCCAAGATGTTTTATTATATTATTCAAAATGGTGGTGATTATGCTGTTTAGCTTTGTGTAATATTGCATCAAAATTGAAGAAAACCCTATTTTGGACGCAGCTGCCATAATGACCATGAAAGGAAAACCATGTTAGGCCTACTTATAATTGTCGATATAGGGGAGACCGGGGCTAGTTGGACCCCGGGGTAAGTTGGCCCCATCAATTTATGACAAAGTAACTATGGGGTAAAAGAATTGATCACATCATTTTGTAAAGTGATCGTATCCAATAGTGCTAAGAAAGCGTCGGCAGTGAGTCCAAATGAAATAATTTAGCATCTTTAAGTAACTTTATTAAAGTGACTTGATGGGGGGGGGGCAACTTACCCCGGGGTCCAACTCCCCTATTCAAAGGACTGAAATACAGGTTGAGTTTAAAAACCAGTCTAATTGTACTAATTTTATGGAAGTTAAGTTTTTTGTGAAATGATTATTTTTCACATAAGAGCAATTTCAAGGTGTGACTTTGAACTTCCATGGGCCTGAAAGCCTTTGCTAATTATATTTTTCTGAATATCCAATTTATGAACTATTTAAAATTGGTGGTCATTATGCTGTTAAGCATTATGTAATTTTGAATCAAATTGAAGAAACCGGGCCCTATTTTGGGCACTGCCGTCATAATGACCATTGAAAGAAAACCATGTTACTTATGATTCCAAAACTCACAGAAAATATTCATAGGACTAAAATACAGCTTAAAGCAGCCTGATTGGACTATTTTTGTGGAAATAAATGCAATTTTTGTGAAATGTTCATTTTTCACATACTGGCATTTTCAGTGTGGGACTTAAACTCCCGATGGCATAAACACGCCGTATGGCAGTCACAACATTTTTACATGCCCATGTTATGTAGTTAATCATTATATAATATTGCGTCCCAATTGAGTAAAACATTTTGCATTGCAATTAAATAAGCTCTGAAAGGAAAAACGTGTTACATTATTTTCTAACTTAAAGAATTATTCTTAGGATTGACATACAGCTCTTATTGGAAAGCCCGCTTGATAACATTATTTTTCTTGAATTTGTGCACTTTTTTTGTAAAATTTCGAATTTTCTCATTGTGGCATTTTAATATGTGAATTTCAACTCTCATGGGTCTGAAGCCCTATGCCAGTTACATATTCTGCCTTGTTAGCTTTAGACCCTAAGATTCAGATTCTGTGCGAGTCAGCATTCGTCATTTTTAAATCTTCACATATCCACGCAATTTAAAAATAACGAAGCTGCATGGATCTGACAACCAGGCCAGGCGTCATAGTCAAGTATTACCGTTTAACATAATTTCACTTATTTTACAGTGAGCCCAACCGGACAGAGCCCATTCATGGAGGTGGACGGGAAGAAGATTGGTCAGAGTTTGGCTATGGCGCGTTATGTGGCACGAGAACACGGTAAGGAATGTGACAGATGTTCAAAGATTTTCTGCATTGTAGTTTTCGCTTACTAGTAAAGCCTAGGTCCCAACCGAACGTGCGGGCTGCTACGTGTGGTCTACGGCCCAAAAAATGGGGCATACTTGGGAATTCGTGCCTGAGGAGCACGTCCATAGTGCGACTTTTGGAGGACGCAAACAGCACGTAGAAACTTATCACCAATTACTTGATTTCTTCCCTGCGATATAGCTACGTCCTAGTCGGACGCAAGGAACCTAAAAACCGTGCGTCCAAAACGTAGTTGGGACCTAGGCTTAAACACGTAAGAGATTACCTTACAGAAACAAATTTTAAGCGTTGATCAAAGGCAGCGGCTGTGCTACATGTACAAAGTCTAGCCACCTTAAAGTTATTTCAGTGTTTTTTACAACTCAATTCTTTCTTTCTAGGGCTTTATGGAAATAGTACCATGGACGGTGCCATGATCGACCAGGTCCTTTACACTTTAGAGGATATGACCAAGTCTCTTATCGACTGGCATTTCGAGCAAGATGAAGCAAAGAAGGTAGCATATTTAAGTGACTGGTCTGTTTGGTGTACGTAATGGTTGATAACTGTGACAAGAAGTGTATTACATGTAGGGTATCAGAACAATCCCCCTACCCCCCGATATCCCTCCCCCCGGACAATTCCCTTTGGGCAATTCCCCTTCCTGTAATGAATATCAAACTGAGCATGAACAGTGTGATATTGAAACAAAATAATGACTGCCTTTAATCAAAATGTATCTCCAGGTATAGGCGGATTAAACAAATAATCTCTCTCATCTAGGAATCCCTTTGATGAACTGGTACTATTAACTGTTTTACCCCCCTTCCCCTTAATCAAGTGAAAGTTGTGTAGAAAAATGGATAAAATGGTGTAGTGTTTGTTTTATTAGTAATGTCAAATATGCACCTGAAGCATCTGTAGCATCTTGAAATTTAAAGTTACCTCACTTTTTAAGCGTATAATGAGCCTACCGAGTCTTATAATCAATATCCAATCATTGTTTTTATTTAATTTTTTGTCTTCTTTTTTACATTCAGTAAAAAATTCAAGAAATGTGTGAATGGCTCAAGTACATAGTGAAAAAGCTGTGTATTTTGTTTCCTGGAATAGGGGTGAGGCTGTCTTGAGGGGGATTGTCCGGGGGGGGGGGGTAACCATGGTGCCGTAATAGAATTTTGGACAAGGGACCAGGGTTTTAAAGGCCAATTTTGTTTCAAACCAATCGAATATCAAGTGATAGTTCTGTTGACTTCATTGGTCCTCCATCTTTTTCCTAGGCAGAGAAAGAAAAGAAGTTAACTGATGAAACACTGCCTGGATTCATGCAACGCCTTAATAAACTTTTAAAAAGCAACGACGGCGGCAAAGGATACTTTGCAGGAGACAAGGTTAGACAAAAGGCTTTGTCTTGAAATATTGTATTGTGCTGCTCATATTATTAAGATGTACAGTATTTTTACTTTTATATTCAAAATGGTGGTCTTATTTTTTAGTTTTTCAAAATTAAGTGAGATATATAAGATATTAAAAACTAAACTCTTATTTCATCGTAGTTTTTCATTCGAATAATTGACTGTATTTCTTTTCACATTCAGCTCTCCATTGCCGATCTAGCAGTCTTCGATCAATGTTCAGGGATGGTGGTTAAGTTCCCCAAATGCATGGCAAATTGCGACGAATTGCAAGCATTCCTTGGCCGCATTAAAGCTCTCCCAAAGATAGCTGATTGGTTAGCGAAGAGACCGCAAACGGAGTTTTGAATTCCATTTTAACGAACTGCATTGTCACTTGTGACCAACCCGCTGCATCACAAACTGTTCTGTTAGGCTTTGGGCCACAACCCATATTTCGGCAAATTATAACCAAAAAGGGGACAAATTTTGATAGCGATTTTCTATTTTACTAAAATCTGACCCCTATGGAAAATGGGGCGTGGTATGGCAATGAATCGCATAACATTATCTACCTTCCAACTTAACCAACCATAGTTATAGGATTGGGACTTTTCCTTCTTAATCCGGGGTGTGTAAAGATTTAGCCAATTTAGCTTTTTGCTTAATAAGAAGGAAAGTGGAATTGCCTATAATTTAAAGAAAAAATTCATATTGCAGTCCTGCTAAAATGATGGCATATTATTAAAATTACAGGCACAATTGTAATCTTAAATTGTTATCCCAACAATTTAAAAGCTGATACAAAACTATTTATAAAGCTGACTGTAGCAATGGTAAACAATCTCCAAGTGGCAGAAATCGAACAAATATCTTGAGTGGGGTACAAGGCTGTTAAAGGCATATATATATAATAAATCGGAGAAAAATAATATTCTACGTGTACTGGAGTTTGCAGTTGTAAGTTTGTGCAGCACATTTAAAGAGGGGGCGGTGCCTCGTCATATAGCCTTTAAAAGAGGTGGGCAAGTTGTGTAGATGAAGTGTTCTGCGACCAAACATTAGTACTGGTCGTACGTAAAACAACAGCCAGACAGGATCGAAGACTCCACAAAACAAAACGCCGTAAGAAAAACTTGTCAGCACCATCTCTTAGGGACAGTGGTAACACCGTGGCGAAACCTGGATTTCAGAAGAACCGTCTACACAGGACTCCAACCTCGTGGCTAAAGATCAAGGAGAACTCCTAAAAAACCCTTTCAGCCCTTTTGGCCGACCCGCTAAGAATCACCCCCTGCTGCATCGGAGGAGATAAGTCCGGTTTACTTATGAACTGAGGTTATTTTACTACCCTGTAACTTATTTTCTTCTAGTGGTTACCCCCACATACACACACTTACCACACTTAAAATATGCTCCCAACGACTGTAAACCAGTAAGATAAAATACTTCTTTAACTTTTGTAGTTCTTTAAAAGGGCATGCGTGCTTGAACTATTTAGTAAATAAGTAATCTAAATAAGTTATGACTTATTCTTTTCTTATTAAAAATCTTTGCGGTGATTTGATACGATCTATTTACTGAAATTTAACTAATTGTAACGACTCTAAAAATACATTATGACACACAACTGAATATTAGCATATATTCCAGTCTTTTGTCATTTTGTCGATTACGTAGTGCATTCACTTTAAGAAGAAGAAATCTGTAATGTTACCCGCCCAAATTTCTAGTTTCTCCACTCAATATTCAGCAGCAAAGGCTTACGTATAATCGTTTACTCAAAATTAGCTACTTTTTATATTTGATATATACGCTTTATATGACTCACGTATACCAAATAAAGAGCACTCGATGAGTTACAGTATAAGAAATAATAAAATTTGAAACCACCCAAGGGGGCTTGTAGTGTCAAGTGACGGTTACATGAAAGAATAATTTAATAAAAGGAACGGTAGAATGAGTAAGGTGTAGTTCACAATGGCCACCAAAATAGTGTCGAAACCACGATAAAATTCGTTCCTTCCACCTTACCGCGGCAACTGTGCGCTATGTCATTAACGTGAGTTAGAGAGTACAGTGATCGATCACACTGCCACCGCCGTCGACTTTGTGCTAACACGTGTTACACCACCACAATGCTTACACAGATGAATTCATAATGGTATCAGTCCTGACAGGCCAGCCACCTGAGCTATTGCTACATTAAAATGCTGTATTTTAAAAAACATAGCGAATGGGCGAATAAGGCCTGCATCTCACATTAAATCACTGTCGTTAAAAGTGACCCCTTTATTTATTTATTAATTTTTTAATAAATACTCTGGAACCATAACCTCCCCAATACTATCCATGCTGGTCAGATGTAACATTTTAGGGTACCTTTTTGGGCATTTTCATGTCATAGCCTGTAACTTTCTACCTGTAACCCCTATCACAACGTGGCATGACTGCAAACTGTACGTGTCGCATGCCGAGTTTTCTATCTGCATATACTGGTGTAAGCGCGTAATAGTACCGCTATATCAGGGCAATTGTTAATCGTGTGCAAAGGTGGTCCAACCACCCAATGAAAATACATGGAATAGAAAACCTAGTAGAAAAATTGAACATAAAAATTGAAAAACTGTTTTGGCAGGAATTAAATAACTGGACCTCAAACAATTAAGGACATACAAAAGAATTAAAATATCTTATGAATGTGAAAAATACATCAAAATGAGTGTCTCCTCCACTGGCAGTGATCACGACCTGGCAATAGAAAGGGACCGATACACAAACCCTAAAACTCCACTTGATGAGAGAAAATGTAAAGCTTGCAACTGCGTAGAGGATGAAAACACTTCCTCCCGGAATGTGCAAGATACACTGTTGAAAGGCAACGAATGCATGATGAACTCTTGAAAATCAATGTAGTGGGTCTAGAGGACAGTGGTCAGGTATTGTCAATTCTCCTTAATCCACCCTGTGAAAAAAGTCTCAAAGAAATAATAGAATTTGTAAAGACTGCTGTTAAAATACATAGTTGCAATTTAGTGCATCACCGTCACTAATTGTCGATAATGCTGTGAATCGCTAACAAGCATTAACACGTGTAATTTAGCATACTGCATATGTAAACATATATAAATGTATATCCTTATATTGTGTAAATAATGTAGTCTAGTGAGCCTGCAAATGTATTCATATCATTTAGTGCTCAATAAACTTATTATTATTATTATTAATTATGCATGAGCCTGAAAAACACCACAAGGACCATGAATAGTTGATAACCCTGAGATTTTCAAATCACATATACCGGTAACTGCCCAAATGTTATGGAAGTTTAGATAGTCCATGAAAGGTGAGCATTTTGAACCGACGGCTTGTGTTCGGTACCCACGGATGGTACGATTTGTAGGAATCATTTTCAGAGTTGAGCATTTTATGCAAGGATATTCACATTCACAAAGGTACATGTATATATCCACTGGCATGTAACTTATGCCGTAACTTAAATACTTCCATGCCGTTTTAAATGGTTTGAAACTGTAGAGAGGGCTCTAGAACAGTCGCTTGTGTGTCTCATGAATAGCAGGTTTTCAGTGGAACCACTCGAGTCCAACCTGTAAGCCATTAATCATATTCGCATTATGCACATCCACGAAACATGGGCGTGTCTGTTTATTTTGTACCAGTTTACCTGGGTTGGGGTAGGCTGTGGGGGCCATTAGGGCCTACCTAAATTATTTTACGTCTGCCGTCCAATAACAATATCTTTTTTCCTTCGGAATGCTTACCCTCCCCCAACTACCCCCCCCCCC
>NW_019775646.1:67749-78483 GCF_001039355.2 Lingula anatina | reverse complement strand
CCCCCAAAAAAAATATTTTTTTTCCCTCCGAAGTCTTCCCCCCCCCCACCCTCCCCCCCCCCCCCCCCCCCACACACACACACACACACACACACAAAAGCTTATATTCTGCTTCCTGCGAGTCTGGAGAAACAATTGTTTGTTATCGAAAGAGAAACAAGTTGCTTTGTATGCCATTTCTGATATGATAGAATGATGCAAGGTGTCAAATTAAACTGCAAAGTTTTCTAGAGTCGCACTTGTAAACCTCTTAACTGGTCTATATCAAAATGATCGTGCAATTTTTTCTCGAATCATAGATATTTGTGTGCTGTATGCGTGTCATAAATAGGACGAATTCTTTTTATGTATAACTGCGTATTTGCAATAAACAGTCAGTTCTGAAAGTTGTTTTCGTGAATCAGAGCTTTGGGTATTGGGGTATTGCTTCTCATGTTTTAATGACGTAAAATTCAAATAAGAGAAACATGTACTGATCATCCGGTGCTTTCACAACATATCGCATGCAAATATTCCATTATCATTACAAATTGAAAAGGACACGAAATTGTAGTTTTACATATAAATAAATAAATAAACATAGTACAAAAAAGAAAGAGCATTTAAATGTGTCTCGTAGAAATATTTCTGCTGGTTCAAGACCACCGTGAAAATTGCATCATTAAACGGAAATAGAATAATTTCTACGTTTCCATTCCTCTCGAACCTTCTTTTCCTTAGTACAATTAATTGCTAAACTACATTTATATTCCATTTGACATTTCCATCTCAAGTCTGATACTACATGTAAAAAAATATACTTTGCCCGCGCGTGTCGTTTCCTGCGACTTTGCAAGCGGCAGCCAGTTTAATTTTTAATTAGCTACAAAGGCAACATGGAATTATTTGTTCTTACGTATATCAAATATCGATCAATCGCTTATCGTGTTGTTTCAATCTCTCTCTCTCTCTCTCTCTCTCTCTCTCTCTCTCTCAAACACACACGCGCACGCAAAAACGCACGCATGAACGTACGCTCACAAACACATACAAACACACACAATCTTTCGAATTTCCGTTTCATTACCAGGTTTTTCTGGGCCACTGAAGACATTTCTCTCGTCTGCAAAAAAGCGAAAATTTCATTGGTGAATATTATATTGCCTTACCACAGTTTCATGAGATTTGCGATATTTTCCATAAAATTATATATTTATAGCATTCACGTTGAAAGGCATGAAGGGTAAATTATCCCCCTTTTTCTTTAACACTAAATGTCAACCTAACCTTAATCTTAATTCAAAACACAACAGTCCTTTTTTTGGCAGTTTTTTAATATCCGTCGTCTCGACCGAAGTACAATTATGTGCGTGATATCGACTTTCGAAGTTTTATTCAAATGTTAGACTTAAATTGTTTAAACACAGTATATTAATGTCGCGTAGCGGTAATCGATTTTATGATGCAAAAGATTCGACTTTTTGCCGTAATGGACTTTTAAAAAATATCTTTTATCCGCTGAAACATCGGCCATTTGGATTATGGATCAATATGTTATCAGACTGTATCCCACAATATATACTGTCGTAGATAAATAATAATAATATATTAACATTCAGTACGTAAATTAAAAGGCTAACCATGGTATCACAATATCAACTTCTATAAAAATCCAGTAGGAAATTAAGGGTGAAAAGAGGATTGAAGATTTAGTTCACCGAAGAGGGTCGGTGCGTGGAGGCAGCTTCATATTCCTTCCCTCTTCATAATCTTTTCCAATTGTCAGCAACAACCCTGGCATGCCTCTGAAAGATCAGACAGGGTCTCAAATTCATATTAAGGCATCCTCAGAAGTTAAACTGCAAAAACCTTTTTTGAAAAAATTAGCACGCTGGAACTACAGTATACGTACTAATGTGAGTTTGTTTTGATTATCTTTCCTCTTGGGATATCACTGAAAGCTTTTTTTTATAATTGTTCTCGCCGCATTGACGTAAAGCTCTAGCTCATATTACACAACGTATCGAACATGAGTTACTGAATGAAGAACACTGACCGCGCTATACGATATATATCAATATTACACCCGATGGAGCTGAATCACAACAAAGGATAACAGTAGCTTCATATTTACAATAAGCTGCACCTTAAATCAAGTATTAAGCTTGAAATCAACGCTTATAACGGTTATTAGGCATTCCCTTTAAACTGGCAGTCCTAATGCCGGATTTATTTCACTCAGATGAAATGATAAAATATTAAGAAGTAGGCTTGTATTTTGTACTGTTATTGATTTAATCATTATATTTGCGCGGATATAGACAATACAGCCCATCATTATTCCACCTTCCCCATCCTGCCTATCTGGAATTAAAATGCGCAAATAACGCATCCAGTAGAGGTGAGCATACTTCAAATATATTAGGCCTCCTTTCATGATCAACAGACAGCATGTGGATGACAATTTGGATTAGCTGGGTGTTTCTAACACCTTTGTCTTCCATTGCTTTCTGTATCTGTAAAGGTGTGGCTTCTTCTATGTCTTGATCATTGATTATCGGCACCAGCATTTCCTTCTCTACTGCCCACAGGCACTGTGCCGTCGTTTCCAATATCGATCCAAGTAAAAGCATTCCCAGCGAGTAAATATCACATTTGTCCGTAACAATCTTCAATTCTCTTACCTCAGGGGCTGTGTAAAATGGGGGTCCGAAGCTGTGCGAGGTTTTGGTATAGTACGATGTCGGGAGGGTGGTATTAGCTTCCCAAATGTGTGCCAAGCCAAAATCTGCCACTTTACACCGAGTGACAATCCCTTCCCCTCCTTCAAATCCACTCACGAATATATTGTCGGGTTTAAGATTGCGGTGCAACAAGTTTTTTGAATGCAGGTATTGTAATGCATTGGCGACGTCTAGTATGAGCTTAAGCTTTAAAGAAACGTCTATCTTAGGAACAGAGCTTAGGATGTAATCATTTAAGGTTGGACCTGTACAAAAATCTATCACGTACCATACAAAGTCCGGTTTCTTATGATCCTCGCTGACTTCAAGAACCCGTACTAAGTTCGGGTGGGGATGCAGTTGGGATAACATTGCTATCTCAGCCCGAACTACGGGACTGGTTAGATGTACATGCTTCATAGCGCAGTCATTTCCTCGCGGATCCACACCTCGAAAAACAACTCCAAACACCCCTCGGCCTATTTCAGCGGTGATGGTGTAGCCTAGTGGTCCAGTAGTAACTGAATTTCTACGATCGGTAGATCGAACTAAACTCGCTGACGCCATGTTCTTGCGTGAAGCACTGTCACAACAATATGCAGCTCTATGGGAAAGTTGACGGCTTCAAACTAATCACTGGTAAGCTTAGGGCATTCGGGGTTATTGGAAAACGCGTGTGCTTTGGTATAGTATGCCCAATGTGAAGCTTCTGACAAAAGTGTTTTCCCTCCTTATTCATATTTCACCAGTTCAATGATCATCCGGTTTCCTGTGCACGTATCAATTGCAAACAAATGAAATGCTGTATTTTCTTTTTAGCAGAAACCGTCTATGACCTACTTTAAAAGCTCTTATATATAAATATAAAGTTTAAGTCTATATGCGTTGTCTCACACATGGCACATGCACAATAAATCTAAGCGTAATCGAAATATAAATACTGTGAATTAAATGTTTTCGAAGGCAGGTAAATAGGGGGGTAAGCTGTCCTCATGACGTCATGGTAAAGCATTGAATTATCACAAAGTTGGGTAAAGGTAGACTGCAGAAGGCTTTTTTGATCAACTAAACGTTTTTGTAGCGGTAGTTGCTCAGCGGGTTGTAGGCTTATATCGTCAACACTTGTCAGCCTTGCTTGTATGGTGCATGTAAGCATGTGTTTCCCCTTTTCTATATTCTTCCATGAAACCTTGCACCTGCTTACCCCAGGTACGTGTACTTGCGGCAGGTACAGTCAACTGCACTCTCTTATTATTTGCGATTATCGTAAAGTAAGAGAAGTAATCACGCCACCGTTTCCCTCTAGGTACGAGACAGCCAGTTGTCACGATGTCACTCACTGCGCTGTACATTATCTCTCTTTCCAAGAATCTTTGCATATNCAAGACCTCTAAAACATCGTTGTAGTTGCAGCCCATACCATAAAACACCCAAAAATACTTAGATATGGACATATCGGATTATATTAATGCCAAATTTCCACATGACAACGATTTATAGACTCCCGGGAATTATTTCCCCTTTGCGCTTTTTGTCGCGCTGGCGGTCGACGCAGCATTTATTTCTAAACAAGTTGATCGCAAATTAAGCACGATTTTGCACCTTCAAGTTCCGTGTCACGTTTTCATATCATGCATTTATTATTTCTACAAGTCTTCTCTGCCCAAAATGCGTAAAAAAAGAGTTATCTTACCATGTTGTTTAGAAAACTTCTTTTTCCTCCGACAACCCGTCTTCACTGCCGTTCACCTCTATGTTAAAATAACCACTCAGCTTCGTTTCTAACACCACTGCACGTCACTTCCGGCACAATTCTGACCAATGCTGATCTTCTCCGGTTCCCTTTATTGATCACATCATTTTGTAAAGTGACCGTATCCAATAGTGCTAAGAAAGCGTCGGCAGTGAGTCTAAATGAAATAATTTAGCATCTTAAAGTAACTTTATTAAAGAGACTTGATGGGGGTCCAACTTACCCCGGGGTCCAACTCCCCTATTCAAAGGACTGACATACAGGTTGAGTTTAAAAACCAGTCTAATTGTACTAATTTTATGGAAGTTAAGTTTTTTGTGAAATGATTATTTTTCACATATCAGCAATTTCAAGGTGTGACTTTGAACTTCCATGGGCCTGAAAGCCTTTGCTAATTATATTTTTTCTGAATATCCAATATCCGTTTATGAACTATTTAAAATTGGTGGTCATTATGCTGTTAAGCATTATGTAATTTTGAATCAAATTGAAGAAACCGGGCCCTATTTTGGGCACTGCCGTCATAATGACCATTGAAAGAAAACCATGTTACTTATGATTCCAAAACTCACAAAAAATATTCATAGGACTAAAATACAGCTTAAAGTGGAAAAGCAGCCTGATTAGACTATTTTTGTGGAAGTAAATGCAATTTTGTGAAATGTTCATTTTTCACATACTGGCATTTTCAGTGTGGGACTTAAACTCCCGATGGCATAAGCACGCCGTATGGCAGTTATAACATTTTTACATGCCCATGTTATGTAGTTAATCATTATGTAATATTGCGTCCCAATTGACTAAAACATTTTGCATTGCAATTAAATAAGCTCTGAAAGGAAAACCGTGTTACATATTATTTTCTAACTTAAAGAAAGATTCTTAGGATTGACATACAGCTCTTATTGGAAAGCCCGCTAGATAACATTATTTTTCTTGAATTTGTGCAATATTTTTGTAAAATTTCAATTTTTCTCATTGTGGCATTGTTATATGTGAATTTCAACTCTCATGGGTCTGAAGCCTTATGCCTGTTACATATTCTGCCTTGTTAGCTTTAGACTCTAAGATTCAGATTTTATGCGTGTCAGCATTCTTCATTTTTAAATCTTCACATATCCACGCAATTTAAAAATAACGAACCTTCATGGATCTGACACCCAGGCCAGGCGTCATAGTCAAGTATTACCGTTTGACGTGACTTCACTCATTTTACAGTGAGCCCCACCGGACAGAGCCCATTCATGGAGGTGGACGGGAAGAAGATTGGTCAGAGTTTGGCTATGGCACGTTATGTGGCACGAGAACACGGTAAGGAATGTGACAGATAATCAAAGATTTTCTCATTGTAGTTTTCGCTTACTAGTAAACACGTAAGAGATTACCTTACAGAAAAAAAACTTTTAAGCGTTGATCAAAGGCAGCGGCTGTGCTACAAATTCTAGCCATCAGTCTGGACTCAATCTTAAAGTTATTTCAGTGTTTTTTTACAACTTTATTCTTTCTTTCTAGGGCTTTATGGGAATAGTACCATGGACGGTGCCATGATCGACCAAGTCCTTTACACTTTAGAGGATATGACCAAGTCTCTTATCGACTGGCATTTTGAGCAAGATGAAGCAAAGAAGGTAGCTTATTTAATTGACTGGTCTATTTGGCGTACGTAATGGTTGATAACTGTGACAAGAGGTGTATTATGTATAGGGTATCAGGACAATCCCCCTACCCCCCGATAATCCCTCCCCCCGGACAATTCCCTTTGGGCAATTCCCCTTCCTGTAATGAATATCATACTGAGCATGGACAGTGTGATATTGAAGCAAAATAATGACTGCCTTTAATCAAAATGTATCTCCAGGTAGAGGCGGATTAAACAAATATTCTCACTCATCTAGGAATCCCTTTGATGAACTGACACTATTAACTGTTTTACCCCTCTTCCCCTTAATCAAGTGAAATTTGAATTGAAAATTGATAAAATGGTATAGTATTTGTTTTATTAAAAAATGACAAGTAATGTCAAATTTGTACCAATAGCATCTGTAGCATCTTAAAATTTAAAGTTACCTATCTGTTTAAGCGTGTAATGAGCCTACCGAGTCTTATAATCAATATCCAATCATTGTTTTTATTTAATTTTTTGTCTTCTTTTTTACATTCAGTAAAATATTCAAGAAAAGTGTGAATGCCTCAAGTACATAGTGAAAAAGCTGTGTATTTTGTTTCCTGGAATAGGGGTGGGGCTGTCTTGAGGGGTATTGTCGGGGGGGGGNGAAACACTGCCTGGATTCATGCAACGCCTTAATAAACTTTTAAAAAGCAACGATGGCGGCAAAGGATACTTTGCAGGAGACAAGGTTAGACAAAAGACTTTTTCTTGAAATATTGTATTGTGCTGCTCATATTATTAAAAAGTACAGTATTTTTATTTTTATATTCAAAATGGTGGTCTTATTTTTTAGTTTTTCAAAATAAAGTGAGATATATAAGATATTAATAACTAAACTCTTATTAACCATTTTATCGTAGTTTTTCATTCGAATAATTGACTGTATTTCTTTTCACATTCAGCTCTCCATTGCCGATCTAGCAGTCTTCGATCAATGTTCAGGGATGGTGGTTAAGTTCCCCAAATGCATGGCAAATTGCGACGAATTGCAAGCATTCCTTGGCCGCATAAAAGCTCTCCCAAAGATAGCTGATTGGTTGGCGAAGAGACCGCAAACGGAGTTTTGAATTTCATTTTAACAAACTGCATTGTCACTTGTGACCAACCCGCTGCATCACACTGTTCTGTTAGGCTTTGGGCCACAACCCATATTTCGGCAAATTATAACCAAAAAGGGGACAAATGTTGATAGCGATTTTCTATTTTACTAAAATCTTACCCCTATGGAAAATGAGGCGTGGTATGGCAATGAATCGCATAACATTATCTACCTTCCAACTTAACCAACCATAGTTATAGGATTGGGACTTTTCCTTCTTAATCCAGGGTGTGTAAAGTTTAGCCAATTTAGCTTTTTGCTTAATAAGGAGGAAAGTGGAATTGCCTATAATTTAAAGAAAAAAATCATATTGCAGTCCTGCTAAAATGATGGCATATTATTAAAATTACAGACACAATTGTAATCTTAAATTGTTATCCCAACCATTTAAAAGCTGATACAAAACTATTCATAAAGCTGACTGTAGCAATGGTAAACAATCTCCAAGTGGCAGAAATCGAACAAATATCTTGAGTGGGGTACAAGGCTGTTAAAGGCATATATATAATAAATCGGAGAAAAATAATAATAGTGTACTGGAGTTTGCAGTTGTAAGTTTGTGCAGCACATTTAAAGAGGGGGCGGTGCCTCGTCATATAGCCTTTAAAAGAGGTGGGCAAGTTGTGTAGATGAAGTGTTCTGCGACCAAGCATTAGTACTGGTCGTACGTAAAACAACAGCCAGAGAGGATCGAAGACTCCACAAAACAAAACGCCGTAAAAAAACTTGTCAGCACCATCTCTTAGGGACAGGTGGTAACAACGAGGCGAAACCTGGATTTTAGAAGAACCGTCAACACAGGGCTCCAACCTCGTGGCCAAAGATCAAGGAGAACTCCTAAAAAACCCTTTCAGCCCTTTTGGCCGACCCGCTAAGAATCACCCCCTGCTGCATCGGAGGAGATAAGTCCGGTTTACTTATGAACTGAGGTTATTTTACTACCCTGTGACTTATTTTCTTCTAGTGGTTACCCCCACATACACACACTTACCACACTTAAAGTATGCTCCCAACGACTGTAAACCAGTAAGATAAAATACTTCTTTAACTTTTGTAGTTCTTTAAAAGGGCATGCGTGCTTAAACTATTTAGTAAATAAGTAATCGAAATAAGTTATGACATATTCTTTTCTTATTAAAGATATTGATACGATGATTTGATACGGTGATTTGATACGATCTATTTACTGAAATTTAACTAATTGCAACATCTCTAAAAATACATCATGACACACACCTGAAGATTAGCATAGGCTATATTCCAGTCTTTTGTAGATTTCGTAGTGCATTCACTTTTAAGAAGAAGAGAAAGTGGCGTATCTTAATCTGTAATATTACCCGCGCAAATCTCCAGTTTCTTCACTCAATATTCAGCAGTAAAGGCTTACATATAATCGTTTACTTAAAATTACCTACTTTTTGTATTTGATATATATACGCTTTATATGACTCACGTATACCAAATAAAGAGCACTCGATGAGGTACAGTATAAGAAATAATAAAATTCGAAACCACCCAAGGGGGCTTGTAGTGTCAAGTGACGGTTACATGAAAGAATAATTTAATAAAAGGAACGGTAGAATGAGTAAGGTGTAGTTCACAATGGCCATCAAAATAGTGTCGAAACCACGATAAATTCGTTCCATCCACCTTACCGCGGCAACTGTGCGCTATGTCATTAACGTGAGTTACAGAGAGTACAGTGATCGATCACACTGCCACCGCCGTCGACTTTGTGCTAACACGTGTTACACTACCACAATGCTTACACAGATGAATTCATAATGGTATCAGTCCTGACAGGCCAGCCACCTGAGTTATTGCTACATTAAAATGCTGTATTTTAAAAAACATAGCGAATGGTCGAATAAGGCCTGCATCTCACATTAAATCACTGTCGTTAAAAGTGACCCCTTTATTGATTTATTAATTTTTTAATAAATACTCTGGAACCATAACCTCCCCAATACTATCCATGCTGGTCAGATAGTGTAACTTTTTAGGGTGCCTTTTTGGGCATTTTCATGTTTTAGCTTGTAACTTTCTACCTGTAACACCTATCACAACGTGGCATGACTGCAAGCTACGTGTCGCATGCCGAGTTTTCTATCTGCACATACTGGTATAAGCGCGTAATAGTACCGCTATATCAGGGCAATTGTTAATCGTGTGCAAAGGTGGTCCAACCACCCAATGAAAATACATGGAATAGAAAACCTAGTAGAAAAATTGAACATAAAAATTGAAAAACTGTTTTGGCAGGAATTAGATCACTGGACCTCAAACAATTAAGGACATACAAAAGAATTAAAATATCTTATGAATGTGAAAAATACATCAAAATAGTGTCTCCTCCACTGGCAAAAATAAGACTAAGTGATCACGACCTGGCAATAGAAAGGGACCGATACACAAACCCTAAAACTCCACTTGATGAGAGAAAATGTAAAGCTTGCAACTGCGTAGAGGATGAAAACACTTCCTCCCGGAATGTGCAAGATACACTGTTGAAAGGCAACGAATGCATGATGAACTCTTGAAAATCAATGTAGTGGGTCTAGAGGACAGTGGTCAGGTATTGTCAATTCTCCTTAATCCACCCTGTGAAAAAAGTCTCAAAGAAATAATATTATTTGTAAAGACTGCTGTTAAAATACATAGTTGCAATTTAGTGCATCACCGTCACTAATTGTCGATAATGCTGTGAATAGCTAACAAGCATTAACACGTGTAATTTAGCATACTGCATATGTAAACATATATAAATGTATATCCTTATATTGTGTAAATAATGTAGTCTAGTGAGCATGCAAATGTATTCATATCATTTAGTGCTCAATAAACTTATTATTATTATTATTAATTATGCATGAGCCTGAAAAACACCACAAGGACCATGAATAGTTGATAACCCTGAGATTTTCAAATCACATATACCGGTAACTGCCCAAATGTTATGGAAGTTTAGATAGTCCATGAAAGGTGAGCATTTTGAACCGACGGCTTGTGTTCGGTACCCACGGATGGTACGATTTGTAGGAATCATTTTCAGAGTTGAGCATTTTATGCAAGGATATTCACATTCACAAAGGTACATGTAGGCCCTATATATCTACTGGCATGTAACTTAAGCTGTAACTTAAATACATATATGTCGCTTTAAATGGTTTGAAACTGTAGAGAGAGCTCTAGAACAGTCGCTTGTGTGTCTGATGAATAGCAGGTTTTCAGTTAAACCACTCGAGTCCAACCTGCAAACCATTAATCATATTCTCATTATGCACATCCATATTAACGAGACATGGTCGTGTCTGTTTACTTTGTACCTGTTTACCTGTTTGTTGATTGATCGCAGGCCCGTAGCCAGCAATTTCAAAAGGGGGGTTCTTTTTCTGAAAAAGTGGACCTTTTCCCATAAAACCTTCATGTACCTAGAACAAATTTTATCCAGAGTGGACCTTTTCCCAGCAAAAGGGGCGCTTCTTTCGAACCCCCCGAAACCCCCCTCTCT
>NW_019775646.1:0-67724 GCF_001039355.2 Lingula anatina | reverse complement strand
CCCCCCCCCCCCCCCCCCCCCGACTACGGGCCTGGATCGGCTGGTGGCCATAGAGAGGATAGGCCTATATGACGTATCAAAATACATACATACAAATCACATACATATTTTAAAATAGATATCAAACAATACATTGTTAAAATAAAACAAAAGCATTACATACTGCTTAAAGGATAGACCCAAGCACAGGAATCCCGAGGGGGTTGGGGTAGGCTGTGGGGGTCATTAGGGCCTACCTAAATTATTTTACGTCTGCCGTCCAATAACAATATCTTTTTTCCTTCTGAATGCTTACCCTCCCCAACTACCCCCCACCCCACCCCACCCCACACACACACACACAAGCTTATATTCTGCTTCCTGCGCGTCTGGAGAAACAATTGTTTGTCATCGAAAGAGAAACAAGTTGTTGCGCCTGCAAAAAGCGAGAATTTCTGATATGATAGAATGATGCAAGGTGTCAAATTAAACTGCAAAGTTTTCTAGAGTCGCACTTGTAAACCTCTTAACTGGTCTATATCAAAATGATCGTGCAATTTTTTTCTCGAATCATAGATATTTGTGTGCTGTATGCGTATCATATATAGGACGAATTCTTTTTATGTATAACTGCGTATTTGCAATAAACAGTCAGTTCTGAAAGTTGTTTTCGTGAATCAGAGCTATGGGTATTGGGGTATTGCTTCTCATGTTTTAATGACGTAAAATTCAAATAAGAGAAAAATGCGCTGATCATCCGGTGCTTTCACAACATATCGCATGCAAATATTCCATTATCATTACAAATTGAAAAGGACACGAAATTGTAGTTTTACATATAAATAAATAAATAAATAAACATAGTACAAGACAGAAGGAGTATTTAAATGTGTCTCGTAGAAATATTTCTGCTGGTTCAAGACCACCGTGAAAATTGCATCACTAAACGGAAATAGAATAATTTCTACGTTTCCATTCCTCTCGAACCTTCTTGTCCTTAGAACAATTAATTGCTAAACTACATTTATATTCCATTTGACATTTCCATCTCAAGTCTGATACTACATGTAAAAATATATTCTTTGCCCGCGCGTGTCGTTTCCTGCGACTTTGCCAGCGGCAGCCAGTTTAATTTTTAATTAGCTACAAAGGCAACATGGAATTATTTGTTCTTACGTATATCAAATATCGATCAATCGCTTATCGTGTTGTTTCAATCTCTCCCTCACTCTCTCACTCTCTCTCTTTCTCTCTCTCTCTCTCTCTCTCTCTCTCTCACTCACACGCGCACGCAAAAACGCACGCATGAACGTACGCGCGCAAATACATACAAACACACGCACACACTATCTTTAGAATTTTCGTTTCATTACCAGGTTTTTCTGGGCCACTGAAGACATTTCTCTCGCCTGCAAAAAAGCGAAAATTTCATTGGTGGATATTATATTGCCTTACCACAGTTTCATGAGATTTGCGATATTTTCCATAAAATTATATATTTATAGCATTCACGTTGAAAGGCATGAATGGTAAATTATCCCCCTTTTTCTTTAACACTAAATGTCAACCTAACCTTAATCTTAATTCAAAACACAACAGTCTTTTTTTTGGCAGTTTTTTAATATCCGTCGTCTCGACCGAAGTACAATTATGTGCGTGATATCGACTTTCGAAGTTTTATTCAGATGTTAGACTTAAATTGTTTAAACACAGTATATTAATGTCGCGTAGCGGTAATCGATTTTATGATGCAAAAGATTCGACTTTTTGCCGTAATGGACTTTTAAAAAATATCTTTTATCCGCTGAAACATCGGCCATTTGGATTATGGATCAATATGTTATCAGACTGTATCCCACAATATATACTGTCGTAGATAAATAATAATAATATATTAACATTCAGTACGTAAATTAAAAGGCTAACCATGGTATCACAGTATCAACTTCTATAAAAATCCAGTAGGAAATTAAGGGTGAAAAGAGGATTGAAGATTTAGTTCACCGAAGAGGGTCGGTGCGTGGAGGCAGCTTCATATTCCTTCCCTCTTCATAATCTTTTCCAATTGTCAGCAACAACCCTGGGTGCCTCTGAAAGATCAGACAGGGTCTCAAATTCATATTAAGGCATCCTCAGAAGTAAAACTGCAAAAACCTTTGAAAAAATTAACACGCTGGAACTACAGTGTACGTACTAATGTGAGTTTGTTTTGATTATCTTTCCTCTTGGGATATCACTGAAAGCTTCTTTTTATAATTGTTCTCGCCGCATTGACGTAAAGCTCTAGCTCATATTACACAACGTATCGAACATGAGTTACTGAATGAAGAACACTGACCGCGCTATACGATATATATCAATATTACACCCGATGGAGCTGAATCACAACAAAGGATAACAGTAGCTTCATATTTACAATAAGCTGCACCTTAAAACAAGTATTAAGCTTGAAGTCAACGCTTATAACGGTTATTAGGCATTCCCTTTAAACTGGCAGTCCTAATGCCGGATTTATTTCACTCAGATGAAATGATAAAATATTAAGAAGTAGGCTTGTATTTTGTACTGTTATTGATTTAATCATTATATTTGCGTGGATATAGACAATACAGCCCATCATTATTCCACCTTCCCCATTCTGCCTATCTGGAATTAAAATGCGCAAATAACGCATCCAGTAGAGGTGAGCATACTTCAAATATATTAGGCCTCCTTTCATGATCAACAGACAGCATGTGGATGACAATTTGGATTAGCTGGGTGTTTCTAACACCTTTGTCTTCCATTGCTTTCTGTATCTGTAAAGGTGTGGCTTCTTCTATGTCTTGATCATTGATTATCGGCACCAGCATTTCCTTCTCTACTGCCCACAGACACTGTGCCGTCGTTTCCAATATCGATCCAAGTAAAAGCATTCCCAGCGAGTAAATATCACATTTGTCCGTAACAATCTTCAATTCTCTTACCTCAGGGGCTGTGTAAAATGGGGGTCCGAAGCTGTGCGAGGTTTTGGTATAGTACGATGTCGGGAGGGTGGTATTAGCTTCCCAAATGTGTGCCAAGCCAAAATCTGCCACTTTACACCGAGTGACAATCCCTTCCCCTCCTTCAAATCCACTCACGAATATATTGTCGGGTTTAAGATTGCGGTGCAACAAGTTTTTTGAATGCAGGTATTGTAATGCATTGGCGACGTCTAATATGAGCTTAAGCTTTAAAGAAACGTCTATCTTAGGAACAGAGCTTAGGATGTAATCATTTAAGGTTGGACCTGTACAAAAATCTATCACGTACCATACAAAGTCCGGTTTCTTATGATCCTCGCTGACTTCAAGAACCCGTACTAAGTTCGGGTGGGGATGCAGTTGGGATAACATTGCTATCTCAGCCCGAACTACGGGACTGGTTAGATGTACATGCTTCATAGCGCAGTCATTTCCTCGCGGATCCACACCTCGAAAAACAACTCCAAACACCCCTCGGCCTATTTCAGCGGTGATGGTGTAGCCTAGTGGTCCAGTAGTAACTGAATTTCTACGATCGGTAGATCGAACTAAACTCGCTGACGCCATGTTCTTGCGTGAAGCACTGTCGCAACAATATGCAGCTCTATGGGAAAGTTGACGGCTTCAAACTAATCACTGGTAAGCTTAGGGGTTATTGGCAAACGCGTGTGCTTTGGTATAGTATGCCCAATGTGAAGCTTCTGACAAAAGCGTTTTCCCTCCTTATTCATATTTCACCAGTTCAATGATCATCCGGTTTCCTGTGCACGTATCAATTGCAAACACGTGAAATGCTGTATTTTCTTTTTAGCAGAAACCGTCTATGACCTACTTTAAAAGCTCTTATATATAAATATAAAGTTTAAGTCTATATGCGTTGTCTCACACATGGCACATGCACAATAAATCTAAGCGTAATCGAAATATAAATACTGTGAATTAAATGTTTTCGAAGGCAGGTAAATAGGGGGGTAAGCTGTCCTCATGACGTCATGGTAAAGCATTGAATTATCACAAAACGGGTAAAGGTAGACTGCAGAAGGCTTTTTTGATCAACTAAACGGTTTTGTAGCGGTAGTTGCCCAGCGGGTTGTAGGCTTATATCGTGAACACTTGTCAGCCTTGCTTGTATGGTGCATGTAAGCATGTGTTTCCCCTTTTCTATATTCTTCCATGAAACCTTGCACCTGCTTACCCCAGGTATGTGTACTTGCGGCAGGTACAGTCAACTGCACTCTCTTATTATTTGCGATTATCGTAAAGTAAGAGAAGTAATCACGCCACCGTTTCCCTCTAGGTACGAGACAGCCATTTGTCACGATGTCACTCACTGCGCTGTACATTATCTCTCTTTCCAAGAATCTTTGCATACNAATGTGTGCCAAGCCAAAATCTGCCACTTTACACCGAGTGACAATCCCTTCCCCTCCTTCAAATCCACTCACGAATATATTGTCGGGTTTAAGATTGCGGTGCAACAAGTTTTTTGAATGCAGGTATTGTAATGCATTGGCGACGTCTAGTATGAGCTTAAGCTTTAAAGAAACGTCTATCTTAGGAACAGAGCTTAGGATGTAATCATTTAAGGTTGGACCTGTACAAAAATCTATCACGTACCATACAAAGTCCGGTTTCTTATGATCCTCGCTGACTTCAAGAACCCGTACTAAGTTCGGGTGGGGATGCAGTTGGGATAACATTGCTATCTCAGCCCGAACTACGGGACTGGTTAGATGTACATGCTTCATAGCGCAGTCATTTCCTCGCGGATCCACACCTCGAAAAACAACTCCAAACACCCCTCGGCCTATTTCAGCGGTGATGGTGTAGCCTAGTGGTCCAGTAGTAACTGAATTTCTACGATCGGTAGATCGAACTAAACTCGCTGACGCCATGTTCTTGCGTGAAGCACTGTCACAACAATATGCAGCTCTATGGGAAAGTTGACGGCTTCAAACTAATCACTGGTAAGCTTAGGGCATTCGGGGTTATTGGAAAACGCGTGTGCTTTGGTATAGTATGCCCAATGTGAAGCTTCTGACAAAAGTGTTTTCCCTCCTTATTCATATTTCACCAGTTCAATGATCATCCGGTTTCCTGTGCACGTATCAATTGCAAACAAATGAAATGCTGTATTTTCTTTTTAGCAGAAACCGTCTATGACCTACTTTAAAAGCTCTTATATATAAATATAAAGTTTAAGTCTATATGCGTTGTCTCACACATGGCACATGCACAATAAATCTAAGCGTAATCGAAATATAAATACTGTGAATTAAATGTTTTCGAAGGCAGGTAAATAGGGGGGTAAGCTGTCCTCATGACGTCATGGTAAAGCATTGAATTATCACAAAGTTGGGTAAAGGTAGACTGCAGAAGGCTTTTTTGATCAACTAAACGTTTTTGTAGCGGTAGTTGCTCAGCGGGTTGTAGGCTTATATCGTCAACACTTGTCAGCCTTGCTTGTATGGTGCATGTAAGCATGTGTTTCCCCTTTTCTATATTCTTCCATGAAACCTTGCACCTGCTTACCCCAGGTACGTGTACTTGCGGCAGGTACAGTCAACTGCACTCTCTTATTATTTGCGATTATCGTAAAGTAAGAGAAGTAATCACGCCACCGTTTCCCTCTAGGTACGAGACAGCCAGTTGTCACGATGTCACTCACTGCGCTGTACATTATCTCTCTTTCCAAGAATCTTTGCATATGAATAAGCTGACCTGGAGTACTTCACATCAACAGGCGTCAGAACCCCCCCCCCCTTTCACCCGCACGCACGCACAGAGGCTTTGTAACCACTTTAGGCAGAATGATTTATGACGCGCTTGTCAAATTCGATTTGGAGATATGCAGTTACTTCAGGCGTAAATGATTTTTTTTCACAACCTTGGTGCTACTTTTTTTTACCTTAACGCATCGACGTCTTAGAAACTAGACTGAAATCTATGAAAGCTAATCAAATGCTGTAGGTGTGCCCTGTAATAGTTTTCATTATTTTATTGGTTTTTGTATGAATTGATATTTAAAGAGTGTTTTTATTTTACTGAATTCATCATTAGATCGTTATTCCTCCTAATTCTCAATTTTTTAATGTTTTTTGGTCTAGGTTTGGATGGTCGTGAAACGTATGGGCTATGTTTTCCATTGTGATTTGTAAACCCCAGGCAGCGCGACTTTGATGGTTGAGGTCCAAGCAAATGTTTTAATCTTACCCTTGGACATACAGCACATACTAACAACCCAGTGGTCTGATGGTTTGCTGGTTGCCCTTAGTGCAAGAACAGCCCAAAGTAAGCTACATGTACAGCTTCTCCACCTGTCCTTCAGAGAAGACGCTTTTAAGGTTCTCTACCGACACACCTGGTAGAGTGCAGGTCCTCCTTGACTGTAGTCTTGCAGGAACCACCGATGCCTATGAGGTTGTGTTTCATCTGTCGCAATTGCAGATGTACAAAACGATCCGCAGACAATCATGTTATTTTCTTGTTTAAGGCATCCTATCTATATCGGGTCAAATATTATGTTAAAAAAACATTTTCTCCTTATTGCGTATCATTGCTAGCCCCGCCCTTGCTCATAGATGGGATGTTTTGCACGATTTATAATAAAATAATTTTGCTGGTAATGAGTTTTTTCCCTGTCACTTATGAAAAATTGAGAAAAATTAACATCTGGTGTTTCTAAATAAGGAGTTTCGTCGTTTTAATAGGACAGAAAATCAGCTTGCAGGATATGAATTTGGGACATTTTTAAACGTGAACTGAACCTCTGAGTGATCTTTGTAATGGTTTTAAAAGGTTATTTAAATGGGACAACGAAATAGATGTAATGAATAGAACCCTTTTATTACACAGAATTGAAATTTAATGTGAATTTTTTTCCCCGACTTTTGCCCTCTAGCAAATGGGAGGCAGTTGGTTTCCAAAATATTCATGTATTTGATCTGGCTCAGGTTTCCATCGTTGACTGCCAATGAGGTTTTGGCATCAACATGCATTCCGCCCCAAATACAGATGCTTCCACCGCCCCCAGTCGCTCTAGGAGCGACACACGCTTCGTCGTAGGCCTGTTCCGGATGACTGTGAACTCTACTTTGACTTTGGGGTCACAGTTGAAATCTGATTTTGTAAGTTGAAATCTGACTTTATAGTCCAGTGTTGTGCCCCTTGCTATAACTTGCATATTATTCAAGGGTCACAACAACTCAGATAAGGGTATTACTAGCACTTTACTTTCTACAACTTAAATTTATGTTCCTTTAAACTTCTCGACTAATCGGAGACACGAAAAGTGCGACTGATAAATGATTGCAAGTACCTCAGGTAAAGTCTGCATGAAAATTGCAGTGTTTGCCGCTGCCCACTCGGCCATTGGTCTTGGTCACGGCGACCTCTCGCGAAGAGGCCGTTTGTTGAAGACGTTCGTACATCTAATATAACACAGATGTTTTCGTAAATACTCGTTTCTTTAAGACATGTGGAGAACGTCTTGATAAGAAAATCGATATCAAGACTTTTGAGAAACTTCATAAGGACGTATGGGAGATCAGATCATAGATAAGGTCTTCTCAGGTCCTCTGTGAAGTGAATATCTAACTCGAGCACACATTTGCAAAACATTGTAACCGTTGAAAAAATGTAGGTAAAGATTATTACTTACCGAAATTTCAAAATTTTAGTGAAACTTATTTCCTTTTATATATTTTACTCCAATTATTTATCTTTTGACAAAAATATCATAACCCCGTAAAAATCGATCAAGGTGCTGTGTTTCCTGATTAAATCTTTTCTGAACAGTTGCAAAAATTGACAGTTGATTCATCTGGTTGGATTTTCATCCGTTATAAATCTTACGCATCTCTGTTTTGTTAAAGTAATCGAAATATCTTTAAAAGATATTACTTGATAAATTGATAAAACCTTTGACTTCATGTTATTGTCAGGGTCGTCATTTTAAAGCGAAGTTTATGTTATTGCTTGTAATTCCTGAATCAAAAAACTTTTGGCATTTGTCTTCATCGGGGACAGCTCGACAGTTTGAGACACATTGTGTAACACTCATTTCTTGAAATAATTGCATTTCTTGAAATAAAAAATGGTCTAAATCACAAGGCGAGCAGTGGAAATAGGTTAGTGTTTCGCTATACCACATCTTAAGAAATAAAAATTTCTATGCTTAATAAATCTGAAACTTAATTTAGTTCCTTAATCGTTCACTTTTAAATTTATCGAAATTCGATAACCGACACAACTGTCTGAACTCCTTTTTTAAAGGAGCACAAATAATGGGATTTTTTTTTATTTTAAGGTGGAACAATGTGAAGTTACATGTTAACTGGTGCGTGTCTCTGTTGGGAGTAGAAGAAAGAAGTTACTAGTGCGTGAATCCTCCAACAAAAATTTAACACAGTAGTCGCATCCTTCTTATTACTTGAATCACTTGAAATCGAAACATAGGAAGAAGAGCCAAACAGGGGTAAGTCTGAATCAAGTGTCATAGTGTACGTTTGAAACTATGAGATTGAAACAATGCATATTTTTGATAATTGATATAGAGGCTGTGGAAGAATTCAGGCATATTCTACCTGCGAGGGGAAGTAGTTTACCTCAGTTCACTCGTCATTTATGCAGCGAGAATTAAACTGATTGATACGAAGCAAGTAAAATGAACTACAATAAAAAAAGAAATAATTAAAATAAAAAGATACTTAAGATTAAGTGAAGGTGTCGTACCCGATGGAGACACACAATTTATGTGTACATCAGGAGACCTTAGCTATTCGAAAAGAACGGTCCTTTAAAAGTGGGATATTTTCAATTCTCATCTGTGAAAACTGATACACCGATAAAAACTGCTTTAATTTAAAAGCAAGTCTTTCTGCACCTGGGTCAGGCGAAATCAAAATGGGACTCGATTAAGATTGAGGTAGTAAATTAGGGTAGTTTTCACTTGGGGAAAACCGTGTTCTTTTCAAGTAGCTGTCGTGCAGCGTGGGTTATCATCGGTGCGTGTGTCTCCATTTTCAGATCCAAAGTCAATTGAATACTCTTTAAGCGGAGAGAATTATTATAAAGATGAAAAAAAAAACAAAAAACTACATATATCCCGCAGCAAGCAAACGGCGTGTTTCTGGCTTTAAATCACGTTCAACTCCACAGCTCGTCAAAGGCGCTGTGACAAGTCTCATATTAATCTGATCTAATAAAATCGGTAGGTCACAATACAATCATTTTTTAAATTAGCAATAGGTGATTTAAACGTAATGTTTAAAACAGTCGAACATAATGAGTTTTGCGAAAGATGGCGAGCGAAGATCATAATTCGGTCGTGTCAAATGAAATTATTGATTATCATATATAACATGTCTCTTGAATGGATGCGAAATGTTGAGTGTATCATCGAAAGTGCCATTAAGGTCAGTTAATTTCGCCAGCAAGCCGTTTTTTTCTTTTTATATTCGTAGTTTCGCACTATAAACGCTTATCGATTTTTTCCTGTTTTATATGTATGTGATCTGCCACACATGGCAATGGCCAAAGGAGTACGAGGTATGACAAACTCAACGACCCGCGTGATACTTTCATACACCTTATACAATGTAAAAGCGTTTTATATTTCAAGATACTGTTCTTTAGTCCCTTAACACACATTCCCACAGAAAAGGTGAAGTGACCGATTCCTGTACTAATCGGTAGTAAAAGGTGATACATGGGATTCCCATTGCACCTTCCGCAAATCTTGCGAAAGGAATGATGAAAATTAATCAAGGATAAGGAAACTTAAAATAAAATGATGGATTTTTATAAATAAATTAAAGGAAGTTACTATCAATTTATTGGTATAAAAGACTGAATATTTTGCAGTATATGCATTGGATAGATTTGAAATAACTCTAATGAGAATGAGAGTCCAGGGTAAGTGTAAACGATTAATTGCAATCACAGATTAAGGACTAGTAAGGAACAAACGGGTTACTTTTGAGTCAGTTGTATGTATTAACTCTGATTTAAAACGATCTTTTAAATATTTTCATTCAGGTTTCCCCTTAAGAAGGAAGTGGTGGGTAAAGGGAGCTTAATCCATATTTTTTTATGTTTTTGTGTGTTTGTGATAACCAAAAACGTATCTAACGTTGTATAAAATCATCTATCTGATCGTGGGGTCAACAATAACAGGTAAAGCTGTCAACTAAGTTATTTATCATTAACCTATGTTTGCCTGCCCGTGAACATTTTTTCGCCGTTTTATACCTTTACAGATTGAACAAGCTATGATAAATATGTTTCGTGTAATAACTACGGAATTCACTGTACTTTTTAAGAAGTATATGGACTCTTGATAGGTATCGCATACTGTCGACGTATATGTTTGTTTCTAAGTTATTGCCAGTCCATTGTAATATGGAGTGATTTCATGTAAAAGTACATAAAATCAGGCATTAAAAAATATCCCTTTGTACACAAATGTTTTGTCTTTTAGGTAATTTTGGCAGTTTTGGCAGAAAACCCCAAAACCAAAAACGTTATTTCCTCCCAAAAATGACAAATTGGCACCACTCGATTTTATTCATTTTCTCTTAACTTCAGATCAGATTTGAATATCTACATGGTTAAAAAGCAGAAAAGGATACGACTCTTATAGCCCATTAACAGTTCATTAATGGAAATAGCCACAATGCACTTTGACACGGTTATTTTTGTTGTTTACGCTACACAAAGTATACGCTGTAGGCCCCCTATATTGTGATAAAAAAATCAATGTACCGATTTCATGAATAGAACTCCAGCAGCACACAGTGCCAAAAATGTTTTAACAAAAACTGATTCGTTTACCACGCATTAAGGATTGTGGAAACTCGTGTTTTTGTTTCACTACATGTATTAGTGACCCTTTTTTTTACTACTTTTGAAAGAAAGTATGTGTAGAATAGCAGGAGCATTTTACGTCGAAACTTGATATTTGAATAGGTTGGCACCTCCAGGTAAGTTGTACCGCCAGAGGTACGACTCTTTAGAATACTCGATTATAAAATTAGGCACGCGTCCTTGTGATCTAGACAGCCACCTGTATTCAATGTTTGTCAAATTCAGTATGATGGTAACTAAACTCCATTAACACATCCGCCATCAGTTTTATTCGAACCTAAGTGAAACTTAACAGTGCCGTCGGCAATAGCACATCCTGTAACTGTTTTTTTCGCACCTTTTGAGTCTAGCAAAAGAATGTCACATCTAGTTTTAGAATTTTTAATGCCAATGATATTATGCTCCTTCTCGATGAACTGAAAAGATGGGGAGTCTAATAGGGCTGGCATGTCCACGAGAGTATGACACTTTCTACGTTTACATAAAACAAGATCGATATTTGAGCAAAATGTTAGCTGTAGGGAGAGATGGATAAACCGCGATTATACTCTTGTGGTTTTTGAAAGGTTTCGCGTGGAAAGGTGTAATTATGCTAGTGAAGAACGTGAAGAACGTAGTATCAGTGTAAAGAGACAGATGATAACGATGTTTTTTTTTTTTTTTTTTTTTTTTTTTTTTTTTTTTTTTTTTTTAATTCGATTTTTTTTTTTAAAGGGGGGAAATTTTTAAAAAAAAGTTTTGGATTTAATGGGGGTTTAAAANACATTAAACTGATCTAATAAATCGGTAGGTCACAATACAATCATTTTTGAAATTAGCAATAGGTGCCTTAAACGTAATGTTTAAAACAGTCAAACATAATGAGTTTTGCGAAAGATGGCGAGCGAAGATCATAATTCGGTCGTGTCAAATGAAATTATTGATTATCATATATAACATGTCTCTTGAATGGATGCGAAATGTTGAGTGTATCATCGAAAGTGCCATTAAGGTCAGTTAATTTCGCCAGCAAGCCGTTTTTTTCTTTTTATATTCGTAGTTTCGCACTATAAACGCTTATCGATTTTTTCCTGTTTTATATGTATGTGATCTGCCACACATGACAATGGCCAAAGGAGTACGAGGTATGACAAAGTCAACGACCCGCGTGATACTTTCATACACCTTATACAATGTAAAAGCGTTTTATATTTCAAGATACTGTTCTTTAGTCCCTTAACACACATTCCCACAGAAAAGGTGAAGTGACCGATTCCTGTACTAATCGGTAGTAAAAGGTGATACATGGGATTCCCATTGCACCTTCCGCCAATCTTGCGAAAGGAATGATGAAAATTAATCAAGGATAAGGAAACTTAAAATAAAATGATGGATTTTTAAAAATAAATTAAAGGAAGTTAATATCAATTTATTGGTATAAAAGACTGAATATTTTGCAGTATATGCATTGGATAGATTTGAAATAACTCTAATGAGAATGAGAGTCCAGGGTAAGTGTACACGATTAATTGCAATCACAGTTTAAGGACTAGTAAGGAACAAACGGGTTACTTTTGAGTCAGTTGTATGTATTAACTCTGATTTAAAACGATCTTTTAAATATTTTCATTCAAGTTTCCCCTTAAGAAGGAAGGGGTGGGTAAAGGGAGCTAAATCCATATTTTTTTATGTTTTTGTTTGTTTGTGATAACCAAAAACGTATCTAACGTTGTATAAAATCATCTATCTGATCGTGGGGTCAACAATAACAGGTAAAGCTTTCAACTAAGTTATTTATCATCAACCTATATTAGCCTGCATGTGAACATTTTTTCGCCGTTTTATACCTTTAAAGATTGAACAAGCTAAGTTAATATGTTTCGTGTAATAAGTACGGAATTCAGTGTACTTTTTAAGAAGTATACGGACTCTTGATAGGTATCGCATACTGCCGACGTATATGTTTGTTTCTAAGTTATTGCCAGTCCATTGTAATATGGAGTGATTTCATGTAAAAGTACATAAAATCAGATTTACGGCATTTAAAAATATATAATATCCTTTTGTAGTGCTTTCACCTAACTTCATACACAAATGTATTGTCTTTTAGGTAATTTTGGCAGTTTTGGCAGAAAACCACAAAACCAAAAACGTTATTTCCTCCCAAAAATGACAAATTGGCACCACTCGATTTTATCCATTTTCTCTTAACTTCATATCAGATTTGAATATCTACATGCTTAAAAAGCAGAAAAGGATACGACTCTTATAGCCCATTAACAGTTCATTGTGAAGGAAAATAGCCACAATGCACTTTGACGCGGTTATTTTTGTTGTTTACGCTACACAAAGTATACGCTGTATATTGTGATAAAAAACAATCAATGCACCGATTTCATGAATAGAACTCCAGCAGCACACAGTGTCAAAAATGTTTTAACCAAAACTGATTCGTTTACCACACATTAAGGATTGTGGAAACTCGTGTTTTTGTTTCACTACATGTATTAGTGACCTTTTTTTTTACTACTTTTGAAAGAAACTTATGTGTAGAATAGCAGGAGCATTTTACGTCGAAACTTGATATTTGAATAGGTTGGCACCTCGAGGTAAGTTGTACCGCCAGAGGTACGACTCTTTAGAATACTCGATTATAAAATTAGGCACGCGTCCTTGTGATCTAGACAGCCACCTGTATTCAATGTTTGTCAAATTCAGTATGGTGGTAACTAAACTCCATTAACACATCCGCCATCAGTTTTATTCGAACCTAAGTGAAACTTAACAGTGCCGTCGGCAATAGCACATCCTGTAACTGTTTTTTTCGCACCTTTTGAGTCTAGCAAAAGAATGTCACATCTAGTTTTAGAATTTTTAATGCCAATGATATTATGCTCCTTCTCGATGAACTGAAAAGATGGGGAGTCTAATAGGGCTGGCATGTCCACGAGAGTATGACACTTTCTACGTTTACATAAAACAAGATCGATATTTGAGCAAAATGTTAGCTGTAGGGAGAGATGGATAAACCGCGATTATACTCTTGCGGTTTTTGAAAGGTTTCGCGTGGAAAGGTGTAATTATGCTAGTGAAGAACGTGAAGAACGTAGTATCAGTGTAAAGAGACAGATGATAACGATGTTTTTTTGTTTTTTTTTTTTTTTTTGATAATCGAATTTTTTTATGAACGACGAGTAATCGTTAAGAAAAAGTTTTGGCACTTAATGTGGTGTTAGAATAGCCAAAGAAATACCTCTGCATGTGATAACTATTTTTCTTTGAATGGTCTAATTGATACCTATTGTATACATTTCACGTAACAAATAGAAGATGACAAAATATAAATGGTACAATTAAAGAACACAGTCAGGACATAATGTAGAGTGTCGAATAAGTAATTTCAGCTCAAATTTACAGTTTTCTCTCTTCATCTACTAAAAAGGAAATATATTGTGCGACAGATTTTCATAATTTCTACTTGGACACAGATTCGATTATGTTTGTTGTGGTTTCTTTATTTTTGTTTGCAATGAAACGCATGACATCAAAGGTGTCGGTTTAATGGACTGTTGCCTTGTCTTTATGTGAGTAAATTTTCCCTCCTTTACCTACCTTTTGTACAATAAACATCACATGCCAATTGTGAGACTTAACTGATTAAAATAACTATGCTAATCCATTATTGTTTCCTCTCTACAGAAGCGGCAATATTTGGCTTGGCCTTGTTTAGTGCACTTAATGTCTTAGACGCAACATCTTGCCGATCAAATCAAAATCTGGATTTTGATATTGACTACGAAAATCCTTGTTCTGTGGATGCGATTCCTTTTCGGCAACGGAGAGGTAAGTGATGCTAGCACTAACCCATTGCGCCTTAGTCTCGCGAAACAGACACTAGTATTCCCTTGTTGGGAATCGATAGGACCAGTGACAAAATTTCCCACCAAACTCACGTGGAAATTACTTCCTTTTGGCACGAACGAGTCTTGCATCGAATATAATTACATTTCCCCCCTGTTGTTCTTTACAGTACTATTGCACAGATAGCTTAGAGAAAATATTTTGATGATTTAAGTGCATCGAATGTATAATATGTATATATGGCATCAAAACCATATGCCGACATCAACTTTTCCATCGTATTTCTGTCCAGGTGTGCAATTGACTGTTTTTCCAATGAAGAGGACCCTTTTGGCATTGAGGCGACTTTGGAGGACATCTTGCCACAGAATAAAAGACGTGCTTAACATTTATGTAAGTTTTGAGAGAGATTTATTGTCGTTATTTGAAGACCAATCCAGTTATCAGTTAAAAGGCGAAGGGAATATTCCATACTATATCACAGCGTGAAAAAGGTCCAATCGTGGTGTTTGAAAATGAAATGTTTAGAAAATTAGTAAAATTCAACATTGGAAAAATTCTGATTTCAAAGTGATGTATAATTTCTGTTTACAGTCAGCTGGTCTAAGTGCCAACCTCCATACAAGCGAACTACAATGCGATTGGCACCAAAATGTAAAACCACAGGGCAAGCAACTCAACTTCACAGTATGTTTCAACTGTCCAGCGTTTGTACTCTCATGCTTAATGTATTTAAACTTTTTATTGAAACAGAGAAAATAATATAATATTGGAACATATAGACCAATGGAAGTCTCGTAAAAGGGTAGACTTTTTTAAATGATGTGTCTATAGTCATGATTTAAAATCTGTTGGTACCATTTTATATGATTTTTTATTCTTCTCATTGTGTACCCTTCTATGTATCGTTGCAGGAAGCACAAAACATCTACCTGGCCAGTCTTTTTACAGAAATGCTTAAAGCAACTGCAAGGTTGAATACTGTTTACAAATTGGAAATTTTTACGAAGGCGGATAGTGGAATGGTGGAACAGTCCATTTGCAGATTTTCCAACACCATGAGCGAACCTTTGTGTAAAATCAAAATTCTGTTAGGCGAAAATTACATCCCTATCGACTCCCAGATTCTAGAGAAAGCGAGAAAAATACAAGACCACGTATATGGCGAAGAATTACGCAGAACTGGCACCTATACTGCACTAAAAATCATGACGCTGCTGCAAGATCTTAAACGATTTATCGTGACTTTGACAACAAATTCTTTGAAATGAAAGGTCAAAACGACTCGAACAAACGGACTTTGAAACGCATTTATGATTATGCCTCATGATGAAGAGACTTAAATGAAGAAATATTTTATATCATTTTTCGCACATTTTATTTTGATAAGTTTATTTACACATTTTATACAAATTTAAGATATATTTTTTTACAAAAGAAATGTTTTATGCCAAATAAACTGTGGTAATTGCTAAATAGTAATTATACTCTAAGTGTCAAAACACGTATTTTTGTACGTTATTTTTATATGTACGTTATTTATATATTTATTTATGTAGAAAAAACAGAGATCTAAAAGAAGAATTGACAGTTTTCTTACATCTGTATATGTTTATATATAATATATACCTCATACATACCTCAATAAAGGTTTTTGCACAATACTTACAATATAGAAGATTTTTTATTTTAATTGGCGAAACATATCATATCACGTTGTAAAACGTTTTAAAAAGTTTTTATTTTCTTTTCCATATCTAACATGAATTACGGAGCAAAAAAATATACATGTTGTTCATCATTTATTAATATCTGGACCATGCACCCTCTCAAATCTGATAATCCACATTGATTTCCATAGACGTTAGAAAATGATCACAAAATTGACACCTCAAAACCGTCACCATGGCAACGCACCCGCTCACAGTTAGGTGAGTTACTTGTTGCGGAAAAATGTTGATACTAACCCTATTGAACACTTGTGGGATGAAATATGGTGCGCGGTGCACAGAATAATCAACCCCACTTACTGAACCAACTCCGCCATTCTCTTCGGAAGAAAAGAGCAGAAAAGTAACCCTTGTTGAATTGCATGTACACCGCCAATGGGAGATTATTGCAGTACGCGTGAGGAACATATGTTATTAGGCAAGTCACTTTTTGAGAGCATGAGAGCAAATCCCATTCATAAAAAAACGTTTAGGGGTGCTCTTTTGGTTTTTGCCATGATATGCTACAAATTGGAACATTTAAAAAGTGCCAAAAATTGAATTAAAATGGATTCCTCCAATACTAATGGCTATTTCACCTTTTCGATTTATTCACAAAACTGTATCCTAACACATCTTCAAGGTCCATTATGAGTTAGACGCATTCGTTTCTGATGTAGAGTTTTGATGTTTAATATGCAGGTAAAGCATTTTTAAAAACGCTGTAAGCATGGCATATCTAAGTCCAATAGATATTGTTTAAAAATCGCAAAACTCACCATACTTGGTCAATCATCACCCTAATCACCATTATTATTATTATTATTATTATTATTATTATTATTATTGTTGTTGTTGTTGTTGTTGTTGTTGTTATCCCCGCACTTTTGTGACCAAAGTGGGGCATGATATTAGTTTGAAATCTCCATGACATGTATAGTAGCAGCAAACACTGCAGTTAGTTCTAACTCGGGTTATGTACGTGCGACGTGCTATTTGCCCCCACTGTGGTCTTCCATACCTTTTAAGGGCCGACAGGAAGCAATAAAGACTATTAAAGCATGCTATCTTGGAGATTTCAAAACTTGCAGCTTGGATTGTTTTAAGAGGGTTCGACATGTTAGGGTTAATTAATTCATTAATTTTCCGCTTAGATGAAAGATATTGCAATGAGATAATACCGTCACATCTAACACGTTTACATCAGGGTGAATGTGTTAACTCGAGCTGATGACGTAACGACAGTGTTTTTGGGGGTCAGAATGATCAAGTTTTTACTGTTATAGAAGATAAGTATCTCAAATCGTGAAAACTCAAATTATTTAGTGAACAATTACTGGTACACGCATGACTGTAAGAAACAGACAGTTGATGGTAAAAGGGCACGAAACAAACAGATTGTGATACATTGCCCCAATAAAAGTACCAAAATGACAACGGGGGGGGGGGGGGGCAGCAAATTAACTCTTTCTATCAGATCACAGGCAGACGTAAGCAAAGATTCCAGATGGCATCACGCTGACTTACAAGCTATCAGTGCCAATAAATCCTTTCTCTACGAACAAAAATATTGGTCAAGTTTTCAGAGTAGCGGGAATCCAACGAAAAAGACTCAGTTGCCCCTCGAAGAAAATACTTGTCACTGACCTACATGGCTTTTTAGGACCTCCATGGATGTTAAGGACAAGGACAGCTATAATGGCATTGTACCAACATATCACATAAAGGCTGTGGCAACTGAAAGCCCAGGCCAGTAATAAGTCCACCAGTTCTGCATGCAGAAACACACAGACAACCACTTGTTCTTGCATAAAACCAACTATGGCCAATAAAGTAATGTTTATACTGACAAAGCAAGATGAAAACTCTTCTCTCCACGCCGTCTGCTCAATGCCATCACAAGCAATGAAACGAAGCTTACTGTCCAGCGAGCGAAAAGAGTCGGTGAAAGGGGTCAGCCAGACACTGGCCCCCGGTAATTTGATTCTGGTTTTAGAGTCAGATTGACTCCATGAGAGCCAGGGGGTGATTGACTCTGATATGAGAGTCTAAAGCTCTGGTAGTGGGGTAATTTGACCCTTATATAGGAGTCAAAATTACTCCATGAGGGTCAAGGGGTGCTAACTAGAGAGTCAAATGACTCCAGTTTTATTATCAGTGTTGTCATGGGGCAGCACTATCTGTCATGAAACTCCCTTGATTGTTATGGGTCTGTTCTGGATGTCATTAGACCGCATTGGCCCTCATGTTACTGTATTGATTGCCATGGGCAAATGTTGGCAGTCGTTATACAGTACTGGCTTCCTTGATGGGGAGAGCAAGTATTTCTAACGGGAAGATCACCACAGGAAAGAAAGTTTTCATGAAAACTAACCATCCAATTAAAAAAAGTCAACCTCCTAGAGAGACTTTATTCAGTCAGCAATAAGCTAAATACTTCCGCTAAAGAGATCAGTAGCTGTAAATTTTGCTTCGTCTCGTAAATGCTTTTCACTAAAAGGGGTTAACGTGCTCCGGGAATTTACCCACGTCTTTTTCTTCAGGGGAAGTTTAAAAACGGCTTTCCGACAGATAAATGCTGCGGTTTACAACCTGATGTCACCTATGAGTGTAGTGTAGACACAGATGCGACGCACAAAAGGGCATCTCATGTATACGGGTTATCATTTGGTTAGGTGAAAAGGAAAACACTGAAGGGACTCAAAACTATGTGAACACGAGTGCGTTTAAAATCGAAAAAAGTAAATAAAAATAAAAAATATAATAATTCATAGGTTAGCATTATACTGTAGTATGGTATGTATTGTGCTTGTAGGTGTGTTTACGCGCAGCAAGTTCGCCAACTTTTATCTAGTGACGTTAACCTGCATTTAAGTATTGGCTTCTTTCTGGTAATATCTGTCCAAAAATTGCCGTTTCAAGTAATACAAATGCTCAAAACAGTAGACAACTGTCAAAACTCAGACATGAGTTTCAGTTCTAATTAAAACGTTTTATTGGGTAATGTCTAAACAAACAAAACATTTGTCAAAAATATGTTGACAAAAAAAGGGACATATATTATAAGGAAATACTAATCCCACGCAAGACCCGCCAATATGTCCAATAAACAAACCTAACAAACAACAGAGATAAACTATAAATAATAATTAAAAACCAGCCACGAAATCCACCAATTTTTAAGTGCTAATAGTGCGAATACTAAGAATATACTAGTTTCACCATTATTCTAGCAATTGTTAAAACTCACATAACAGGAAAGTATTTTTGTAAGTATTTTCCGAGATGAACAATTACTCCCAGTAGTGGAGTTGTGGGTTCTACATTGTCGTCATTCTGTCCCTTCAGGGTGATGTGATAAGTGACGAGTTGACGTGCTACACATTACATTCATCTACATGTTTAAGTATCAGCAAGGAAACGCCCCTCAACACCTAATCAAGTATAAAAGGACGTTTTCTCTTATAAGGGAGAGCAAATCTGACACGGAATGCCAAAACAGAATGTTCGTGTAACATTGACCTGCTGGTTATTATTTATAAATGGTGAACTGCTGCATTTGATCAAAGATTACCTCAACCAACCATGAGACTTTTTCTGGGTAAGTTAATGGTTTAAATATGTTTGACAAGCGTGTAGAATGTTCCATGTTGTTCTGGGTGTTCGCAGAATTACTGTTTTTGTTTTTTGTTTGTTTTTTTTTTTTTAAATCAAGTGGTCGAATAAATAGTTATTTTCAATGCCAATTTCAACATTTCTCTTGGTTTTCGTATGACAGAATTTTATAACCCAATACATAAGGTTACAATTATACTAAAAGGCAGTTTCATGTTGTACAGATCCGTGAAATATCTTTGCTTGCTGACTGTTTCGTGTCGCGACTCAGCTGACTTTATCACATCTGAGTCAAGCAGAGAAGATGGTAAAATTACCGAGTCATATAATTGCTATGCACAGTGTTTAGCCTAATTTGTTCATTTTCTCAGCAGAAAGATATTGACAAATTACTCTAATTAATGACATAAAAACATAAAGAAACTGCCTTTCTTAGTTCTTAAAAGAACTCCAAGTCTTTTTTAAAATGGCCGCCGGGGGTGTATTTTCATCATATCACCACTTCTGAGGGAATCTATAACTTAGTCTTCATTATTTATTTGTGAACCAATATTGTCAAAATTTTCCATCCATTAAGATGTGTAAACAATTTCTGGTGCTTTGATAATTTGACATCACAAAACAGCAGTTAATCCAACACTGGGCAAAATCATGACGCGTAAATCTTTATAATAACCATCATTATTGGATTTTTTGTGCTGTTGTTTTTTATTTTATTATTTTTTTTATTCCATTTAGATGTTTGACTTGGCTATTACTTTAAATTGACATGACATTTCCCTTGAAACTTTGGTGACCACGCGCAAAAACGAACAGAAAACCATGTTGACAGTTACAGTCACGTTGTGACATTGTTGCAGACAGTTACAGTCACGGAAGTGACGAAATCTTGCAGAATTCCGCAAAATTCAAATCTCAGTACTGTAGCCGTATACGTGTTGAGGTGTTTGTCTTGGCTATTACTTTGAAATGACATGCCATTTACTGCTGTCCGCTGAATGTTTCTATTTGTTTTCTCTTCAAATAATAACATATAAGAAGGACACTGTGAGTCAGTGGGTGATAATTTTATTTCCAGATATGCAACAATATATATTTTAAGTAGTATGGGCAAGTTTCACTCTTGTATTAATTACGAAAATAAACAAACCAAACTGGCCATATTAGTTTGTTGCGTAGATTTTTGGCGGCCATATTGGGAACAAGGGTCATCTAGATCGTTTACTGCTGGTTCCATAACTGTGTTTCTTACAATCTGGACAAGGTTATATTAATTATATCTGAGATAGCAATTCAAAAGTGTCAAGTAACATGGTGTACTGCTCTGCAGTGGACTGGGACTGTAATGCAACATTACCCATTAGCAAGAGAGACCAGAAACATTTCCGTGGATACATTCTGGCAGCTTTTATACGTTGCGGCACTAGATTGTCACCGTGTCTCGCCCCATTCTGCTCCAAATCCCCCGAAATCTCGCTTGATTTTACGTTCAGTGGCTTACGGTTGTTTTTAATTATCCTCATTCTGTTTTTGTTGGATTTTCTGCATACAATTACTACTTTGTTTTGACAGAAAAACAACCAGTATACTTAATATTTATCTTGTCATTCTGACCCGAGTATCAAGTGTGATAAAGCTGCACATAATAGTCTTCAAGCAAAGTTGTTCTGCGAATGTTGCCTTCAGTATCACTTCATAGAGGATCAAATGACTGTCTCCCTGAGCATACAATCCAAGATTAGCTATAAAGAGAGGATGTCAGAGTGTTTACTGCTAACAAGTTAAAATATTAGCGCTGACACGCTGCATCAGTTTATTCTTTGTAATTGAAAAGGTTTGCTTTTTATTTCAATGAAAAAAAATGTTGCGATATTTGGCAGATAAGAAAAAAAATAAGAAAAAATTGGAATGTCGTTTGTCAACTCTTGGAGGGAAATAGGAGACTTCAGAAAAAAACTACATGTTGTTCAAAAATGGGGTTGCATAAATCTCACATAATTTACTTGGTAAAATCTGGAACTTTCCAGAAAATGTTATTAAGAAATATACACCTTATTTCGGAAGGTGTGTGGTCATGTTCCAAATTTATGAGCTTTTTAGAATACGCATATCTCAAATGTTGTGTTGAATGTTAGCAGCTTCTCCTTGAAATTTCTCTTAGCCTCTTTAAATTTTGCAAACCCAAAGATCAACATATCTTTGTTTCAGAATGTATACCCAACAGGTTCATCGCAATGTTGTTCCTTCTGCACACACCGAGTCTTGTGGACACTACGACGCTGCCCAAAACTTGGGTGCGGTACGGCAAGAGATTATCGAGAACAGATCTTGAAAATCCCTGCACCGGAAGAATTTTTCAGAGGCTGGAAGGTATGTTTTCGTATTGGTTATTTTTGGAATAGAGAATGGTGTTTCATTATCTCAACCGAGACATAACGTACAAAAGATGCCATTCATTGCCGTAATGGTGGAGATTTATATGCACGGTGACATGGCACAAGTTCTACACTTTATTGCTAGGAAAAGAAAAGGTGTGACATCTTTCAATTCCAAATGCTTCTCAGATTTTCTTACTTACAAATGGCAAAATCATTTCCTTTTTTCGGAAAATGTAACAAAGATATGAATATCAATAGTCGTCGCGCAGAACAATAGCAATCCGGTATACTATCATACTGTTACAAAGCCTTGGCGGAAATTTGTGGTAAATTTTGTCTCACAATGACAGTACGTTTAGTCTATCAAAGAAAAAAAGATCTAGTCAAATTGTGCAGTTTACCTGCATGTCTAACTGATACGGTAATGCAAACATATGTTGAAATTTGAAGTTAACATTAATTAAAATCCTTCATGATTTAAAAAAAAACTTTTGCCATACGTCTCAAAACATTGTGGAGTTAATGAGGTCCTTAACTCGCCTGAACTATATTGTTTTGTAATCTCTCTTGATATTCTAAGATATTTCTCTGGCTGATTTTGTGAACATTTCTGTGCCGTACCCCGTGTCTCCTGTTTCCAACGTACTCGCATAATCACCAACTTTTCTGTATTCTACTCAAAGAGGTCACCAAGTTATCCGTAATGCCCCTATTTCACACAGACCACGAATCCCATGAATCGCCAGGAATTGACAAATTTCAGGATTCGTGAGATTTTACAAATTTTCTGGCTTTATTCGACACGCTCTACGATTCAGTTACGATGCAGGTGCGATAGTGTTGCGAATATTCGTGGGATTCGGCTGGAAACGCACGAATATTGTCAAGAATTCACTACCATTTTTTTGGAATCGGGAGTTCGTGGCCAAAATTTGGAACAGCTCAAATTTTTTGCCACGAATTCCCGATTGATCAAGAATTGCAAGAACTGACTNCGAAAATATTGGTCAAGTTTTCAGAGTAGCGGGAATCCAACGAAAAAGACTCAGTTGCCCCTCGAAGAAAATACTTGTCACTGACCTACATGGCTTTTAAGGACCTCCATGGATGTTAAGGACAAGGACAGCTATAATGGCATTGTACCAACATATCACATAAAGGCTGTGGCAACTGAAAGCCCAGGCCAGTAATAAGTGCACCAGTTCTGCATGCAGAAACACACAGACAACCACTTGTTCTTGCATAAAACCAACTATGGCCAATAAAGTAATGTTTATACTGACAAAGCAAGATGAAAACTGTTCTCTCCACGCCGTCTGCTCAATGCCATCACAAGCAATGAAACGAAGCTTACTGTCCAGCGAGCGAAAAGAGTCGGTGAAAGGGGTCAGCCAGACACTGCCCCCCGGTAATTTGATTCTGGTTTTAGAGTCAGATTGACTCCATGAGAGCCAGGGGGTGATTGACTCTGATAAGAGAGTCTAAAGCTCTGGTAGTGGGGTAATTTGACCCTTATATAGGAGTCAAAATTACTCCATGAGGGTCAAGGGGTGCTAACTAGAGAGTCAAATGACTCCAATTTTATTATCAGTGTTGTCATGGGGCAGCACTATCTGTCATGAAACTCCCTTGATTGTTATGGGTCTGTTCTGGATGTCATTAGACCGCATTGGCCCTCGTGTTACTGTATTGATTGCCATGGGCATATGTTGGCAGTCGTTATACAGTACTGGCTTCCTTGATGGGGAGAGCAAGTATTTCTAACGGGAAGATCACCACAGGAAAGAAAGTTTTCATGAAAACTAACCATCCAATTAAAAAAGTCAACCTCCCAGAGAGACTTTATTCAGTCAGCAATAAGCTAAATACTTCCGCTAAAGAGATCAGTAGCTGTAAATTTTGCTTCGTCTCGTAAATGCTTTTCACTAAAAGGGGTTAACGTGCTCCGGGAATTTACCCACGTCTTTTTCTTCAGGGGAAGTTTACAAACGGCTTTCCGACAGATAAATGCTGCGGTTTACAACCTGATGTCACCTATAAGTGTAGTGTAGACACAGATGCGACGCACAAAAGGGCATCTCATGTATACGGGTTATCATTTGGTTAGGTGAAAAGGAAAACACTGAAGGGACTCAAAACTATGTGAACACGAGTGCGTTTAAAATCGAAAAAAAAGTAAATAAAAATAAAAATATAATAATTCATAGGTTAGCATTATACTGTAGTATGGTATGTATTGTGCTTGTAGGTGTGTTAACGCGCAGCAAGTTCGCCAACTTTAATCATTTGACGTTAACCTGCATTTAAGTATTGGCTTCTTTCTAGTAATATCTGTCCAAAAATTGCCGTTTCAAGTAATATAAATGCTAAAAACAGTAGACAACTGTCAAAACTCAGACATAAGTCTAAGTTCTAATTAAAACCTTTTTAGTGGGTAATGTCTAAACAAACAAAACATTTGTCAAAAACATTTGACGAAAAACAAGGGAGATGTATTATAAGGAAATACTAATCCCACCCAAGACCCACCAATTTGTCCAATAAACAAACCTATAAAAGCAACAGAGATAAACTATAAATGATAAATAAAAACCAACCACGAAAGCCACCAATTTTGAAGTGCTAATAGTGCTAATACTAAGAATATACTAGTTTCACCATTATTCTGGCTATTGCTAAAACTCACATAACAGGAAAGTATTTTGTAAGTATTTTCCGAGATGAACAATTACTCCCAGTAGTGGAGTCGTGGGTTCTACATTGTCGTCATTCTGTCCCTTCAGGGTGATGTGATAAGTGACGAGGTGACGTGCTACACATTACATTCATCTACATGTTTAAGTATCAGCAAGGAAACGCCCCTCAACACCTAATCAAGTATAAAAGGACGAGGGAGAGCAAATCTGACACGGAATGCCAAAACAGAATGCTCGTGTAACATTGACCTGCTGGTTATTATTTATAAATGGTGAACTGCTGCATTTGATCTAAGATTACCTCAACCAACCATGAGACTTTTTCTGGGTAAGTCAATGGTTTTAATATATTTGACAAACGTGTAGAATGTTCCATGTTGTTTTGGGTGTTCGCAGGGTTACTGTTTTTTTTTTTTTTAATCAGGCGATCAGAATAAATAGTTATTTTCAATACCAATTTCTTCATTTCTCTTGGTTTTCGCGTAACAGAATTTTATAACCCAATACATACAGGTTACAATTATACTAAAAGGCAGTTTCATTTTGTACAGATCCATATAATGTCTTTGCTTGATGACTGTTTCGTGTCGCGACTCAGCTGACTTTATCACATCTGAGAGTAAAGTAGAGAAGATAGTAAATTACCGAGTCATATAATTGCTAAGCGCAGTGTTAAGCCTAATTTGTTCATTTTCTCAGCAGAAAGATATTGACAAATTACTCTAATTAATGACATAAAAAAATAAAGAAATTGCCTCTCTTAGTTCTTAAAAGAACTCCAAGTCTTTTTTAAAATGGCCGCCGGGGGTATATTTTCATCATATCACCACTTCTGAGGGAATCAATTACTTAGTCTTCATTATTTATTTGTGAACTTATATTGTCAAAACAATTTCTGGTGCTTTGATAATTTGACATCACAAAACAGCAGTCAATCCAACACTGGGCAAAATCATGACGCGTAAATCTTTAACCATCATTATTGGATTTTTTTGTGCCGTTTTTTTTTTTTTTTTTTTTTTTTTTTTTTTTTTTTTTTTTTTTTTATTCCATTTAGATGTTTGACTTGGCTATTACTTTAAATTGACATGACATTTCCCCTGAAACTTTGGTGACCACGCGCAAAAACGAACAGAAAACCATGTTGACAGTTACAGTCACGTTGTGACATTGTTGCAGACAGTTACAGTCACGGAAGTGACGAAATCTTGCAGAATTCCGCAAAATTCAAATCTGAGTCCTGTAGCCTTATACGTGTTAGGGTGTTTGACTTGGCTATTACTTTGAAATGACATGTCATTTACTGCTGTCCGCTGAATGTTACTATTTGTTTTCTCTTCAAATACAAAATAACATATAAGAAGGACACTGTGAGTCAGTGGGTGATAATTTTATATCCAGATATACAACAATATATATTTTAAGTAGTATGGGCAAGTTTCACTCTTGTATTAATTACGAAAATAAACAAACCAAACTGGCCATATTAGTTTGTTGCGTAGATTTTTGGCGGCCATATTGGGAACAAGGGTCATCTAGATCGTTTACTGCTGGTTCCATAACTGTGTTTCTTACAATCTGGACAAGGTTATATTAATTATATCTGAGATAGCAATTCAAAAATGACAAGTAACACGGTGTACTGCTCTGCAGTGGACTGGGACTGTAATGCGACATTACCCATTGGCAAGAGAAACCAGAAACATTTCCGTGGATACATTCTGGCAGCTTTTATACGTTGCGGCACTAGATTGTCACTGTGTCTCACCCCATTCTGCTCCAAATCCCCCGAAATCTCGCTTGATTTTACGTTCAGTGGCTTACGGTTGTCTTTAATTATCCTCATTCTGTTTTTGCTGGCATACAATTTCTACTTTGTTTTGACAGAAAAACAACCAGTATACTTAATATTTATCTTGTCATTCTGACCCAAGTATCAAGTGTGATAAAGCTGCACATAGTCTTCAAGCAAAGGTGTTCTGCGAATGTTGCCTTCAGTATCGATATCACTTCATAGAGGATCAAATGACTGTCTCCATGAGCATACAATCCAAGATTAGCTATAAAGAGAGGAAGTCAGAGTGTTTACCTCTAACAAGTGTGAGATAATACACTGTCACCCGAGCGATATAGGCCTATGCCATAATACCTCGAACGTCAGCGAGAGGTGTTCATGGCATATATCGCGAGAGGGTGACAGTGTATTATTTGACATACATACCGAGAAAAAATGCAGTCATTTCTTCCTAAAACACCCCTAAAACCGAATAAAGTGACCCTATATCACGCTCTAGAGATGTTATACAGAATAAACTCGTCCACGTGCGCTGGTCACCTCCCGCCAAATTCTTACGTAATGTCTGACTAATTTGGTCAATTTGTGCTAAATACTTGTCGTGGACATTCAACTGTCTTGAGAAGTATTTAATCAACCGTCGACACTGACCATGCACGTCTCAGCTGAGCCACACCTAGCTGCGAAAACAAAGTCCCAAGGCAAAACCTCTACTTTTTAGTGACATTTCTGATAAAAAAGGAGCGTCGGACTAATTAGTCAAACTAATTTTTCACATTGACCTGCTGGTTATTATTTATAAATGGTGAACTGCTGCATTTGATCTAAGATTACCTCAACCAACCATGAGACTTTTTCTGGGTAAGTCAATGGTTTTAATATATTTGACAAACGTGTAGAATGTTCCATGTTGTTTTGAATGTTCGCAGGGTTACTGTTTTTTTTTTTAATCAGGTGATCAGAATAAATAGTTATTTTCAATACCAATTTCTTCATTTCTCTTGGTTTTCGTGTAACAGAATTTTATAACCCAATACATACAGGTTACAATTATACTAAAAGGCAGTTTCATTTTGTACAGATCCATAGAATGTCTTTGCTTGATGACTGTTTCGTGTCGCGACTCAGCTGACTTTATCACATCTGAGAGTCAAGTAGAGAAGATGGTAAATTACCGAGTCATATAATTGCTAAGCGCAGTGTTAAGCCTAATTTGTTCATTTTCTCAGCAGAAAGATATTGACAAATTACTCTAATTAATGACATAAAAAAATAAAGAAATTGCCTTTCTTAGTTCTTAAAAGAACTCCAAGTCTTTTTTAAAATGGCCGCCGGGGGTATATTTTCATCATATCACCACTTCTGAGGGAATCAATTACTAAGTCTTCATTATTTATTTGTGAACTTATATTGTCAAAATTTTCCATCCATTAAGATGTGTAAACAATTTCTGGTGCTTTGATAATTTGACATCACAAAACAGCAGTCAATCCAACACTGGGCAAAATCATGACGCGTAAATCTTTAACCATCATTATTGGATTTTTTGTGCTGTTGTTTTTTATTTATTTATTTATTTTTTTTTATTCCATTTAGATGTTTGACTTGGCTATTACTTTAAATTGACATGACATTTCCCCTGAAACTTTGGTGACCACGCGCAAAAACGAACAGAAAACCATGTTGACAGTTACAGTCACGTTGTGACATTGTTGCAGACAGTTACAGTCACGGAAGTGACGAAATCTTGCAGAATTCCGCAAAATTCAAATCTGAGTCCTGTAGCCTTATACGTGTTAAGGTGTTTGACTTGGCTATTACTTTGAAATGACATGTCATTTACTGCTGTCCGCTGAATGTTACTATTTGTTTTCTCTTCAAATACATAATAACATAAAAGAAGGACACTGTGAGTCAGTGGGTGATAATTTTATTTCCAGATATACAACAATATACATTTTAAGTAGTATGGGCAAGTTTCACTCTTGTATTAATTACGAAAATAAACAAACCAAACTGGCCATATTAGTTTGTTGCGTAGATTTTTGGCGGCCATATTGGGAACAAGGGTCATCTAGATCGTTTACTGCTGGTTCCATAACTGTGTTTCTTACAATCTGGACAAGGTTATATTAACTATATCTGAGATAGCAATTCAAAAATGACAAGTAACATGGTGTACTGCTCTGCAGTGGACTGGGACTGTAATGCGACATTACCCATTGGCAAGAGAAACCAGAAACATTTCCGTGGATACATTCTGGCAGCTTTTATACGTTGCGGCACTAGATTGTCACTGTGTCTCACCCCATTCTGCTCCAAATCCCCCGAAATCTCGCTTGATTTTACGTTCAGTGGCTTACGGTTGTCTTTAATTATCCTCATTCTGTTTTAGTTGGCATACAATTTTTACTTTGTTCTGACAGAAAAACAACCAGTATACTTAATATTTATCTTGTCATTCTGACCCAAGTATCAAGTGTGATAAAGCTGCACATAATAGTCTTCAAGCAAAGGTGTTCTGCGAATCTTGCCTTCAGTATCACTTCATAGAGGATCAAATGACTGTCTCCATGAGCATACAATCCAAGATTAGCTATAAAGAGAGGATGTCAGAGTGTTTACTGCTAACAAGTTAAAATATTAGCGCTGACACGCTGCATCAGTTTATTCTTTGTAATTGAAAAGGTTTGCTTTTTATTTCAATGAAAAAAAATGTTGCGATATTTGGCAGTTAAGAAAAATAAATAAGGAAAAAATTGGAACGTGGTTTGTCAACTCTTGGGAGGAAATAGGAGACTTCAGAAAAAAATACATGTAGTTAAAACAATGGGGTTGCATAAATCTCACATAACATTCCAGAAAATGTGTTATTAAGAAAAATACACCATATTTCGGTAAGTGTATTGTCTTGTTCCAAATTTAATGAGCTTTTCAGAATGCTCATATCTCAAATGTTGTGTTGAATGAATGCAGCTTCTCTTTGAAATTTATCCTAGCCTCTTTACAAACCCAAAAATTTTACAAACCCAAAGATCAACATATCTTTGTTTCAGAATGTATACTCAACAAGTTCATCGCAATGTTGTTCCTTCTGCACACACCGAGTCTTGCGAACACTACGACGCTGCCCAAAGCTTGGGTGCGGTACGGCAAGAGATTATCGAGAACAGATCTTGAAAATCCCTGCACCGGAAGAATTTTTCAGAGGCTGGAAGGTATGTTTTCGTGTTCGTTATTTTTGGAATAGGGAATGGTGTTTCATTATCTCAACCGAGACAGAACGTGCAAAAGATGCCATTCATTGCTGTAATGGTGGAGATTTATATGCACGGTGACATGGCACAAGTTCTACAGTTTATTGCTAGAAAAAGAGAAAGTGTGATAGCTTTCAATTCCAAATGCTTCTCAGATTTTCTTACTTACGAATGGCAGAATCATTTTCCTTTTTTCGGAAAATGTAACAAAGATATGAATATCAATAGTCGTCGCGCAGAACAATTAGCAATCCGGTATACCATCATACTGTCGCAAAGCCTTGGCGGAAGTTTGTGGTGAATTATGTCTCACAAAGACTGTACGCTAAGTCTATCAAAGAAAAAAGATCTAGTCAAATTATGCAGTTTACCTGCATGTCTAACTGATACGGTAATGCAAACATATGTTGAACATTAATTAAAATCCTTCATAATTTAAAAAACAACTCTCAAAACATTGTGGAGTTCATGAGGTCCTTAACTCGCCTGAACTATATTGTTTTGTAACCTCTCTTGATATTCTAAGATATTTCTCTGGCTGATTTTGTGCACATTTCTGTGCCGTACCCCGTGTCGCCTGTTTCCAACGTACTCGCATAATCACCAACTTTTCTTTTCTGTATTCTACTCAAGGAGGTCACCAAGTTATCCGTAATGCCCCTATTTCACACAGACCACGAATCCCACGAATCGCCAGGAATTGACAAATTTCAGGATTCGTGAGATGTTACAAATTTTCTGGCCTTATTCGACACGCTCTACGATTCAGTTACGATACAGGTGCGATAGTGTCACGAATATTCGTGGGATTCGGCTGGAATCGCACGAATATTGTCAAGAATTCACTACCATTTTTTTGGAATCGGTAGTTCGTGGCCAAAATTTTGACCAGCTCATAATTTTTGCCACGAATTCCCGATTGATCAAGAATTGCAAGAACTGACTACGATTATGTACGAATCTGTAAAGAACTTCACGAACTGATTACGATTCAACCACGAATCCTGAAATTTGTCAATTCCTGGCGATTCGTGGTCTGTGTGAAATAGGGGCATTAAAGTTTTTGCCACGAATTCCTGTTGGTCAAGAATTGCAAGAACTGACTACGAATATATACGAATCTGTTAAGAACTTCACGAACTGAATACGATTCAACCAGGAATCCTGAAATTTGTCAATTCCTGGCTATTCGTGGGATTCGTGGTCTGTGTGAAATAGGGGCATAAGGTAACGGCGAGAAAAATTCTAACTTGTGCTGAAGTACCCTTACTATCATATCATCCAACTACTGTCTCAAGGCATATGATTTACTCACGAGGTAAGGTTTCCTCTTACATTGCACCACAGAGGTCCAGCGCGTAATCACGAAAAATAAGAGGATCGTTGATGCCTGATAGAAAGTGCTAATGTTACTGTCATGCAACTTCCTGGATTTCTAGATTTGAAGTAACAGGATGGCAGGTATGATCACGATTTTCTTATGGGCTTAATAAGCTGCCAAAGATAACATTGCCATTGTTTTCATTAAATGATTGTTTTAGTTTTTTATTGTGCGCTTCAAGTTAAGTTTTCCTCCTACAAATTGGTGCTAAACACGCATGTGACAATAATTTTTTTCACAAAAAATTTTAGGTTAGTGAAATGACGATTTTCAAAATGGCAGACAAAACGCCTTAACAGGAGTTTCATCATCGACAATTAAAGGGTCCATAGTTTGTAATATGCTTCCTCTTATGTTTTTAGGATTGAAAAATCTATTCCTCTTATGTAAGCACTATCACTGTTACATTTTATGTGTAGTTTGGTTACCGTGTGTGGTGATAGTTCACTGTCAAGCTTGAGGAAAAAGCCAGAATCTCAGTCAGTCAAAACAAGGAATGATAAGATCTCTCAAGTTTTGCTGGATGTGAATTATCAGGAAGAATCAGAATTATCCTAACTCCAAGCGACCAAAAGGTGAATATCTTTAAATTATTGAAAAAAAATGATGGATGGTATATCTTTGTTTTACATGTCTAATGCCATGGAAGCAATCGCTATCATAAACTAAGACAAACTAAGAAATATACTATGTCTGAATCTCCAAGAATATTTCCCTTTCTTCGAGTAGAGCATTTCGAACAGAATAATGTTGGATAATAATAATACATTCAGGGAACTAATGTAGCTCTGCCGCAGATTGAAGTACTTGAATAGTAAAGGATGGACAGCACATGTATATTACAATGGAGTAGTTCAACGTATATAAAGAGCCACTGCGTGTCTATGTGTTTCTGTACATATACATGTATCCACCTGCTGCGCCAGTTGGCGTCGGCGTCGCTAACACCATAAAATTGGTGTTACTTCTAATTCTTAAATTTACAAGAATGATTACCAGCACTGAAATACAGCTAATATTTAAAAACAGCCTGACTGGATTCTTTTTTCTTGAAGTTATGCTTTTTTGTGTGTGTGGAATATTCATTATTGTAGTCCGTATGTGCGCAATAAAAATTATTCAGGGGAGAAAAACCAAAAATCGGTGTGAGTATTGACTATGCCGAGACACGCCGTTGCAATCCCCGCGCACACATAACCCGCGGCATATAATTTGAACTGAGATTCAGATTTCTTAAAGAGTGTGTCAATGATATTTATGATGTTTTTCTTCTTCATGAAGCTTGATTATTAGAATAGAGTATCGTGTTGAAGGATAATGAGGGCGTGGATGTTAGAAAGAGGTGTGGGAAAGGAAATTGAATTTGTCATATTCTGTTTTGTCCTTCCAGTTGACTTCTCTTCCATTCACGTGAGTGATGACATTTCTGCCATTCAAGAGTTAGGACACGATGTGAAGGAGGCAAGAAGACAGCTCCAGGGCCTGCTTAATGGCTACGTAAGTTTGATTTATATCAAGGTGTTGGCAGTATATCAAACGATGCACCCGAATTGATATCCACAGACACAGACATATTGAGTATATATTAACTCTCTCTCTCTCTCTCTCTCTCTCTCTCTCTCTTTTGCGACACACCCTCTGTGAGGGGATGCCAATTACTGCTAATTATTTTTGCCTTTATGACTGCAGTGTCGACGGTTAGGATTCCACTTCCGTGGTGCTAGTCCCGGTTGCACTCGTGAGACAGAAGAAATCCGTGCCATCTTACACAGGTGGACTCACTCCCGTCTGGATTTTTGTCGTAACTGCAAATGCGTTACAGACCAACTAGATGAGGACAGTGTAAGTCTGAAATTCACTTCAGTTTTTTAACGAAATTAGACCTGTTATAAATCTGTGAGTGTATGTTAGTAAGGTTTCTGACAGTTAATTGTTTTAATAAAATAAAAAGGGTTGAAGAAAAAAACTTGTTTCCGCCGAGATATTGGGTGACAGTAATTTTAATTAAAATAGTCTGGAATAAGATTATATAACAAAAATAATAATGAAATGTTGAAATAATAAGAAATAAAAAAATTGCATAAGAGCAGCTAGAAAAAGTTCACTCACAAGTGCTTGGCAAAGATAAGGATCTTCGCCGTATGTCTCGAATTATACTAAAGATTGCTCTTTGGCATCAAAGAACCTTAAATAATTTTTCTGACACCGGCATCTTTTACGTTTCTTGTCGTCGCAAGTTCGCTAGATATGACCACATTATTCATATGATTTTTTCGTTGTAGGTACAAACGAAACTGTTGACGATCTACTTTTATCTACAAGAAATGACTGTTAAGTTCGGTCTGCTTCATCGTGTAGAAACTTCGTGCTCAAGACGCACCGAAAGCCCGTTTGACGAGCAACTGGACAGGTTCATTTTCACGTACATGCGCAGTCTCCTCTGCAAACTGAGGGGTCTTTTCACTGGGAGGCCTGCAGCACGTTTTTCGCACAGAATAAACCAGGTCCACCATCTTCTCTCTTTGAATGACACTTGTAGTTATCTTTCTATTCAAAATAGAGACATCGATCTAACTGGCCTTATCATCATCTCGGAATTAGATTGCCTTTTGTCAGCCATGGATCAAGAATGTACCGGCACTGAACTGACATTACGTTCTTATAGTCAGAAGAAATGGAAAGGGAAGTTCAAACTTCCTCACCAACAAAAATATTTCTTCTATTGAAAATGTCTTATTCCAAGAATGTGCCGCGCCTAAAAATCATGAAATTTTAACTGTCAAATTAAGTCGCAGATTCAGAAATGTAATGTACTTTGTATTTTAGGTCATATCAAGTCTAATAAATGCATTATCCGTTTGCGACATACTGGTGAATATTACACACACACCTAGAAATCAAGAACCATTTTTTCTTTTATTTAAGAATGATCAACATGAAATATTCAAATATCCGCTACCAAGAGTTGATTCGTCAAATCAACGTCAAAAAGATGAGTTTGGCATATAACATTAACTGATATTCCCAAAGAAATAAAATGAAAGGGCCAATTCACAAAGACTATAAGTGCCATGGCAAGAAAATTGTGAAAAAGTATGTGAACATTTCACATGGATAGTTTTGAATCTAAGAAACAAGTGTCCCATACACTTCAAAATTAAAGACATTTTTTCATTCATTTGTGAATGGTCGACATAAAATATCTAAATATCCGCTCTATTCACAAAAACAGCTTGGTGGATTTTTCCATGACAACAGAATTGTGAAAAAAGACTGGTATATATTTTACTTATAAACTCCTTTCTCACAAAAAAAAAAAAAGAAAAAACATCACCATAGTGGCCAGTTAGCAAAAATACAACAATATCAAGATAATATTTTCGTGAGAAAGGGGTTTACTGTGCTTTGCTGTTCGAGCGGACGTGCTTGAGTTAAGGGCCTATATAAAGTAACAGCCATATAAAGTGACGCGCATTTACAACGAGTATTATCTTTTTATCATATTTGACGAATACATTTTAAAGGCTAAAAAATGATCACAAGTAATAACTAGATAGCAAAGCTGACAAATATACAGACACCATACAGGAAACAAAAATGCAAAGCTGTCAAGTGTTCAGACATTATGCAGAAAAAAGGGCGCAAAATAATGTATTGGCCAACTTTGGTGCACTGTTACATAATGCTCTAAAATAGCAAAATCAAACTTACCCTCTTACCCTCCAGGTAACATGGACATTGAAAAACTAGCAAGTGGTTCAATTCTATGTGATATAAAAGTCACTAAAAATGCTAATGTGTGAAAAATGAAAGTTTCACACATAAAAAAATCAGAATAATCACCGTCAATGTACACTGATAATGCTGATCTTCGAAAGCAACCTGCCTCTTTACCAAACAAAGCCAATCTGTAAATTTAAATTAAAACAAAAAAATACGGTTTGGAAGTTATGGGGCGAACTTCACCAAAATTATGCCAAAAAAAAAAAAAATACTTACCGTAAATGTAAACCGATCATGCTTTATTTTCGCAATCAACCTGCCTCTTTACCAAACAAAGCCACTCGGTAAATTTAAAGTAAAACAAAAATACGGTTTGGAAGTTATGGGGCTAACGTCATGTCGGACAGCGATAGCGACGGTGACAGCGACGACGCTGACAGCCAGACCTATCAGAATATACTGTATAAAGACACTTACAGTGTCTGTATATAAAAAGGAATGGTATTATACATGTTCAATATATATATGCGACATAGACCGGCATTTTATCGGAAAAGAAAATACGTGCTGTCAACTAGTAACTTATCGTATTTGAATTGACATGTGCATTGTTTCCTCGGAGACAAAACATCAAAGAAACTGAACCCCAAGATTTGACATCGTCAGGCTTGTCATATTATTTTTCTGTATGATCTAAGTTTCTGCCTGTAATGAATTCTTTATGAACTAATTAACAGCAGAGTGTATTTTAATTGTATAGGGTCTATTTGATTTAAAATATTTTCAAACCTCCCAAGCGAGACAAAGACATTCATTCTTGTCCCACTCCTCTCCTTAGCAAAATCTTGGGTCTGCCAGTTGCTGTGGTATAAAGTCTAATTGAGCTAAATTGAATGATGATCCCTTTCTCAAACACGACAGTGTAATTTAAGCTTTACGGTCACGTTATTTTTCCTCACCAGAAAGTCTTATCTTTTCCCTAATTCAGATTGGTGTGGTCTCTTTGGCACGATCAGTAAGGCTTAACAAACCTATCTCAGTTCTGAAATACTTCAGCAAATAATGGCAATACAAAAAGAAAATTCGACCTGTCCCGTAATTCAACAAGTCATATCGTGGCCATCACTACCGGCACCTACAACTGGTATTTTACTGCAGCATTTATATGGCGAAAATGGAAGTTTTACTGACATTGGTGTTTTGCTTAATGCTTTTAGCTTCCAAAGGTGAGTTTTGGGAAAATCAAAAATTCATATGTTCATATCATGTCATAGATAAGTGTTTGAAAGTACATTAAAAGTGCACTATGTTTTATCAATAATTAACGGTATTCGCCGTAATCTTTTATGGTGATTTATCAGCAAAACTCACAATGTATTATTGCGTTTATCACTATACCTAATACACAGATTATAAAAACGCAGGTGTGTTCTATTAGAGAGGACAGTGTCAAAATATTTCAATATTATAATACATGTAACTTGTTTAAAAAACGTATAATTTTGAGTTTCTTTTCTTTCACATTGCATAAAACAGTTATAGAGGCCCTTATTCAATAGCTGTATATATTATACATATAGATTTTATATTACTAAAATATCTTGTTCATAATTCCAGTCGGAATATGCAGCACAACAACTGCAAAAAGAGTAAGTACATTTTTCCTATAATTAGGAACTTGTTCCGTTGTTTCTCACATCATGCTGCGGAAGAAGATAAAAGCCGGAGCTAACACTCGGAGAGGTGTTAGTTGCTGGGTTATCGTGAGCTATGTATGATTGTTGTATAATTGAGCAGTGCACGTGTATCTTTATATTGCACTGGAAACTCAGTATCAGGCAGGTGTTTTTTAATTACTTGTTTCTCAAACAATATCTATTTTCATCAAAGGTTGGAGGGGGAAAGTGAATTTTTTTCAAAATAAAGACCTTTGTCACTATTTGAAAAATATCTTAAACTACTTCAACACCCATTTTAACTTAATATGTCATATCTTAAAACGGTAAACAGTCATTCTTGTTCAATGAAGTGTTTTATTTGTCGAAAATACGTGGCATACTGCGTAATCACACCAAATACCTTTCTGAAAATAAAAACACTATGGCCTATATGGATATATTGATCTTATTAATACAAAGTGATTTCATTATTTACGTTACCACAACGTTTATATAACCCAAAAACGTTATGATAACGTTATAATAACGATCTGTGTTTGCTGGGAACACCCTGATTTTGCTAATAGAAACAATTTGTTACTTCAAAAAAGTAACAAAACTGAGCTTAATGGCCTTCGTGCTGAACTTATATACAGTCACGCGACGTGTGAGAACCGTGAAACTCGTAAGTCTTCGGAAGTCGGTAAAAAAATTATATTATACTTGAGCTTAATTTCATTTTCTATTTTGGCCATTTTGAGGTCGGCGGAATTTGAGAAAAAAAGTAAACAAAAAACATCTGCCTCACACTCGCACATCTGCTAGCAAACACGCGTTCCATAAGGAACGTACACGCAAGCACGGGAGGGGACACGCCACTGTGAGAAATCAAGAGTTTATACTTTGTTCCAAACTAAAGATAGCCATTGTACTACATTATCCGACTGAGTTCTGTTACATGTACTACATTATCAGACTGAATATCATAAAAAGAAAGAAAGAAAGAAAAATTGCCTTTTGTATCACGATGCAAAAATCTGATGTGCCCCTTTTTCATTGACCCTCCCGTCGGTTCCAAATGTGTGCTACAGTTGTACATGGTGGTAATTTAGATAAATCATGCTGTTTTTCAGCCTACAAGTTGTGAAGACAAATTCAATGCTTTCCCAGGTCATTCAGCGTGTCTTGAACCATCCGAAAAGTTCATCAGTGGAGGTAAAGTCACTTTGGTGAAAAATATCAAAATAAGAGTAATTTGGCCTGGTGTTTTGTATGTTTATGTGAAGATAAGGTGTGCTCTTTCGAAGATAAGATTTAGTGAAGTATTTGCATAATTGCAAAACAGCATTAAAGTTGCACTATTACATTTTGTACCGACTAAGAGCTATTTTGGGGAAAGCAATGAATTCGTGCATGAAAGAAAACGAAATCATAATGATAAATCTATATTACTACATTCAATATTGCTTTATGTCAACTGCAATTTGAAAGTGCTGAGATTAAATCTTTTTGAACATTATCTGTTAAAGGACCTACTTAGCTCGACATACCATCATAACTGCACTGTAAATACTCGAATCCTTATCATCTATGGTTTTAGGAGTTTCAGCTGAGGATAAAATGTTAATCGTAGATCAACACAACAAGTATAGAAGGCAGATAAAACACGCTAGTGATATGCAAATGATGGTAATTTTTTTTACTACTGTAATTAATTTTCATGTCTCCTTCAGAACAGTAAAGTCAGTTCCTTTTTAAGTACACTTTTAGCTGCCCTATTTCATAATCTTATTTCTTTCGCTCGGTGTAGTACAGCTGTAGCAGAATGACAGACGATGCACTCATCGTTCATAACTATCACAATGAAATGAATAAAAATAAAAATGCTGTTTGTATGATTCGTTGCATGATCCAAGGTATGGGATGATGAGCTGGAGCGTGTGGCCGAAGGATGGGCTAAGCAGTGCATCAGCGATCATGAAGACGGCATTCTGCGGCGAATACCGGGTAGGACTGTCAAAAGAATTTTTTTCCACAAAACATTATGAATGTCATGTAATGAATAGATCCCATATAAACAACATGATGTGATATAACGCAGAAACATATTTTGTGTGTTTCTGCATTTTATAATTTTAAAAAGATGCTTCTTTGGGGTTTTGAGAGTTGAAACTTTTATAGAATTGGTAATTTTTAACTTTTCCTGCACATGGTATATTTACATGTATGTGATGTTAAATACAAAATAATTTGAGCAGTCCTGTGGACACGCGTTTCTTTGTTGCCATGCAATTATGTCAGTAACAACGCAATTATGCCTACAGCGCAATTATGCCTTTTGAACATTGATTAGTAACTTGTACTAACTATAATATCCCAACATTTTTAGGTAGATTCAGCGTTGGGCAGAATCTCGGAATAGATTACACAAGTTGGGAAAATTGCATCTCTGGATGGTTTAATGAAAGCAAGGATTTCAGATATAACGATTCTTCGGTAAAATTTGAGGATGTCGGTCACTTCACTCAGGTATTGATAGATATATTTCATCTAATTAATGGACACGCATCCTAGTTACATATGAAAATTGGAGGGAGAAATATTTGCCTTTGGCTCCCCTTTGCGTGGAATTTTGTATTATCCCAAGAAAATTGATTTACATTTGAATTTCATCATGGCTCCAGAATACATATGTTTATAAAAAGAACTTGCATTTGGAGCATAAAATGCTAATAGTGTCATATGTGAGATATGAAATTCAGTCTTTTCAGAGCACAACTTTAAACCATTACTGTAACAGTGTATTTTTCCCCCAGCTCGTTTGGTCTGGTAGTAGTCTTGTGGGCTGTGCATTTGCCGTGTGTAAGGGCGCCAGTGGAAACCAATGGAAATTTTACGTGTGCAACTATGGACCAAGGTAAACCAAATAACTGAATGGATTTAGGAAATAATGAAATTATTAATAAGAATATAAATAAAGAAAGATGAATGAATAAAAACAAACCAAAAAACATAAGTATAAAGGTGTACTTTTATTTAAATGAATAACTGATTAATAGACTCAAAATTCAATGGACGAACAACGAAATGGTAAACAGACTAATTAACTTACGAAGTAAAGAACGAATCAGTAATAAACAAGCGTGCAGAATTACTGCGTGTGTTGCAGGTTCTAATTGTAGCAGCTCTGCCCTTAGCATCTATGTACAGAAATAGAGGATTAATCTTTTTCAGTGGAAACGTGGCAGGAACGTTGACACCATACAATGTAGGCGAGAAATGCGGAGGCTGCAACTTGACATGCAACGACGGGTTATGCGGTACGATTTGTATATTATGTCTTACTTTTCTTACTTTATATCAAACACTCGAGTCATGATGATGAAATTTATAACTGTTCAATTTCTACACAATAAGCTGAAAGCGTACCTGAAATCTTTCGTCCCAACACGTGGGGCTTCATCAGTCACACTGAAGTTACGGGACAGTGTATAGTGAACAGTTATTGAGAACTGTTCGCTATATATAACACTGTCCGAGATGTGAGAAAGGTTGTGCCTCCCCCCGTCCTTGTCAAGAAAAGGTCTCTGTACCCCAAGATACATGGCTTTCTTTTCATTAAACTATACTTCAAGACAAAAAAGGACTGATCTGAAGCTCGCACAGGTACTGCAAAGCCCACTGCAACATGCTAAAAATTGCAACATATTTTTCAAACTTCCCTTGCAGGGAAGACTCTTGGGTTGGAGGGGGAGACGATTGTTTTACCCCTCTGATATACTCTTGTGTTACGTCGTTTGAATCATTCAGATAACAACCACCCCCTTACAGATTTGAAACCCACGACATGAAACAAATGATGGGACACATATACACACACGTGCGCGCGCGCGGCTATACACAAACAGTGACACACACGGCTGATTATCTTAAAAACTTTAGAACTTGAGATATTTGCTCGTGTTTGGGGTCCATTTTTCTTCATACAGTTTTGTTGACATTAAGAAAGTCAAAGTTTATATAGAAACTTAGGGGAAAAACAAGAGAAATTTAATCAATGAGGCACTTGTGAGGCACTTATGAGACATGTTCCTAATTTATTCCTTTTTTGTGAAAAGAAGATCACTTCTATTTCAGACTGCGGTGGAATAGTGTGTTATAACGGGGGCATACTTGATCTGAATACGTGCAGCTGTTCGTGTTTCAAGAACTTCCACGTTGGGCACCAGTGTGAACGTAAGTGCTGGATGAGTAGTAAGTGTGAATAATAATAATAATTATTGTTATTATTATTATTGTTCTTCTCATTATTATCATTATTATTATTATTATTATTATTATTATTATACATTCTCACGGATGTTTATGATAAATGGTTCAGACGTTTTGTATTTTGACATTGTGTATATCATATGTAGGCCTACATTGTAGCCTACATATGTACATCGTGGTGCATCCATTGGTTCTTAAATTGGTTATAAAAAGTATCCAGTCTCCTTGCCAAATACAAAAAGACTATGTGAAGCAAATAGTAAGGGTATGTAAATGTTGCTTACATTGTGCTTTAAATGTCATATTCCCTTATTATAGTTGACTGCAACCTAGCCCAAGATGAGTGGTATTGCGAGAGTCATTATACGCGAAGCGCGTGCGGTACACAAAATGCACCCTTGGAGTGCCCGAACATGTGTAGCATATGTCCTTGTAAGTGTTTTTCATTCACATCTAGACTTAGCTTTCAAATTGATATATCCATTTTGCACTTAGACCACACTATCTTGTATAATGCACATTATTTTGGAAGATTTCCTTAAAATTGATTTTTCGTAATATTGTTATGTTAAAAAGGATGCATTATAATTTTGAATGACAAGTTTTGTATCTAACCCCCCACCCCATGGATTTATTCAAATGCGCAATGCTTGTTGGCAAGTTTGTATATAAATGACTATTATATATAAATCTCTCTCTTTAGGGTCAGGGAGGAACTATACAGCAGGCAGCGTCACTGTTCCCGGTAATTTTTTTTTTTTTTTTTTTTTTTTTGCTCGCGCGTGTAGGCCTATATGGCTTGGTTTTGGTACCTGATTGGGATTCACTACTTATCATAAATGTATATTATTATGCTTATGCTATTAATTTTGAAAATAACGTAGACGGAACTCAAATTTAAGCTTTTAATGACTGTCGATATTTAAATGCAAATTATATATACAAATGAGTTAACATGTGCTAAGCAGGGGCGGATCCAGGGTTATTTTCTGACAGTCTTCCAATTTATCTTTCTTGGTCCATCCTCCATTTTGACCGTCTTCCGACAAAAAGAATTAGATACCCGTCAATGTAAACTTGAAAATCTGACCGTCTTCCGGAAGACCCAGAAGACGCCCTAAATCCGCCCCTGCTAAGTGTTTAGTTGTGGACATTAAATAAATATCAAGTATTAAATGTAGATCAGTAATTGTTGATCAATGATGTTGATGAACGTCTCAAGCAAATCCATTAAAAATCCAACGTTAGTCAACATCGACTTCCTGCTGGGATAATGCTTCTTGCACACGTAGCTACCAAGTTTGTTTATTTGTGACTAATACTATGTTTATAGGACCAGGGAGTAACTATACTGAAGGTACAGTCACTGTCCCAGGTATTAGTGATATTGAACATTTTATCATTAAATGACGAGATTGTCAAAATCTTTTCAAAACGTCTCATGTTGATCATAACTCATATCCAATACACTTTTCTAACATCTTTTTCTATAAGTGTACTCAAAACAAAGTAAGTATAAGATTCTTTTAGGGACAAGGATTAACTATATTTCATTATGTTACATGTTGAATATGTTTACGATATTATTATATTTAGTGTATTCATTTTCTTTTCATCTAATTCCAGAAAGACCTCCGCCTATCATCAACCGGAGTGCAGACCACGGAATTGGATCCATGATTATCATCGCTGAAATAATATTAATCTGGCAAACTGTGCATGGTTGAACGTTTTTCCAATATACATAAATAAAAATATTTTTTTAAACAGCCATTTATTAACTCAAGATGAAAATCTCACAAACTCTTGGCCAAATCGAATTGGCCCATGGATAACCGGATATAAAGATAGAGAAAGTATTCTGATTGTTTTCACTTTTCTTGTGAATGCTTTGCTCCCAAAGGACCATGGTAAAAAAAAAAGGACGACGAAAAATGCTGGAAATGCAAAGATCAAATTTACCAGTTAATATTTAAAATGTGATCGACTACGAATTAATTGATTAGGCCCTAATTAGTTTATTTATTAAGAAGGCAATAGACTTTAAATAGAGATATGCCTATTTATGCCTACCGGTATTTTTCTACTGAAAACTTCCTTAGCAGTGTGGATTTTGTCGCTTACAACAACAAGTTGCGATTTACGGCCGTATTACTAGTCATCTTTGTTTTGTTATGCAAATGATTTGTTCAGTATAGGCCTATATATGGCCAAGAAGTAGTTCTGGGCGCGGCCACGTTTGTAACTGACGAGCAGAATGCTCAGGTCGCCAAGTCTCAAGATTTATTGTAGTCAGTTCGGCAAAATCAGTGGATCACCATCGGGCGGGAAAAAGCCACGTAGGCCTACATTTCTCTTTTCACCATGTCAGTGTATGCATGTGCGTGAATAAACGTGTGACCATTTCCCGTTTGTGTTCGTTTTGGTGTGGGATCCGCTACAGTGGATCTTTTAAAACGTGTCTTGAAAGATCGTTTTAAATTCATTATTATTGTCATCATCATATATTCGCAGTGAGAGAAAATGCTTTAAGTGTTAAATACTGAATTATGAAAATAAAAAACGGTTAAAAACGGGGGGGGGGTGCGAAAATTGTTGGTATTTTAGAGGACGAATGGTGCCATTTGGTACGATTTAGAACTATGATTCAGCTAGTCAAAATTCTAATTTCAAGAAGGGACCATTGGTGTGATATTTCTTTCAGCAATCGAAGGCGGGGGAGTCAGGACCCCCCAGACCCCCCCCCCCCTAAATCAACCTCTGGTACATAAATGTGGAAGGTGTCTCAAATACATATTGTAAAACAACAAACACTCACACTGAGTTAAGCTAATTAACTGTTCATTGTATTTTCAATACTTTTGAAAAGATTCATTAATATTTTTTTCTGTTTCAAATCGGAGATTCTGCAGTGGTCTTTGATGAATACCCATAATCCTTTGCTCCGATGTCGAACTTGGCCAATTTTAACCTTTGACAGTGTAGATGAGAGGTGTATTAATGGGCTTACAATTTGTCAATAAAGTGCAGGAAATATATGGTGAAACTTTAATGTAATTTTTTGTGTGCCATAAAACTGTTTCTATTTCATTTCTTATGGTTTTATGAATATTAATCACAAATAAAAAACAAGAACTATTTTCTTTTTGAATCCGGAAGTGGATTCCACCCCGCTGCCATTATTACAGGCACATTCGACGTTTAGGAGGAATTGACCGAGGTAGATTCAGCTTTAAATATAACTTTAAAGGGATCTCTCAATATATATATAGATACAACCAGTGCAGTAGGCGATAACTTATGCAACTAGTGATGTTATGCGTAAATGTTGACTTCAGTTACTTTTAATTGTTTATGGTGTTTAACTTGGGAGTTTTTTTGCCGGTGTCATTTATGGGTGGCTATTCATTGATATGAAGTGAATCACCATTCGGTATAATGTATTAATGGGATGTCCGGCTTTTTATTGTGTTTGTACATTTGCTTGTATTGCTAATATGATTATTTTATGTAATATATACACAGACATATATATATATATTTATAGTACGTACACACTGTCTCAAGATATTAGATTTCCTTTGAAGTTTGATTTTGGAGGGGAGTAACTTTGCTTTCTTGCCAAGTTCTAATTCCATTAGCAGTAAGGTCTATGATGTTGAAAAGTTTGTGTACAATTTGAGACCTGACTACATTGATTTCAAATACATTTTTTTTGTAATTGATATTACAATAATTTATGCAACAATTTATCATAATTGCTGCTATGTATTATCCTAAATTCATGTTTAATGTATGGAGAGTCAGTCGATGCAGTATCTTCATTTTCAAACATGTCAACAGTGTATAGTATACACTAATGGTACATACAGCAGTTAGTTTGTGCATATTACAAATGCAGGTGAAATAACCTTGATTTCATTCTTTTGTGATGTTAATTGGCTTTTAAAGTACTGTACTTTATACATGACCCATGGACATTTGTGATTGGTACAGAAAACTTCAACCAACTGCTGCTGCTTGGTTGGTGTCGAATCTGAAATTTAGGCTGCTTAATAATAATGATTTAAACAATTTTGCCTATATATGACTTGCATTAGACTAAATAGAAAACTGCTGTTTTGATTATTTTACATGTGTCCCTCTGGCTCAAATATTAGAGATAATCTTAGACTACTACTGGTTTGCCCTTCCATTCTGGATAATTTAACCAAGTAAACATGGGCTTGCAATACTTCAAGAAAGAGTGGTAACAAAGATATGTATTGTTCACATGCATGCAAATTGTGGATTTTTTTTCCATATCCCATCAATGTTTTTGAAAATGTTTTTTTTCTAGGGCATTGAAGCTGTTAGTTATGTGCATTTTTATTGGGTGTCTTTGTACTTGCTTTTTTCCCAGTCCTATGCATGTATGTTTCCTGACCCCAATTGAACTTTGCTTGCCAGCATATCTGTCATTGTAGTGGATGTTAGTTGTTTATTGACCAGTCAATACCCTAAGTCACTCTCTAAGTCACTGTATTGAATTTAAGTGTGTCAAGGCTCTAGGCTAGATAATGCAAGGCCAAAAGGAAACCTGCATTAAAAGCATTTTTGGTTTTTATCAAAAGCTTAACAGAGCTAGAAATTGATTTTTAAACATTTTTCTTCAAATATCATTAAAACTGTTTGAAAATAAAACATATGGTTGCTAGATTAATGCTGATGTCATGGTCGGGCCAATGCACTCCCACCATTGACACGCTATATAACACCTTTTTATAATATAAAAAATTGTACAGAAGTGATATAGGTACTAGTAGTTTAAATTTGGACATAGTCAAGAAGGCATACAATTGGCCATGATTGTCAGCCCCAGTCTTTCATTGATTTGAGAATGGCATCTGATGTGTAATGTAAACTTGTTCTTGTGAGCACTTGGCATGAATTGTGCTTTACTGATCTTCGGCACCCTGTCAAATTGCTTGAAGTGATTGTAATCATCAAACTGAAAAAAAAATTTGCTCTGACAAATAGTTAAAGTTCACAGATATCAGGAAATTCATATTTGTACTCAATTTATGTATTAATTTAGCAAAAGCCATATGTGTGGTTACTCTTTTAGAATAGGGAGAAAAATGTTATCTCTCTTGACTTAGAATCTTTGAAAGCTTTAACCTGTAGTTCCTTGTATCTTTCACTTTGGGCATACTGAAAATATTTGGCAGTTTAAAAAAAGATCCTGTGTGTATACAGACTGGAATGAAAGCTTACCCAACCTCACTTTTTGTCCATAGCCTATAATGTAATGCTTGCAATTTTTATTAAATTGGAACTTGAAACCCTAGTCCAAATCATTCAATTGGTATTCAAAGTCAAAGATTGTGGATCATAGTCACAAACACTAAAACAATTAATGTTTATGAGGCCTGGAACTGAAATTTTATCTCTACTGCCTCTGTGGAAACAAAACCATTTTTCTTGTGTTAAAGAAAAATGTTCATAATGCTACGTATGCTTTCATATTGTCAAATATAACTTTTATTTGGCACACAGGAGGAGGCAACAGTGGACATAAGTATATTCTTCACTAAAGTACTATTTGGTCTTTTAGGTCCATACAGAAATTCAGGTGGATCACAGGGCCTACTGCCCATCTCTGACTTCATGTGTCTTCACGAGCCCGGTTTTCATTAGAGTGCACTTCATTTTCCCAGCCCTTGGGTGACATTGTCACACAACTAGCAGTGTTCTGAATGGTTTAGAGTAAAACTAAGGACCAGTGGCCCAGCTGTTTATTCATACAATTGATAGTAATTTGAAAAAAACTTTTTTGCATTGTTGATTTCATTTTATAAACATATTTCTTGCATGATATCAGACTTTAAAGTCAGATTGTGATAATATGGTTGCTTGAAAAGGAAATCAGCTTGTCAGGGATATGATAGTAAAGATCTCCCTGATGCCATGGACCTGAATTGTATTCTTGTCTTTTTATACTGTAGGAAATAAACTGGGCTTGGATTTACAGGTTACTTTCAAGGAGGGCTTTCATACTTATTTTATTTTCATACTGGTTGAGCACTTTATGTCAAACATGAAATACAATACATCAGCATGCATGATAACAAAACCATAGCACTATAGTAGATTATCAAAATGAGATTGCCGACTTGTCCTATTGTTTTCTGGTGTTACTCAGATATATGATACTTAGTGAGTTCTATATTGAGCAGGTTTTGAAGTTGCTGATGATAACATTTTTATGGATTCAGTAATGGATCAGATATTCACAGATGGCATTGTATTGAAATGAATACTCTTAGTTTTTTATTATATTTTGTCCTGATTTGACAAGCACTATCCTTCCCAAGCTTTGACACAAAGCAGTTTCAGTGTTGCTTTGATTATAGGTTTAGAACTATGATGAAGTACAATTTTCTTTTCTTTTTTTTTTTTAATTTTTTCCATTTTGGTGTGGTAACAGATGTGTGTGTGTGTCTTTTTTTTTTTTTTAAACTTTTCTATCCCCTTATTTTCAGAGTGCATGATTCTGTGGTACAGTTAAACAGCATGATTGGTAACTTCTGACAGTTTTATGTTTTATTTCTAGTTCACAATAGTCATGGCGGAACAAGGAGATGACCTGACTCCAGATGAAACCCCAGGATACAAACCCCCTGCTGAGAAGAAGCTAGCAGAAATGGTGAACCTCGATACAGAGGATGAGAGCTTGCGGAAATACAAGGAACAGCTCCTTGGCACTGCCGCTATTGGTGCTGAAAATACTGCACCCTGTAAGGTTTTAAAATCCCACGTCATGTTTTTATCAGCTGAGTTGTATGATATTGATATAGAAATTTTCCAAAAACTGTAGTAGCTATAAGCAAGAAGTTATGATCTCTTTATAACTTCTTGCTATAAGTAATTCTTTTATTTTACTTATGTTGAGTAAAAATAATGTCTACAAAAAATGTTGCACATATGCAAATGGGGAATTTGTTCTATCTCTCCTTCAGTTCCTGAAGACCCTAGGAATGTGATAATCACAAAGATGGCATTACTTGTTGATGGAAGGCCTGATGTGGAGTTGGACCTCACAGGTTAGGAAGGAGTAAACATATTTGAAATTGAACATAATTGTGTTTCTTATGATGTTCTTTATTTAAAATGAAATACATGATACAATGCAAGTTTATTCTTGTGAACTAAAAAATGTAGAGAACTACTGAATCAACAAATCAACCTAGAGAATCAACTTTCTCAATTGCAATAAATGTATATTTAGCCAACCCTATAAAAACATTTTATTAACATTATTTAATAATATCTCCATTTAATTTTTTAGGAGATTATAAAAATGTGGCTGTAGATATTTATACCCATTGTTTTAAAATCATCATCATAATAAAAAAATCACCTTTTTCTAAAATATTGCATAAAATACATACCTTTGAAAAAAAATACTTGAATAGTATACAACTAACTTCAGGATTAGCAATCCCCATCATTTAGCAAAAGAAACAAAATGGTGTGAATTGTGATTCCAGTGGGGACCTTAGTTAATGTGAAAAGACTTATTTCGTTTAGTAATGTAACCTTTATGTGTGATAATTTAACATTTACGTATGATTTTCCTATTCTTTTTTAGGTGACCTCAGTAAAAAATTTGACAAGATAACCATGAAAGAAGGATGTAAATATAAGATCAAAATTTACTTTTATGTTCAGCGTGAAATTGTCCCCGGATTAAAGTTTGTGCTAAAAACATCTAGGAAAGGAATTTCAGGTAAGAGGGTTGATGTGATGGCAGTTTTTTTGTATGTCTAGTACTTACTGCTGTTCAGGGCCCCGTAATCGAAAGCATTGTGCAAATAGCGATATCACCTTTTATTTCGAGGCTATTATATGGGGCGAGTTTTGGAATTGAGACGCTTGCACTCGGTACCAATGCACGATGCTTTCGAGTTACGGGGCCCTCAGGCCTGGTAAACTTATTTTTATTATAACAAAACCAAGTACATAACATTTTGAAACTGATTATTTGTGTATCAGGTAAAAAGGAATATTACAATATGTCAGTTTTAAATATGCCAGAAATTATCCAAATATAATTCAGTGAAATTAAACATTTCTGTTTACCTTATGCATAAAAAAAGTTTGACTTGATAGACTTTCTAACATCCCTATGACCCTCATTAAACAAGACAACACCCAAAAACGTAATGTGAAATTTTTTGAAGTTTTTGTTTATAATATCTTAGAAAGGGTTGCAAGTCAGTCTTCTGCACACTTGCTCACTGACTTCTCCTAGTCTCTTTTTGTTTCTTTTTATTATATTATTAATTATGTTCAGTGGTTGAAAATGAGTATTTCATCTGGAAAAAGCCTGTCGCAGTAACCTAGAAGGCCCCCTTTTGAAAGGATGCAAACCATTTCATTCAGCCATAATCGTTTTTGACTATCCTTTTAATAATTAATGCAGAATAGATGTTTCAAAAGCCATGATAATAGTCAGTGGATTAAAAATCTTTATTTGTGCACCAGTGTTCATGAGATATAGCTGCATTAGGTAAAATACAGGTGAAATATGTAGTTTTTGCTAATTTGAAAGTAGAATATTGTATTTTTATTATGATTTACTTTTTCATTTACACAATATGATCTAGATGTGTAAAACATTTTGGTTAATGTGTTAAGATCAAAATGGCGATTGATGAAGGGTTGCTTGGAAGTGAGTGATTGCCAGCATATAGAAATTTTGAGTTGATCAAGTTTGTATTAAATGTTTGAAGTGGAAGCTATATGCGAAACTGACATGGCTTCTCATGAAAAATTAACAAAAATGCAAGACAAATCCTATTTGAATGAAGTGCTGCCATGAGACAAATTCCCCTTTTAACTTGTGACCTGCTGACAGTGATATGTTCCATCATTCATTTTCTAGTGGACAAAGAATCCCATATGGTTGGAAGTTACGGTCCCAGGAAGGAGATTCATACCTACACTACTCCACCAGAGGATTGCCCGTCTGGTATGATAGCCCGCGGCAATTACAGCGTTAAGAGTCTCTTCACTGATGATGATAAAAATGAAATTCTCAGGTGGGAATGGCATTTTGAGATCAAAAAGGACTGGGACTAAATGCAGACATCAGTTATATAATGTTAGTCTAAATACAAACTGAAATAAACTCAGCGATAACCTTTATCATGTAGCCTGAGAGATGAGGATACAATGAAATATGGTGAAATATGCAGTTTTATGGTGCATACATCATTGATATATGTGAAATTCTGAAAGAATTTTGCTAATTTTTCATTACCAAAAAGGTATAGCATGCAGAATGTATATGAAGAAATGCATAAATCTGAAATGGGCTTTAACTGTGCTTTTACATTAGTAGCAGCAGAACCTTATCTCCATTTTTAGAAGGATGTAATTTATGCTCTCATTCCAAAGTCCATACAAAGGGCTTCCATTCAAAGTTTATTATTCCATGGGTTGCTCATTTTTCCAATTTTCCCCCAGATTTTTGTTACGTTAATATAACTTCCAGCAAAACAAGAACCTGTATAAAAAGTTGCAGCATTTTAACCACCAGAATTGACAAGCTGTATACATTGAATCCTGTACAGGGTTTGGTTATATAAGGTCACAAGTTAATAATTTACCTAACCGCAGCTACAGTATGTGTCCGAGTTGTTAATTTAGGCTTAAAGGTTGTATAATTTGCACTTCCTTTTTCTTAGCCTTTCATCAGAACTATAATGGTGACACTTTTCTTGTAAGTTCTTTTGCAAGGACATATCAGGAGTAACATGACTGAGTTCACTGCAAGTGCAGCTGTTATTTATAACATATGTATGTCTGGATTTTTTCTGATCTTGTGTGAAATCTGAAAGTGAGAGGCCCATTTATGTCTCCCCAGCATCCTCATCAACATGTATGATAATGTATCTGAACAGCTTTCTTTTGAACTGGCTTAAATTCGAGGGGAAAAATATCCCTAACACAGATTTTTATTATTTTTTATTTATTTATTTATTTATTGTTATTATAATTTTTTTTTTTTTTTTTGTATAAGAATTTAACAACTTATTTTGGAATGATCTTACATTGTCTTTCAAAGTGAAAATTTGTATGATAAGACTATATTCAACAGCTTGAAAAGTTGCAAGAAATCTGTATGAGAATCATGCAATGCCTCCACATTTATGCAGGAGATAGAAAACTACCTTATACCATACCTTAAAGTTGAAATGGATTTTAATGTGCTCATTGTAAGCAGATAAGGCTACTTATTATATAATTTGTATACAATAAAAATTCAAATTAAATGGCAAAGGATAATCATGAATGTTTTAGAGAAATAATCCTTTATGTTAATGAAGATACATATAGTTATAAAATGATTTTAAGGGAAAATTTATTTACTTACGCATAACATTTCTGCACTGCTATTTGCATAGTTGTTATTGATACTTTTTCAAGGTTGATGGTAATGTTTAGGTAAAGCAGGTTATAATTAACTTGTTTAATCCAGCTGGACATTTATTAAGACAGAAGTAACTATAGTTTCCTCAAATTATTTCTATCATAACAGTGATGTAGGCTAGTTTATAGCACCAGTGGACCTGCAGCTTTTTAATTGTGGAACAATGTAGATGAGGCATAAAATATAGAACAAAATGTAGCTGAGAAAAAACTAGCCAGTGATAAATAAAATGTAGTATCTAAGGTTGTTTGTTATGACTTTTACATTGTGTTTGAGTGACATTATTACTAAAATTTTGACTTGCCATGAAGACTAACATTTAGGGCAAAAAAGTTGATTACATTTATGCAATTCTTTATGCTTTCAAAATATGGACCAATAAAAGCTTTAGCTCTGTGTCATTTTCGATTTGCACTTCAGTTTTGGGTAGAATTTTAAAGTATCATATTTAAGAGAAAAATATGTAAGTACCCTCATTTTCTTTTGCTAAACTGCCTTTCTTTTGTCACCTGTCCTGTGCTGGGGAACATCCAGGCTGCCATGTATTGAGGAGGGTAGGAGCATTATTACATTTACATTTATTATACTTTACTGTGGTGCAATTATTGCATTTTCCAGTAAGAATTACGTGTGACCTGACTCTGTGAAAGCCATGGGCTTTTCTTGAAATTGTTTTTGAAAGAGAAGAGACCCCATTTTTTTTTTTTTTTTGTAAGAAGGGGGTCCCTTTATCCCATGTATCAGATATCAGATATCTCTCAATTGCATCTGTTCCTTTGTTTCATCTAACTCGTTTAGATGTGCCTGGCTACTCTGTAAACCAAGGTCTTGTTCACTGTAGCACTTAAGCATTGTGCGTAAGGGTTTGTCTCTTCATTCAATACACATGGTATAGATATGTAGTCTCACCAAGAAGCAATTTGTAGCAATCCACTTTAACAGTTAAATATCAGACAACATTGACCATTTCATTCATGTTATTAAGTGAAACGTTTGAGAACTGATTTTTCTTGGGTCAGAATATATTTATATTTTGTCTTCTGTGGGGCCAACTCCGTATTATCCTTTACCAAGGCCCCAGATTGGTTTTTCACCAGATATTCATAGGTATGTCTCTGGCAGATGATGTGCACTTTTCTATACAATGAAGGTTTGTGTATAGAATTGACATCATCGCTTAGCTGGCCTCTGGTAAAGAATAGCCGCCTGTCAAAGGCTTTATTACACAATCCAAATGAATTCAGTTATCCTGAGATTGTATCTGTATTCAGTGCATTTTCCCCTATCTTTTCCTATTTGGTGATCAAAAATTAGCCTGATCTGTGATCCTCTATGGTTTTGTCATGTTCACAGGGACAGTGATAATCTCCAGGGTAGGACACACCTAAGCTGCTTGGGCATGGAAGGTGCTATACCCTCTATTCCCCTTCTCTCTCCCAAAAAGCATAACAAGCAAACCAAGCAATATCAAAAAATTGTTCAATCTTGTTTCCTACATATCCTGCTTAAGTTGTCTATTGTTGGTTACATATGGAGAGAAGCAAGGCAATCTCTTAAATCTTTGTGCCCTCTTCTTCCACCCATCCCCCTCTCCCTCCTAACAAAGTTTGGAATCTGCTCTTGCTCCTTGAACATGTCTTTTGTTTAAAGAATGCCTGTTGCAGCTATTTACAATGAAGAACTTTGTCACCAGCCCTGCAGCAGCCTTGGACATCTTTGTCGACCACTAAGAGCTAAACATTGAACTGGCTTTTTAGTGGTTCATAATAAAATCTGTTTGGATGAATACCAAATAAAATATCTAAGAATGTTTATAATATATAGTTGTATAATTATTGTGCAGAATTAATTGATTAGAAGAACTTTTTGTATTCAATTCATTTCTTTGATCATGAAATCAAGTGCAAAACTACATGTACAGCCTGTAGTGCTGTAAAAGGTCTGCTTGTTTTTAAGCTCACCTGATATATTCTAGTACACCTCACAGGGTTCTTCTACTGCATTATAAATTTTAAGTCAATATCATATTTCTCAAATTGTTGTATATTCAACTGTGGTGTATCACTTTGTCATGGTAGACAATGAAACTAGGCTGGGGTTCCAGCTAACCTTCACCTTTTGCAAGATTGCGGTGGTTGCATTGTGATCTTCACAAAACTAGAGTTTTTTTTTGTATAGGGGATAGGGCATACAAGATGCCTTCATGTCCTTTTTTTTCTTTTTTGGGGAGGGGGGAGGGGGATGCTTTAACTCAGAGGCATATAAAGACTCATTATCTGGGCCCTAGAGGAAGTAGTATGTTTTTTGAAAAGTTAAAGTGAACTAGCATCTGACACTGAGAATCAATGGTACATTGTTTGAACAAGCACCTACCCCCCTCCCTGACCTTTCCTCACCATAGATGCCATATTGAATAATTGGATGCACGAAAAAATCATAATTTATGGAATTTGATGATAATAAACCCTGACAGTACCCGTAAGGAAATGTTAATCCATTTAAGAAAATCATTTTTTAAAATAAATGTGTATGTGATTATTGCATCAATATAATTCATCAATATTGAATGACAATATGGCAATGAGGGACCCACATACATATTTAAAACAGACTTCATTGTCACATCAATATTTAGCAACGATTAGAGCTTCATTTCACCTCATTGGAATGATAATTAAAGGCATAGCGGTTTACATGCTTTGTTTTCAGTTGATGATAATCAAAGCAGAACAAGGAGATGGTCAGATCCTAAAGGAAGCCCCAGAATACAAACCCCTTGCTGAGAAAAAGCTGGAAAAATTGCTAAACCTGGATCACAGCTGGTAAAGATATAAGAAGCAGCTCCTTGAAACTGCAATCTTTGAAATATTAAGACATTTGAATTATATGTTTATCATGAAAACAGTTCGTGTATAATGGGTTTCTGGGGTAGCGCTAACACTCGCCAATTTACCCAAATGCTAAAACTGACTTAAATTGGCTAAAGAAAAAGGGCTTGATTTCACTTGTTTTAGTCAAATTATAACCTTTTTGATAACAAATTGACAAAAATGTGGTGATTTGGCTAAGAGAAAAATATTGCCAGCGCCACCCCAGGGTTTAGTATTACCATTAATTTCAGAAATATTAAAACCTGTGACAAAGTACAGTGTACTTTAGACTGGTGGGACAAATTTCTTACAATCACTCTGTTTAGATTTTAGCACTAATAACTTATTTTCAGTGGACCTTTGTAAACAAGACCTACATTGGTTTAAAAGATCTTATCAAAAATTTGTTGCACCTGCATCTTTGTAAATAATAACTACCCCAATTTTTGTGATTTTTTCTGCAGCCGTATCATACGAGTTATTGAGTCATCCTCAGGTTGCTATATACACCCAATCAGCATTCTACACTTCAGGCACTTTGGTCCACAGGTAAAATGACACCTCTAACTGTAATCAATATTTTGATCAGCATGGTCCCTCAGGGCTCATTCCCATTGAAACAGTCGGTTTACAGATTGATCTAATTTTGCGGGGACTCTCGTTGAATGCAATCAGTTTTACATGCCTCCTCTTGTTTCCAATGTACTCATATAATCACCAACTTTTCTGTATATTCTACTCAATGTAAGGAGGAATCTGTTAACTGATTGCATTCAGTGAGTCACCGTGGAGTTAAATTGATCTGCATAGACTGATAGTTTCAATGGGAATGAGCCCTTGATCACCAGCAGTGTATGCTAGTTATAAGTAACCCAATAAAATTGCGTAAATAAACAGAAATCTTGAATTTTGTGTACTTTTCTGCATTTCAGAGCAAACTACCCTATATTTCAGGGTATATGCCCCTAAAGGACCAGTCAGTATTTAAGTCGGAGGGGTTTGGGCTGGGGTGGAGGAGAAAATGGGGTGCCCCTAAAATTTCTTGAGCAAAAATTGGGTGGGGACTGGAATTTGAAAATGGCAGATAGAACACAATAGAGAATCTGTGGACGTCAGTTACTAGCCAAATCAACGGTCTACTGGTCCTACGACAAAACTGAACCAACTCAGACTAGCTTTGATGGTGCCCGGAATGTTATTCCAGAGCAAACCGTCAGGTATATTTTTAGTTTGCGCAATATAAGATGAATTCCCGTAACTACGCTGGTGTTTTGCGATGAAAAAGGCCAGGGACAATAATTCAAGCATCTACAATTTTCGATAATTGGTTAGGTATCGAAAGTGTGATCAAAGGTTAGTCTCATGGAGTAGGGCCTACACTGTATCTCGCCCCGATAATTTGCCCATCGTCTTAAACATACAAATGGACAACATTCAGATTAGCTTCAAAACTTTTGGGGAGGATCCGACGATACTGTTTGGCTTTTTTCCTTGTTTCAAACTTGGACCTAATTTAGGTCCAAGTTTCAAACATGACAACTCATTAAACAGTCAAAGCGAAATTTCAAATTCTGTATACTAATCTTTGGAGTCTGTCGCAGGTCCTCTTATTAATTTAAAAACTAGCCATTCAATTATTTTTTTCGCTGCTTTTACAGAGCAGACTTTTGTTCTCCGCCAGTCATCACGATCGTTTGCAAGATCCAGATGCACTTATTGAAACGACGCTGAAATTCACAAACACGATAAAGTTTTGAGAACATTCAAACATGACCTTCAACATATATTAGGGTAACATCTTATCAGGGTAGTACTGATATTTCTATGTACCGGAAGAACAGGTGGTTCACTAAACAAACTGCACAAGATGCGTTACTGGTTGTATATTCTTCTGGTCGTTTTGCATCACATTTTCTACGAAGCTGTTCGTAGGACTTTCACTTCAGTACAGGCCTTTCTTTGGTGGATAAGTGGAACGCTCAGCTTTCAAAGGCGCGTGAACAGAGGTGATCATTACGAACATTCGGCTCAAGTCATGCGTGTCCTGTGGAGTCACAAACTTCACGACGGTTGGGTCGCCTGTCCTGAAAATTTCATCGGCTTGCATGAGAGGTTTGCACATCCAAATATTATACATAGCAAGAATATTTCCCTTTACTGTGTAACCCCTAAACAAGCAGTGTTTGTTGAAACACCAGAATCCGTGGACATTTACCATTCCGATACGAATGCATTTCTCTATGAAGCTCAACTGAAGTACGCCCGGAGAATTGTCCTTATGCCAGTCCAGTCTCTATTCAAAATTGCTGATGAAATTGGCGACCCGAAAGTGAAAGTGATTTATTTATCAAGCACAGGGCGATGCGGTTCAACACTTTTAAGTCAAATTCTGGAGACTCTGCCCAAACTGTTAACCATTGCTGAACCAGATTCTCTGACTAATATGGCTTACTTTAAGCGGAGCATTTCGCAAGAACTTTACGAAAAAATTGTGATTAGTGTAATGCGAGTTATATGCAAACCACTTAAACAAAATCCTTCTACAATATGCATCAAACCGAGGTCTTGTGCCACGGAACACGTAAACGTTGTGCATAAGTATTTTCCCGCCATTCGACACGTGTTTATGTACAGAGATGGTCTTAAGACCACCCAATCCATGAGTCGGGCATTCTGTGGGCCAACCATTCCAAGACTTATGTACACGATCCAAACACATGGAATTCTTAGAAGACTGTTTCCGTCGGCAGCGCGATTCTTTCCCGATCATTTCTTTTCTGATGACCAGAAATATGCCTGGACGCAAGATCCTAAATTCTGTTCGTCCGTTACCTTCCTTGGGTTCTGCTGTGTTCACTGGGTTGAAACATGTTCGCTGTACGTTTCTTTCGTTGCAAGTGGAATCCCTGTTGCAGCCATACGTTATGAGGATCTTGTCAACAACACTGCAGTGGCCTGTGACGCCATTGTCGACCACTTGGAATTGCCTCGTGACTTGAAGGGGTTAGCCACGCTGGCTTTGGCGCGAGATTCGCAAAGAGGGTCCGTCATCAGTAGCGATATCCTGAAAAATTACCAGGAGGTTGCGGAAGAGTCGGAAAAGTCTAGAAAAGAAGCAGACTTCATTTGTGACAAGTTGAATTGGCCAAGATTATGGAAAACTTACATTTTGCCAAATACTTTAACACAGGGTGTTAATTAATGCTTCTGGTGCCATTGACTTTGTTATTAATTAAATTTCATTGAAGAATCATAGGCAAATTTAAGATGGCCACTTGGGCCCTTTGTGATCAACAAATGACCTTTATAAAACGTAATTTTAATTTGTATAAGCCCCCGGTACATGCTAAGTTACTTTACTGTAGTATTGCTTTTTTTTTCAACTGAGGTAAAGTAGGTCTTAAGACATCAAGATAACATGATTATTTTTAGTAATTTACGAATTTTTACTTTAGTAAGATTTCGCTTTGCTTTAAAAATAAAAAGGGAGTGGATGTTGCAAACACTTAAAATTCGAAGACAATTTTTTGAATAAAAGGTGTATGTGCTTAAGTTAAGGGCTCATTACGCCTTCACTAATTGCAAGTAATAAGTCAAATAAAATCAAATAAGTAAAAACCCAGCGAGTTATTGAGGGCACGTTTAATTTTCTGAAGGGTCAACAAGCGTGGAAATCGTTTTCGTGGTTGGAAAACCTGTGAAATTTTTAATGTTGAGGTCACATACAACTTCTTGGTGCGATCCAAGTATGATGTATTTAAAAATATTTTGTTGAAAACAAGGCTTACAGAGATTGCTTTTTATGGAAATATTGTGGAATGAGTAATAAGAATGGAAAATGCTGGTGAACACGCAAAAGACAATGCAATGAAAACAAGTAAAGATCGGTAAGGAGAAATAGAGTATAAATACTCTTATATTTATAAGAAAAGTTAGTGATTAAATGATTGAACGCTCCAATTCGTCTTTGTCGTCAGTATGATAGCATTTTAGAGAGGAAAGGATGCTGGTTTGGAGGCCTAGTTTTAGGATTAAGGACTACTACTGGACAAAAAGGGAAAGGAATTTGTTTTTTTAAAGTCTTTGCTCAGTAGGTCTATACTTGATTCTCATAAAAAAATGATTTGTGGCCTTTGCGTTAAATAACCCTTATGTGAAAGGCCCTCTTCTATAGTTCTTCAACAGAATAGTTCTTCAACCTTATCTTACTAGCAGGATCGATTTATCTGAGAGGGGGTTCTGGCTAAGGCGCAGTCAATGTAATCAGCTTAATAGTCTGGCACGCCCCTTCGCAAAACAACATGAACATTTAACAACACCATGAACCACAAAGTTTTCCCAACTTTAAACAAGTAGTCTACTTTAAGTTACCAGACATTTAAGCTGCTTAAACTGAATGCAATTAAGCGAGAATCCCCGAGGAGTAAGATCGATCCAGCTAGTACGATAGGGTTATGGGAACGCTCTCATAGTTTCACATTGAATCGCACGCAGTTTACCTGACTCTGACAGTGCAATCATTATTGTCCTCTCAGTTTTTTTTTTAATCTTGGGAAACATGCAATAGTAGGGTCATATAACAAACAAATTTTTCATCATAATTCTATAAAACGAATTAGGCCCTACGTATTATTTTCAACACAGTGTAGGCCTAAATCACCAAAATGTCATCCAAAATTAAAATTTAACACGTTAGGCCTAGATCTAACGTTATCTGTAATTGACATCCAAATGAGTTTCCAAATGGTCCGAAACTGTTGAAAACATAAAATTGTCAATATATTAACGTTAACGAGAGAGAGAGAGAGAGAGAGAGAGAGAGAGAGAGAGAGAGAGAGGGGGGGGGGGGGTATCTGTTGGCTGTTCTGTCTTGCGTGGCGCCATCTATCCTTATTTTTATTGGCAGATACGAAAGTTGAGTGGAGGAAATTTTGAGTTGATAACTGACATTTGAAGGTAAGCAAGTAATTAACACATGACACTCATAATTAGCGCCATTACATGATCTAAACCCTCAGTGAACATTTATGTTACCTTATGTTAGTATTCGATTCTTATCTGAAATATTTTGCGCATACACTCGGGACGATTGACATCCTCGGTCAGTTTCACTGACGCCCGCCGCCTTTGTCTCAGTTCAAGCCCTTAGTCATAGGGAAGTAGCAGAGAAAAGCTTGTAAAGTGAAGCAACCACCGTCTGTGGGTGAGTCAGTGTGGACTTAGAGTAGTATGTGTCTTTGGCTGTTTGGTGTGACCAGTTTTATTGTGGATAAATTCTGATTTTCAATTAGGTTTATCAGAATGTGCCGGATATAAACACAAGTTATATCTTCTGAAAGTTCTTTTTATCCAGGATGTTATATTTTGGAATTGTGAAATTATCTCCCAAATTAAAGGAAATATCACAGTTTTTAAATAACCATATTAGAGCAAATGTGTATTTTGTGCTGCTTAAAAAAATACTTTGCCTGGATCAATTTCCATTTGGTTTGTTGCATTACATTACAAATGTTCTATTCTTTCACACAGCATATACTTATATAGAGAGAAACTTTTGGTTGTCAATTGAATTGTCTCAGCAGACTGGTCACAGGTGGGTCTCTGCTGCTGCAGGCACCTCTACTGCATTCTGGTATACCTATTTTTGATTTTAATTACATATACATCTACTGGTATGTGAGAATAGGTGTTGGTGATATTGAGTATAACTGAAAAACAGTTTAATTCTTTTTCGTAAAAGAATTTCGTTGGTCTTAACTGAGATTTGGTTGCACGTGCAGGTCTCTGTATCTTGAGTGTGGCTTGAAGGCAAGTGATTTATGTGCACGCTGATTGTGAATCAATGTAACGCTCACCATTTTCACTGAAACATGGTTTCAGTTGAATTTTTGAGTGCACTTGGTGTATATTGGATACGTATTTTAGTCATTGCTGATGGTAATAACCGTTGCTTTTTCAGTCAATTTTCATCATCAGATTCTAAGCACGTGGTGTCAGTAATTGTTGCATCTGAAGATTTTTGAATGCTGTTGATGACCAAGAAAAGGGTCTGAAATACATTTTTTTACCATTTTGATATGAAATGATATGTAAGGAAATATAAAGGTTTTCAATTGTCTTAATTAATATTATCCTTTTGCATGTGAAAAGTATGAATGCAAATATCATTGTGTGGTCTCAACAAGTAAACAAGTGTGTAAGGGAGGTTCACATACTGATATTACATGTAATATGGTTATTTCATTAGCAATGTTGCCAGGGGGGAAATAACAGACTGAGTTTTGATCAGCCTGCAATGCCGTATGCATAAATTTAATATATCTATGGTTTTGCAATAAAGGTTTGGTAAGCTTTAATTCTACCCTTAAATTGATTTACTGGGTACGAACTTGGTAACAAACTGTGCTTATTATCAATATGATGAATAAATAATGAACAAAAGCACAATTTGTTTTTCCATTTTGCTGCAATTCAACTCTAGTTCAAATATTCCTTCTGCTCAATTTAACTGTAGTATAGTATAGACATTATGAGTAGTATTCAAAATGTATTGTTTACTCAAGGTAAATGCTTTTGGCTTTTGCACATCACATAACCTGATCCGTTTGAAATTATGAATAAACACAACAATAGAATCCATAATGGAGGCTGTTTGCCTTGGACAGCATGAGCAATTTTGTAATGATTGGAGTGAAATACCAATAGTAGTTCAAGTAGTGGAATTGGGACAATAGTTACCCATGAGTCCTTAGAATGATCCATTGATGACTGCTGGTTCAAATGTATACAACTGTTGGGGATATATCAGGGCTCCCAGGATCAACAGCTGATCCCTGTTGTGTTTCTTAAGATCTTTGTGATGTTCAGTTTTGTAAGCAGGAAAAACCCAGGTAAATAAGGAGAAAAACTTTATTTGATAAATTTGTGTGGTATAGATTAAGAAGTAATACTCACCAGTTTGAATGTTGACAAGTGTAGTAGGAGGTTGGTGGTTTGAATGCATGGTTATTGATCTTTGAATATACCTTGTGGGGTATACGATTAACATATGTGTTATTTATAAAACATATTTGAACTGACTGCAACAGCAGATCTATATGTTTAGTATCCATTAATTGATATATAAACATTTTACTCTACTGTATGAAAGTGCATCTAAAAAGTCCATTAGTATTTTTTAAAAAACTGAGCACACAGTGCATGTGCCTTACATGTGCTTAACATGTGCCTTAATTATCAGTGTATTCTTAACTAAAAACAGTTACGGTCATGCTGAGGATCGATAGAGGTGAGTTTCTTGAGTACTCTGAAATTTAGGGTAGTTTGCACTGGTAGTGGATGCTTCCCACCTGCAATCTCAATATCCTTACCAATTCTTTAAAAAATTATAATTAAGAGTTGGATTCAATTTAACTGAGGTACCAGTACTATCAGGAAGGAACAATTACAACTTCATTTTGTATACCATATACTATAGAACTGATGTTTCAACATGATAATGATTTATGATTGGTACGTAACTTTTTATTTATTTATTTATTTATTTATTTATTTATTTATTTATTTATTTATTTGGAAGAAAAGACTTCCTGGATTAATCTGTTTGATTTTGAATTATTCCTCTTTGGTTAAGAAGGCATCATATAATAGGAATCTGGTTCATACACTTTTAAAAAGTCTGTAGGTACCCCTGATTTCAATTTCGTTTAATTTGTGTAGGTATATTAAAGAGAAAAAAATGTCATAGGTCAGTATTTAAAGTTAATGCCTAACTCTCCAGCCTTAATGCATATGTATTAGGCTTACCATAGTTAGATTGACCAATAAGATGCCTGCAGGAAGCCATTGGTGATATTGATCCCAAACTAGGTCACTTATAATAGTAATGGAGTGAGAGAGTGAGTGGAAACCATCAAGCTTGAGCTTAGATCCTCAAGATGAAGTTACCAAAGAAGATCATGGCCCCTTGTTTCATCTGTGGAGGGACAGATCACAATCCCTTAACTGATGACAGGCACAGAAAGGTGCAATTAAAGACCATTAACAAGTAGGTGTTTGTCCCATCTCATAGTGTTGATAAAGACGCTTTTAGCAGTCTGTCAAAGGTCGTAGAAATTGGCGCTTAAAACCTTTCATTTCATGATTCATTCATTGTTTGCATTTATGCTTATATAGGCCCCAACTCTCACTTATCCTGTGGAGTTCTCCATGCATATAATAATAATGATAATAATAACCTCCTATTGAAAGGGCTCTTTGTGAAGTGGGGATGGAGCAGATGTATTTACGTATGCTACAAGTTTACTGTAGTCAGAATCTGCAAGCTGAATATGACAGTCTTATAGTGCAGTATGCAATTCTGGGTATTGATTTGGGGTTGGAAGACCATCCCATCATTATTTAAATGTTTAGACGTCTCATGACATCTCCAAATAGGTGGTTAATGGGAATTAAAGATGATTATCATAATGACTGTAGCTAGGTCAGCTAAAACGTGTTATTATGGAATGAATGCTGATTAATTATCATCATAGTGGGTAAATTAAATTTATTTAGAGATAAAAGATTACTATGTGAATTAAGATTAAATGCCCAAGAGGTAGGTATGATAAATAAATTAATGAAAGGATTATTTTACAAATTTCTTTCTACCCCTTTCCCCCTTTACAACTTGTTGCCAACTGAAATTCACTGATTAGAATCAAGAGAGTAAGGATGAGTTGAAACTGAATATTTTCTTTCTCTTTGTTACATGATAGGAACTGAGTATTAATGAAAGTAAAAGATGTTATAGAGGGTCAGATTGATGTGTACATGTAGAAAATGTTAACCCATTGTAGGGTTTTATAGAAAATGGTGTATTAAATTCTCCATGTTAGCTTACAGGGACTGGTAAAAGGCAAAAGTTTAGCATGTAGTGACTGTGTTATTTGCATGGTCAATATTCCTGCTAAAATAGTACAACAAAAGAGGTCAGGCAACTGCCCAGGGTCTTCTAAATGTGGTAGATTCCTCAAAGGAATGTTTTCCAGTGCTGTTTGATTTAATACACAATGAAGCAGTTGAGTGAACTTATTGAAAGAAAAATATGTATTAATAGAGGTTCTTCAATGAAGTTCAGTTACATATATGTATGAAATAGACATTTTACTCATATATGTTTTGATCAGTTTCCCTAGCTGTAATAGATGTGATTCGTTCTCATAACTGCAATAGATGTGATATTTAAATGTTGTAAATATTTGATTAATTGACTAGCCTTGTATGGTACTATTGATGCAGTGAATGGTCATTATAACCATAAGCAATGGTTTGCATCGAACAACCATTCACACACAATATCTGCATTCAATATAGAAGTGCATATTATAGCTGAAACATTGACTAATAGTTGGTATTATGTGTCAGAGGAAAGCTGAATTTGAATAGCCTCTATGTTGTGTTATGCCTGACTCCTTTTGCGATACCAACATATTCCTGTTGGTGAAAAAATAAACATTCTTCTTTAAAGCTGAGCTTCACATTTTACTTTTCTTCTTATGTGTAGAGTTTTATTATTTTGCATTAAAAGTAGAATGAAATAGTCCTTTTTTTCTTCAACAGAGTTGCAGTTGTAGAAGTTGATGGTAAAGTTGTTAGCACCCCAACCAAGTTTACATATCAGCAAGACGACTTTGAAAGGCAAGTGAGATTATTCTTGGACCCCACCCAAAGTAGTGGGCCCAAAGATTAATACAGAATTTTTTTTTTCTTTCATTATATATAAGTATTATGTTTTTAGGTGGGAGAGTGTCTTCCTATGAAATATTAATCCATTTTGTGGACTTCTAAGTGGTAAAATTCTAGTTTTTCTAAATGGCTTGATGATTTTCAGATTTAGTGATCTTTTTCTTTAGAGTCTTTTTTTTTTTTCTTTTTTGCAGGAGACCAAAGACAGATTACACTTATTCAAGAACGTAAGTAAAGTTTTCTTGTTTTCATATTTGAACAAGCACATTTTATGTACATGTAATTGCATAAGTTGAAAATAATTCTACCAAATGGTCAGTTTATTTTTCCTGCATAACTTTGTTTTAGAAAAGTTCTTTAAAATTTACAAAGAGAATTCTCTTGCAGAGGGACTTATACAGTAAAGCATTTAAACAAAGGCTATATCAGTCCAAACATGTCTCGCAGAGGAGTACTACAGAAAGGAAAACGTAACACAGCTGTAGCTAACTTGACTGAGCGTTTGACAGAGTTGGATGATGACAGAGAGTCAGGTAATAAGAATTTTATAAGCCAAATAATCTTTTCAGACAGGACTGTTTTAGACAGGAAATTGTGATGTGAAAAGAACTGGAGTTTGACCCCAAAACATCCTTTTTGAACAATAAGTTTGATGTTAGATGTAATTTTGTATAAATATTTAGACAGATGACTTGAGTGCCTTCTTTGAAAGGTCATATCATTAAACTATAGAGACTAATCTCTGGGCTTGCCTGTAGGTAGTAAAATGGAAATTTCAATGTTTTCAACTGAATTACTGTCAGTTGACTATGCTAGTTTGTGAAGTTGATACATTCTGTCACTCATTTATTCCTGTGTATATCATTGCATAAAAATAACATGACAACTCAACAGGTTTAGATGTGATAGAATATACAGTCCGACATTTCATTGAAAATTTCTTAACATTATTTCAGTCAGTGCATTATTTATTTTGATGGACTTTTCTTTCTAAACAGATGGCATAGAAGTTATGAAAATTATATGAAATGAAACTTCAAAAGCATAATACAAATATTTCTTCAATGGTAATTTGTGATCAAACTGGAGAACATCAAATATTAGTAAAATTGTAGAAATAAAAATACTAGTGAAAAATATCATGCTTATGCTTCACAGCATTTAGTCTCATTTTGCTAGCAACCATAGGAATTTTAATTCCTCTAAAATAAATGGCCCATGTTTAAAGAGATTTATTGCTTGTCTGAATTCTTATGCATGTGTACATTTAAAAGAAAAGTAAGTCTGCTAGTTGCACAAAGGTGAGTGTCTTCATTTGTTTGCATGTATTTAACATACAGTTTAGGGACACATGTACAATAAAACATTAGGTTTTCATACTAGGTGTTTCTTGATGGAAATGGCATGTGGCTGTGTATAAACATGAATGATAGCACAGAGATATGTGTCAGATTGAATGTTGTGACATCCCCTGTTGAATCCCAGTATATGTAACCATGCAGATTCAGAATGGATGCACACCTGTGATGTATTACTGAGTTGCTTGCAGCTGTGTTTTTTTCATCAGTTCTATAAGATTGCATTCAGAATAGAAGAGATAACAAAGGTACAATCATTCGAAACATGTAGATTAATATATCTAGACACAAAAAGGCTTCGTTCACATGAAAAATCTATTTTCTAAAAATCTATTTTCTGTTCGAGGTATCTTGTGACCACGGTCTGTGCCCTGAATACCCCGCGGCGTAATTACTGGCAGCGCGAGCCAGTTACTCCAAAGCTGTAATTTATTCTCGGCTGCACTCGGAGTGATCACAAGATACCGCGAATAGAAAATAGATTTTTAGAAAATAGATTTTTCATGTGAACGGAGTCAAAGACCACACACAAACTTCGCCTAAACTACCTCACAAATCATTGTAAATGGGCACAGAAAGAGCATGTTTAACATATTAATTACAGTTCTATATAGTATCTTTTTACTAGAAAGTATTCTTCTTGCAGCTGTTGATTTGACTCAACACAGAGATTGACATACACTGTATCAGTATTGCCATCACATTGCAGTTAAGTTACATCACAGTTGCAATAAAAGGTTCACTGTAGTACATGTATATATTTTCTCTTTAGCCAAATATCAAATCAATATATATATATTTTTTTTGTATAATAATAATAATAATAATAATAATCTTTATTGAAATATTGAAACCCGAAGGTTGAAGTTATACATATAAATACTTTTTTATTTATTTGTTTATTTATTTTTAAATGAAATTTATTTAAATCTGAGAATATTGAATATAAATATTAAATTTGAAAAATTAAATACATGTTTAATCCAGTTTCAAGAGATTTTTGGCATAGAAGTTGGCTGAATTGAGTTAAGCTTAACTAGCTGTAAAGCTTTGAATATTCTGTACATATTTGATACTACTTTTCACATTGATGTTTTTTAAATCAACAAGACAAAACTATTATAAATGATAGAATTGATCCCTGACTTCAAACCCATTATTTTTATTTTATTCTTTTTTTGCTGCATCATTTAATTATTTACATTATAGTGGAATGCTGTACTGATTTGACATTACCAGATTTTTTTTAATGTACTATTGTTTGCAAAGTTGACTTGGTAAATAAAACTTATACTAGTATTGTTACTCAGTGGCACAACAGTTGAAATTAGAGAAGCATTGCGATCCAGTGGCATGAAAACTTGCCAAAAAACCGGTTTGACTTTTGAATAGGGAGCGGTCTGATTCCATCCCTATCAAATTCTCTAAGCCTCAAGTTTGAATATAGTATGTACAAAAACAAGCTTACAAGTACCTGAATCACATTGAAAACTAGCCTTGAAGATTTTAGATCTTATATTTCACATTTTGCATGAATGTGCAGAGACCCCTAGTGGTGACCTTGTTAATGTAGGTGAAAAAGGCAAGCCTGCTCGACTGGATTTATAGTCTTTATGGCATAGCAGAGGTGGATGGTCTTCATGTTAGCAAACAATTCCAAGTGGAGGGAGTCCCAAAAGATTTGACATGCTAATTACACATTCAGTTTGATTTATTATTTCTGAACAGGATATATCAATACAATGAATTTGGCAGTTTCTAGCAGAGTTGCAGTGGATTTCAAAGATTCTCCTAATCATCTTGTACTAAGGGATGGAAGTGCATATGGTCAGTATTCACTATATATTATATGCTGTATGTCATTCGAGATGGTTATCGGACCGTAGCTAGTCTGTGATGATGGCCAGTCTAGTCTGCACACTAGGTAAAATAGAGCTTGGTGTAATATACATGTATACCAGTTACATATATACATATGACACAGTTCTTTGTTATGGTACTTTTTCTGTGTTTTTGTGTCAGGATTCTTGCCAAGATTCATACTGGTATTGTTATTCTTTCAGTGAACTAATTCCAGATTTAGGTTAACATGCTATTTATTGTTTATACTCTT
>NW_019775645.1:255537-269756 GCF_001039355.2 Lingula anatina | reverse complement strand
GATTCAGTATTTTGAGATATATTTTTTATCCCTTTTCAACATTTTTTAACTTCTTAACTGAAAGAAATTAATATCTGAATTTAAACCAACCTCTGTTAGTACATTATAAATTTTCAAATTCAATAATTTGGGACTTACAAACAAAATATTGTTTGGGATATACAATTTGCTTTATAGGACAAAAAATTACTGCTTACAATAATTTTACATATAATCTGTTGTTCAAACTAAACACTTTTTGCATGTTAAGTTGATTGTGATAATCTTACGATGAAGATAAAATTTTTTTGCAGTGACTGGAATGCTGATGTATTAATTCGACAGAAATATTAAAAGAATACTTTTATTTATTCAATTTGAGCTTTCCATTATTGATTTAAGTAAAGTTCAATTCAATTTTTATTTCCAAGTATTTTCAGCTGAAAGTCCCTGACTTATTTGTTTTGAGACTAAATGCTATGAAAGGCATCAAAAGAGATGGTGAATGAAAAAATTATTTAATGCCTATATGTTTTTTTTTGTGCTGTTAGCTGTTGAAATCTCCTACCTTAGACATAGATATAAAGTGGGATGATGTAAAGAAGATGACAAGATCACTGGACAGTAAAAAGGTTATGTAATAAAATATGCAATAAAATGATTGCTGCTGTTGTTGTATACATATTTATTATTAACTTTCCCATATTTGATATATATATATAAGATAAAATGTGGATGTAAGAAGATGCAATATATATATATATATTATATATATATAATTTATGTAGGCAGTCAGTTTGATTATTCAATGCCTAAACTGAAAAATTGTTGAATGGATTAAGTAACTCCTGCAACTTGTCTTTAACAATGCAGAATTTTTCTCCTTTTTTTTAGAAGTTCGTATAATTTTAAAGTTCATATCAATTTGTGGCTATTTCAGGAAGGAAACGTCACATTTGAAGATTTCAGACCACTGGCAGTGGAAGCTATGAAAGTGATCTATGGACGGGACCAGCAAGTGAAGGTGAGAGGTGAACATTGTGATAGGTGTGACGTGGTTGAACACTGCTATTATGGTTTCAATTGTGTTGGATAATGAAGTGAAGTATTGGAATTTAAAGTGAAGTGTTGTTTAGAGTACAAATTTATTCAAGGAATGAAGGAAAGGTTGCATGAAAACATGTCATGCTATAAAAATATTTTATGTGCTTAGCTTTTGAAAATGAAATTTAAGATCAAGCACAGAGTTACATAATGTACCACTATACTGTTGGGGAGGAGTATTGTTTCTAATATAATAAGAAAGCTACATGTACTAGTACTTCGAACACAAATGTTTTTATTAGTTTAATCAGTTTAACAATTTAAGATATTGAAAAAAAAAAGGAAAATATTTTAGAAAAATATTCAGAATTTAATTATACCAGAAGATGTAAATATAATCAAAATATTTATTTATTTTATTCTGCAATCTTTATTTACCTCCAGAGCCATTGGGTTGAGCTGGACCTGGGAGAACACACCCTGTATTTCAACAGAGTTACAGGAGAAGCAAGGTAATACATGTACCACCCAGATTTCACACCATTTATGAACTTTTAATTAATAAGCAGGCCTCTGTGCTTATTGTATTTTCATTAGACTTTCATATTTCAAAATAAGTCTACAGGGATTTATTTTTAAAAATAAAAGTTTTCTAAAATTTTGATTTGATTTGATTTGAAACATCCTAACTGATAATAGATATTAGTTTCCCTTAAACTCAATCACTCTGGATAAAACATCTGTGTGTGTGTGTGTGTGTGTGTGTGTGTGTGTGTTTGTGTTTGTTTGTGTGTGTGTGTTAACCTAATAGACTTTATTACATCACACATAACAATAACCATTCTGCATTCTTCGCTACAGCTATATTATCCCTGAGGACTATGTACTGGACCTGCACTTTGCGGATGACCTGTTTGCCGATGCTGTACGCGCTGCTCTGGCCAGAGTGGACAGAAGACATACTGGTCAAGTTGGAGCGAAGGATTTCTTCACTGTAAGTATTACAATCTACTGTGCTGTATTGTGGATTAAAAGTGTATTAGGTAAAATTTGACATAAATTAATTGTGTCACCAATTTTCTGTGGGNTTGACAGCTTTGCTGCCTTGTTTAAAACATTTTTTTCAAAATGGTTTAAAATAATGTCATTAAAAATGTCATTCAATTTTTTCCACTTTTTACTGACAGGTGCTACGTTCTATTGCATTCAGTCTCAGACTTACTGACGAAGATCTCAAGGAAATTACTAAGGTGTTTGGGTGAGTTTTAAATTTATTGTTTTACACAATGCCACACATGACAGGATGTTACACTTAACACAGTGATACACCTAACACATCATCACACCAGCACACTGGCTCACCTAGCACAATGTCACACCCAGCACACTGGCTCACCTAACACAATGTCACACCCAGCTCAATGTTACATCTAACAAAGTGTCACATCAAAACAAAGATTTCAGTTTGATGTGGAAACTAGCATCATTGTATAATTTAAGAGTTTTTACCTGTTAATTATATCACACTGACAATAATACACTGACAATAGTACCCAGCACACTGTCACATCTATTACAATGCCACGCCCAGCAAACTTTAACGACCAAATACAATGTCACACCAAGACAGTGATTTCAGTTTGTTGTGAAACCTAATATTTTTGGATGACCTTTTTTATCTCTTAATTATATCACAGTAACAATAATTCATATCAACAGTTGATGGTTTTGATTCCTGCTCTGAGTGCAAAATAATTTTTTAGTTCAGTATATTTTTTTCACCAAACCATTCTTTACTGATTATCTCAAGTTTTGTTTATTAATTTTTTCTAGCTCCAAGCGAGTCAGAGTCAGTCATGAAGAGTTTATTCCTGTTGCTAAACAACTGATCTGTATGATCTATCGAGCCCGTGAAGAAGGAGCGGTGAGTTCTTTGGTGTTCTTCTACAGTCATAACCTTCAACATTAATTGAGCTTGACATATTCAACAGACTACTTATTTTTTTTGTTTTCCACAGTTTTTCTTTCATTAGTAGTATGATTTACAATAAACCCATTTTTTAAAGCTAGATTACATTCAGTTGTTCTGCATTGAGAAGAATACCGGAGTTGTGTTACCATACAGTTTTGTTTTAATAGAGTGACTCTTACTATTATGGTTGTACCTTATTTAGTATGAGACTATGCAAAGGCACTTGAGTTACTCTATGAAATTTATTAGTAGGTGGCACAACAGAGGGATTAGGTTTTTTTGTCTAAGGTGAGCTATTCATAATCAGATGAGCTGCTTAGATGAATCATACTGAGATAGGTCAAACCTCAATGGAAACCCAACTTGGGTCTGTTTGAGGACTATTTGGGTGTGTGCTGTGTTATTTATTAGTCAATGTTATGAAGGTAGATATGTATACAGTGTTTAAAGTGCACTAGATGACATGGATGATTTATAGAAGGGTAAAATCAGCACAGGAAGTGTTTTTATAGGGTTTTCTTATTCTTGGCTTATGTTATTATGAATATCCAAGTGTTCCTTTTATCCATTTTAATGCCAGATATTGAACTGCGCACTGTCAGTATGTTGTCTTGATGAAATGATATAAACTGGAAGACACTCATAAAAATATAAAAATGATTTTATCATAATTTATGTTGTGCATTTTTGCACTTAAATCTGCCTATGTTTTTATATGTTCATTTCATATTATTTTACAGCTGTGATGCAATAAAATTTACACTATAATTTGCAGTAAACACTTCTGACACCCATTCATTTGCTTTTTAACACAGATAAAAAGCTTTGATGCATGTATAACACAGTAACTAAACATTTGGACAATGGGGTATAAAAAGAGATAATTCTAAACTGAATTTTTTTTCCAAAGAGATCAATTAAAAAAGTTAGTTGCAAGTCTGGCAATTGTCGTATTTTATAGAGACTGCATGTAGCATGAGGATGTTGGATGATCAGCTCTTGACTAATGGACTTCAAACAACTGCTTCAGAATTACTTTTATCATATTTACTTCGGTTTGAATCTGTTACCAGACAGACAAACCCCGGGTATTTCACTGATAGAAATGCTCATATTTACTTCAAATGAAACGAACTGAGACCATTTTTGCAGCCAGTTTGTCAAAAATATTGTTGAGCCATTGATTTTTCACGTCTGTTGGATAATTCTCTCCCTGGAGAGTTACACAAATGTGTTTGATAATGCAGGGGCTTTGTTGTATTGCAATCGAATACAAACTTGGCATTTTTGGCTGATATTGTAAGCAGTGACATCTTAAAGGACTGTTTCATCTACTAAATCATGGTGGTTAAGTGAGGCTTCCTTCAATCCAAAACTCTAGATTTACACATTTTGACATTCATAACACTTTTGATTACGGTTAACAAATAAAGCTACTGAAAAGAAAAATTACTTCAAGATTAAAATACCATCTAAACACATTTTAAAGGTCTCAGTCTTCAAGCTGCCCTCCCCCTCTGTGATACCAATTGGTTGACTTTTTATCCTTGAAAAAACTAAACTGACAATAAGTTTTAGACCAGAAAAGAGCAGATGCATTTGAATGTATTTACTCACAAAAGTATCAGTGCCCTCCAAAAAGCTCCAAAAAGAACATCATTCTCTCAAGATTGGCTGGCAGTGAACAGTGAGAGAAATGTGGAGACATTCAGTAGGATAGCAGACAGTCAAGTTCTAAAAGAAGAATAGCACCTAAACAGTAAGTGGAAGTGACTAAGAAACAAAATTGGGAAGCTGCCACTTTGAAGTATGTGGTATAATTAATAGGTGATCGTCTACATAAAGATTATCTTATTGCCTTTTAGAAAAATAACTACTGGTTAAGCATTTTTTTCTAGAAATAATGCTGACAATATATTTTTGATTTGATACATTAGTTTATTTCTTTAAGAAGAAATGAAGGGATGTATGAGTTTGTTTAACTTCGACGTGCATTAATAGTCATAAATCCAAAGTATATTTAACTGTTCTTGCATGAATGTTGTTCAGAATAATGTACCTGGACCTAGGCTACTTGAACTTTACTAATTTGTTTATTTATTTATTTATTATTTGCAAACTTCAAGTACAATTAGTTTCATGAAAAAAAAAGTGAACAATGCTTGCTACCTTAAAAAATTCTCTAATCTTCAAGACCAGTCCCCTAGGAGAAACAATCTAACAGAGTACATATGTTTATCCCCTCAGGGACAACATGCTGCCCAAACAATTAAATACATCATTTTCCAGTTGACTGGGCTTTGCATCAGAGCTCATGCAGTTAAAAGTTCATTCTTATCAAGTTGTACATATAAGTTCCTGAGATTTAGAAGACAAAATACATGTGACAATTATGTTATTTCAAAATATTTTTTGGCTTAGTCAATACTTCTATCATATAGAATGTTTGTGGAAAGTTACTGTGTCACCTTGAATCAGTAAAAAAGATAATAATATATTAAGCCTACTACCTGATCATAAGTTAAGTTAGAGGATAAGTAACAAAAAGGAAAATATGAAGTAAAACATGTATTGAACAGTTTGCAGACAGTTTACCATATACCTATAAGGGATATTTTTCTGCTTTTTTCCATGTGATACAACCATTGAAAATTAAAAGATAAAGCATGTGGGAAGCAGATGTACTTTAATTCCATATTGACATGTCTGGTGATTTCTTTAAGGTTTCGACTGATCTACATTGTATAACTAATCATATCTGAATTGCACACTGGATGATTACTATAACCAGAAAAAAGACCATTAACCTCCTAAGTGAAGCAAAGGAAGACAAAAATATGACAGCTATTTCTTTTTCTGCTGTCAAACAAGAAAGAGAGGACAACTAGATGCTGGTACAATCAACTTGATATTAACCCATTTGTGTAAACACAGATTCACTTCAATAGGATAAACTTGGCTCTGTCAACAAAACCAGATAATATATTTTCGTATCAGTTTTCTCTTGATTGCAAGTCAATTAGTGGATTGGCATTTACTTAACTGAGTGCAGCTTGCTGTTTTGGTTTTGGACAATAAGTTTGTCACAATGATGAACTGTTGGAGACGTCAGAGATGTCAGTGACATGTGGGAGATGGGTCATTGCGCCAAGCATTTTAACTTATAACCATGAGAAGGACATCTGGAAGGAAAAACTTCATATTAATTTTCTGAAACAGATATTTTTACAGATTTTTTAAAAACCAGCATTATATGTTGATCTACTAGTATTGTACACGTAAGTTGATTGATTATGAATGATGAACACAAATTGTTTTTTAAGACTGGCACCGAAAAACATTGAAGGTATTGAATTGTTTTTAAGTGCAAAAATAAGAAAATTTAAGAGCAGGAACTTAGAGAAACTTATGAATTGCAGTTAATGTGAAGACAATAATAGCTGTTGGAGAAATGTTTTTTCTCTCTTCTAGAATGACTGGTGCATGATGTCCAGCCCGAGAGCAGGAAGTTTTTGGTTCAACAAGAAAACTGGACAGGCCAAGAAAACACCCCCTGCCCATGTTATACGGGCTCAACAACAACAGCTTGAAGAGAGGTAAGAGTGTGTGTGTGTGTGTGTGTGTGTGTGCATGTGTTGGTGTACTTGTGTGTGACATTATACATGCTCAACAACAGCAGCTAGAAGAGACTCTAGCAAGAGAGAGAGAGAGAGTGTGTGTGTGTGTGTGTGTGTGCATGCATGTGTTGGTGTACTTGTGTGTGACATTATACATGCTAAACCACAGCAGCTAGAAGAAACTCTAGCAAGAGAGAGAGAGTGTGTGTGTGTGTGTGTGTGTGTGTGCACGTGCGCGCATGTGTTTGTGTGTATGTTTCTTTGTAAGCAGTAATTACCAAATGTAAGTAATTTTAAATAGTTGAAGGTTACCAATGAAAACATTCAGAAGCCAGGGAAACTGTGTACACAGATAAGAGATTCATCATCTAAAAATATGTAGGAATGGTGAAAAAGTTGACATCTCAATGACATCAGCAAACAGGGCTGTCAAAAAGTGCTTGTCCCTTGAGCAGCGAGAGTGGACAGTTTATTGATCTTTGCCTTTTAGGTGCGCCTTCAACACTACAGAATTTTAGCTAAGTAAACAACCTAGAATTATTTAAAACTCAGTTTTACAGCAATGAGGTATTATATTATTATCAGAATATATTTAAAGAAGCATAATTTACTGCATTTAGTTTTATATTAAACTTGGGAGGAAAAGATACTTCAATTTGGGATTAGTTCAAGATTTATGGACAACAGTGCAGGTACATGGTCACACATTTTCAAACTTTGTTGAGGATATCTTGAGGACCTTATAGTCAATTGCGTCAACAGGGGATAAAGTGACAGTAAATGGCCAACTCTTTGTACAGCTTCACGGGATTATACTGAGTATTTACGGGGATCAAAGAGAGATCAAGTGGCATTGCATGGCCCTGTCAACAGAGCACTTCACCCAGTACAGGACGCTGACTTTTCCTGGGTAACCTGACACAGTGGAGAGATATGTTTACCAGAGAGGCTGAACCCTGGGGTGGGGAGGGAGGGGTGGGTGTGGTTTACCAGAGAGGCTGAACCCTGGGGTGGGGAGGGAGGGGTGGGTGTGGTTTACCAGAGAGGCTGAACCCAAGAATAATAATTAAGGGAGGAAGGGAGGGGTCATGGTTGGATCCAGAGCTATTTTTTGACAGTCTTCCAAATGATCTTTGTTGATCCATCCTCCATCCTCCTTCCAACAGAAAAAATTAGATAATCGTAAACTTGAAAATCTGACCATCTTCTGGAAGACCCAGAAGACTGCCTCAATCGGCCAGTAGGGGTGGAACTTGTAATCATAGGTCAGAGTGGGGCTCAGTACAAAAAAATTTAGAAGATCTCAACATGTTTAATTTCAATACTGTATTTTGTAATGAAAAAATAAAATATATATAAATAGTTTACAAACTCACTTTAATATAGTTTGCTTTTATTAGACCAAAAAAGTCTGAAAATGATGAAAACGTCTAAAAGGTCAACCTATATTTATATCAATTCTACATTATTTACTGATGGGCAATGTAGAGGACCTACCTAGCTCAAAGTGGTGTGTCCCCCCTGGAGTTGACATCCTTCAACATGAAAGTGTTCATTGGCCGATTAAAAAGCTTAGTTGCTCGGTATTACGAGGTCACATTCTACAGGGAAAGTCAAACATACACATTTGTTACTGAGGGTGCTAATATTAATAGCGTTTAGGACATTTAATATTGAAACAATATTTTCATTGACCTAAAACTTAAGGATCAAGACTTGCGACCAGGGAATTTAGAAGAATGGACATGGCTGTTTGAAAAAAAAAAAAATTTGTAGAAAGAGAGTTTTTATAACACTTCATCTTCAAGTAATGGTGAACTTCTGCTGGAATTTGTATTTTGCTGAACAAGTCATCAGGCACACTGGATTGAAATTATGAAGATGCAAGATTATTTTACTAACAAATTGAAAATAATGATTGAATAGTGACTGTTAAATTGTCAAAGAAGAGCGTATCTGAACTTTGATGACTGTCACTAATAACGACACTTGCAATAGGACCTACACAGGTGCATACAGAAGGATTCGTTTACCAGGCAGATAGATTCACCATTATTTAACAAATGAAAATGTCTCAAAATAGAACGAGTCTACGTGACATTGTACGACTGTCCCCAAGAGGTGGTGGGTCAGTCCACACTGGGGTCAGTGGAATCACCAGTAAATGGAATATTAATGGCAGAAGGACAACATCTTTGACCAATACTGTCCAGAAGATTATAAACAAAAAGAGGGAGGAAGAAAGGTGATATTTTATCAATTATTGTAAAATTTCAGCAGCTCTATTTCAAATTATTTGCTATAAAAACTTAACTTTTTTTTGATAATTTCCATCAGCAGATGGTAAGGACCAAATGTTTGATGGAGGACTATTAAACATTGCATTCTGAAACCTTCATGGAAAATTTTTGCTTCACAAGTGCAAATGTCCCTATTTTCAGTTATTGAATGATCCGAAAAAAAAAAAAAAAAAAAAAAAAAAAAAGGCATGTTACATTTGTGTTAATAAAATTTGGGTGTTTTGACTGACTGTTTTAATTGAACTTAACAGTATGTGAAATTTGATTTAATTTAGAAAAATCATAATCATTGATTGTGATTTTGTTTTCATCTAGCCCTGTCTTAAGGAGGAAAACTATTTGAAAATGTGAAGCTGGCAGTGAAAAATAATTATTTTCCAAAATTGCCTCTGCTGTTAACATCTCTCTTTTTGTTTGTTACATGTAAACCAGTGGTATGGAAAGATGAAGACAAAATTTTGTGGGTTTCAAACAGTTTTAGGATAAAAAAATATGACGAAATTAAAAGAGTAGAATAATGCCAGTAATTAGCATGAAATTTTAAATAGTATGTGGTTTGTTTTCTTTTGTCACTATCACTGTCACTATCATCATTCTCTACCTGTACAGCATACATTTTCATTTCAGCTTCATATAAAAATCTAGTGTTCGTTTTATATGCTGTTGCACTGTCAGAAATGTTCATAGCATTTCTGTACACATGGATACATTTTTTATTTATAAATATTTTCGATAACGTGTGTGTGTGTACTCAATTGAAATGCCACAATAATGATTCAAAATAGTTATTATATTTTAATAATTCTAAATATGTTCATTAGCTACAGATGCATGCCTTTATTAAAATGAGAGAGCACATATAAAGTACAAAATTAAGTATTTGTTTAATTTCAGGGAGTTGAATACTTGCAGTGTCAATATACATCAGAACTGCTGTTTAATCAGATAATTACTAATTGATTAATTTATTTTTTACAGAGAAAAAGAGAGACAGTTTCTTGCTGCCAAACTAGAGGAACTAAAAGAATTTACAGAAAAATATGAAAAGGAGAAGAAGGACAGAGAGGTAAGGGTTTCAATTTCATATTAAATTTTTTCATATTGGGTGGATATAAAAATATGTCACATTTTTATTTTATTTTATTTTCTCTAACTTTATCCTCTACAATTTAATTTTACCAGATATTAATACGCCTTGAAGTTTTTTATGACACAAAAATTCAGACTCAGTTGCTTAATATATAAAATCTATGAAGCAGTCGATACAAGAATGACAGTAAAAAAGTGTCAAAAAATGCACAATGAAAATCAATCCTTCAGTAGACCTTTTATAGGTAAAAACACAGGGTTGTGATACCAAGTCTAAGTTGAGAATACTACAGTATACTATAGTTAGCAACACTGCACAGTGCAGTGTGCTAGTTGTGACGAGCACAATCTCAACTCACAACAATGTCAACTACACCATCGCTGTTAAAATAATAAACACCAAAAGAAAACAAAGAAATTCACCTGCAACATTTATTTGTAGCATTTTGCACACTTGAATAAGTTTTGACAAACAAACATGGGTCATGTTTTCCTTTTGGTTCAGATAAACCAAAAATAACAAACTAGGTTTATTCACAAAGTGAGCATAATTGTTCTCTATTCAAAGGTAAAGTTTTCTATGCTTATTATGCCATTTCCATCCAAACTGAGCAGAATGTGAACTGAAAAAAAAAAATATCGTAAAGTCTTCTACAATTTTTAGGACAACAACAATTGTTTGCTATTGTGCCACATCATAAATATTTACAAACTATGGACGTGTAGTAAAAGACTACTTTTCTCCTGCAACAACAAATGCTCATTTTTTCTCTGTGGCCTGAGAGCAACATTTTTGAAGACTGTAAACCAACCACCTGTTTGACAAAAGATAACATCTGCTCCACTATGTGTATGAGGTGTCAGACCTGACGTAGGTGAGTTAGGCGCAATTAGTTGTATTAAATTCTGATTTGCTGGCTTCAAGAAGTATGAGTATATATGGAAACCCAAGTAGGTTAAAAGATTTACAGAGATGAGAAAAGGTTTTAGACGAATTCTTTAATGAAAAATAATCATTTTGAATTAGATAAATTAAACATCCCAGACATTTACTAAAGTGTGCTCTGAAATTCAAAAAGGATTTTATGAGTTTAAAATTTATAAAGAAAGGAAAAATCATTACTAAGTGAAAAGTCTTACCTGTACATAATCCTACAGTAAAAATAATTCTTACTTAAATAATATGATTAGCTTTGCGTGAAAACAAATTATGCTTACTGTGCTTTAGTGTTATGGTGACGCTAATTGCTCCACATTTATATGCAGGTGACTCCATCATTATGGGTGAATCAATGGATTTAGTTCAAGTCAGATTTTTATGAATGTATATAAAGCTGGTCATTATGTAAAATAAGATTGAACTGGATTAGTACTGTGTTGTTAAGTTACAGGGAGGTGTGTAGCAAGGAAGTGTGTTGTAAATAATGCTGAAAAGGTTACTGTATGCCCTTTGAGGAGATTGTTATTGAGAGTTGATTTTGAATTTAATAAGAAAACTGGTTAAGGTTTCAAGAGAAGTGATTATTGAGGGTTGATTCTGAAGTTGATGTGAAAATGGTGGAAAAGTTTTGTGACACAGAGATGCATGTTTCAAGTTGGCAAAAATGGAACTGAAAAGCCATGCAGTGGATATTTTAGCTGATTTGTGTTGATTTGGCATGTTTTATTTGAACTAATTAAAATGGATAGTGGTGAATTTTATATTCAGGTGAGTGTTTTTTTTTTTTTAATTGCGATTGACTCCCCATTTTCTCTCTCTCTCTGAATACACTCTTCGCCATACAGTATATTGCCCTAAAATACTTAAAGTCAAAGGCTTAATGATACACTATTTCATCCCAGCAGTTGCCACAGTTATACATAAGGTACTGTATATTAAATGCTTGGAGTATTAATATATAACCTAAGACTTAATGGGATTTCGAAAGCTTGATGAGTGTAGCTGATTGAAATTGAATTTTTGCTGAAATTTTCACTGGAGAACCAATTGTTGAAAGAAAGCTGTGACAGTCAAATAGGGGGTATGCCACCAAACTTATATTCTTTACAAACCAATATTTACTCAGACAATATATACTTCTGAGCCCAAAGATCTCTGTCTTGATATATCAGTCTGTGCCTTCCGCCTGTTGTGTGTACTCCCGGTTTCCAAAGATCATGTTTCCATCAACGCAAATATTATAGATTGTCTAGAATTAGCACATTTTACCAGCAATACACCTTGTGTAAATTTACCCAACTTTTAGCTGGTTCTCCATTAGAAATTCAGCCAACTGAGTGCCATTTACAAGTGGAGACAAAAACACTGATTGCTCTTCAAACAAAAAGGATCTTTGTGGATTTTGTGAATGTGATGTAAATTGTAAGGACATGGGGAGGACTATGTGACTGTAGTCTATGTGCAGTATTTAAATTTTACTAATAGCTAGGAAAAGATTTACTTTTGAATCTGTAATCAAACAAAAGAGTACCTGTGCACTTTTACCTTGGAGTCCTGTTTGTTTTGTCCAGAAAGGGGACTGTGACATTTGCTGAAAGGAACTACATCAGTTCTATAAACACTTAGAAACAGGTGGATTTCTTGAAGTAAAGCAGCATCTCTGGACTCGGCCTTTGTTCTTTTATTTGTTCCTCAAGCAAGAGTAAATGCACCAAGAACTACAGAAAAGTTTTATTAAAAAAAATCTGCAAGTGGTTCCCTATCAAGATACTTGCACTGCAGTAAGGGTTGAACCACATAACATATACAAAATATTTGATGATAAAGGAAAATCAGTGGCAGGGCTAAACACTGGAGAGTTTAGTTTATGGTGAGTGCTTGATTTAATTTTAGCTTTTCATTTAACAAAATGTAATCAACTAAAATGGAATTTATTTATTAAAAAAAGTGATTTACAAAGTAAAAAAAAAAAAGACATTTAAATATGTTTTTTAGCCAAATAAAATAATTTTCAACATTTAAAGAAATTAGTGTACTTAGTTACTTTGAAACTTCTTACCCATGAGAGCTCCAGTGTATACAGTATAACAGTACTGTAGAAGCGCATGGAGAATATATTGTAAACAAAAGTCAGAAAAATCAAAATATTGAACATGAACGCTTTTGTGATCTTGATAAGGCACATTAGATACACATTATGGTGTCAATAGAGCACATTTATCAAGGGAATTAAATTTTCTGTTTGTAATCCTTCTTTAACCTGGATTGGCTAGAATCATAACTTGTGTATTAGTGGGTGGCACTTTACAGATGAATTGACAAATGATTGCATTGTTTGAAATACTTGAAGAAAAAAAGGTAGATTGTTTAAATTGCCCATGTATAGGACTTCAGTCTTATCACATGATCTGACATTTGATGGAACTGAAAAATTTTGATTTAAATTTAGATTTATTGTAAGAATAACCTGGAATCATTAACACATCTGTTGTAATATCCAGTAACAGCCTTTTTAAAAATTAATTTCATCACTGTATCAGTGAATGACAATGGTTTATAATGTCATTGTAGTTCAGCGAAAGAGACGAGGACAGTGAATGAAAATATTTTTTTCATTTTTGTCAATGTAAGTGACTATCATTTATCGTATAGTGTGCTTTTGTAATTAAAAAAGATCAGATTCTGTAATGTATTTTGTAAAAAGAAATAATTACGTAGCCTAATGGATTGGTACACACAGTTTTAAAAGTTAGCAAACATCAGCTCTGAAAACCAGCTTTTTATATCATACACCTTGCATTAAAAATCAAAACATGCAGTCTCCTAAATTCTTTAAGAAAATTGCTCAATGGCACAATCCCACACACAACCCAGACAGCCTCAATAATCTGGCCCACGTCTGGCCCAGATCTGGCAACGTCTGGCAATATCTGGGCCAGATTTTGCCAGACACTTGCCAGATCTGGGCCAAGTCTGGCAAAGTCTGGCATTTATGCCACATTTTGCCAGACACTTGCCAGATCTGGGCCAAGTCTGGCAAAGTCTGGCATTTACGCCACATTTTGCCAGATGCTGCCCAGACTTGGGCCAGATATGGTACTTTCATTTTCAATTTTTATTTTCTATTTATTTATTTTTTATTGACCAGTGAGCTGAATGCATTGAACTGACGTCATTTGATAAATTTTGATTTAATTTATCTCTCTCTTTTTTCTTCAAAGTCCCCTCATAAGTGTGCTATTTGTTTAATTTGACTTGACATTTGAATGAATTCACTG
>NW_019775645.1:171695-242451 GCF_001039355.2 Lingula anatina | reverse complement strand
CAATGATGACATATGCTTATCTTTCATAAGGATGCATTTACATTACAATATACATTTCAACTGGTATACCTTGATTCAGGAGTGAAAACAACAAAACATTTATTATTAATAATGGAGTAAATACAGCCATTTGACATCAACATAAATAAGTGCTCTCACAATACCTGAAAATGTCCTACTTCTCTTCATGTGGTCATCATTAGTCTAAACTAATAATGATCAAGACAAAATCTTTCACAAATAAACATAATTTTCATTTTACAATTACCCCTTCCTCCATTCCCCCCTTGCCCATGGACCATCTTTAAGAGGACAATTCATTTTGGCCAACTCTTCCACCTTGCTCCTCGCCTCATTTGCTATGACCTCCTGGAGGAAGCTCTCATTGGCTGGGCTCAGTCCACTGTCCTGTATCCTGGCCCTGCGCTTCCTGGCAAAAGGTTCTGGTGGACGCTTTCTGACACCGCGCTGCTGTTGGTAATGTGTTGGAACTAGGACCCTGTATCAAACATTGAGCAATGATAATTAAATTCAATGAAATATGGTTGTTAACCAGACTTTCCCTGGGAAGCAGTCCAGCCATCATATGGACGACCATTATTAGCCTTAAAAGATGGCATACATTTATATTTATATTTATAAAGACAGCTGGACGGCTTACAAAATCTTTGGGTTGGTTGGTTGGGTTTACTTGGGTTGGACTCTGTAAATCAATGACCAAATTGCCGATTCATATTTTGGACTTCCTGTACCCCAAATCCTGTGGAAACCCCCTGGTTATTACTCAATAGATTTGATTAAATTTAATTTTTATTACTAAATTTCCATGTAACAATGTTCTGATACTAATATATCAAATGTTGATTCAATAGTTTTGAAATTTTAGCTTGTGACTACTGTAGGCCTGTCAGTTGTCAAAATTGTCCTCGTGGTGGAGAGCTAGTGCATCAAAAGATATTTTTCCATGCAGAGTATTCAAAAACAGAGGCTTTTTGTCAATGTTATTTCTGGCTCCCAAAAAGTGGGACATCCGCCGAAAATCGGACAAATATCATCTCTGATTACAGTATATGATTTGGAATTGAAATTGAAGCCTGAAGGAGGCAATATATGAATGTTATAACACTTTGAATTAAATATAAAAAAAATGTATAATACGATAATGCGTTACATGCAATATCATGGTTTAAAAAGCTTACCTGAAAAAGGGTTTTGTGTCTAGAATACATCTGGTTTGAGAAATACTGAAGCATTTTGCAAGCACACCGGCTGAACACAGCGACCTACTCGCCATGCTTGTCGACTAGTCGCTTACATCATTAAAAAATCAATTTATGTGTAAAATATATCAGTCTTCAAAGTGTATGCAACACAAAAAAAAAGAATTCATCTAAAATGTATCTTTGTACAGAAAAAATACATGCAGTTGTATGTATAAAAAAAATAACAATCATTTTACATGATGTAAGCGTTGGCATGGTCGCACATTGCAGCTGCACATTGCACGGGAGTGATGTCGGCTGCTGCTGTGCCATTTCTTTCTTTTTGACTGGTAAATATTGTTTGTACAAAGATGATTCAGCAAAGTTTGAAACATTAATTTTGCATAGAATTTTTTAATAGTGGAGTGGAATTTTTCCAAACAGCAATTGCTGACCGGCTCCAAAACTTGAAATTTATCTGCGTAGACTTAGCTAGTAGACTAGCATTTCTGGCGATTTGAAAAACATAAATCTGCTTTATACTTTTATCTTAGGTATTTGAATCGTAGTTGCAGTTCCTAGACATGTGAGGGTAAGGACATTTGGATTATTTCATATTTTATAAAATTAAAAAGATACCGTACAAAATTTTCAAAGACCACCTAACGTGTAATAATTTCCCCAACTACGAATTGAAGCTACAATTTTAATACAAGTCTTTTACTGTGTAGATATGGAGCCAGCCCATGTTGCTAGACTTGAGGCAGAGCTTGAGAAAGCTGTGCAGAAAATACAGGAAAAGGTTAAACAGTGGTGAGGGTTTGTTATTGTAATTTTTACAGCGTGTCCCAAAAACTTTTAAAACACTTCATACGCAACTCAAAGTTCAACGTGGTAGCACTCATAGACCCCATTCCCATAGATTTTAGATCGATTTATCCCCGTGGGGAGTCCCACTAGATTACTGTCAGCTTAGATGGCTTAAGCGTCTGTCCCACCTACTGAAAGCTGTAAGGGGGTAATTAATTATGGTGCGGACTCGGCTGACTGCAATATAGCGTGAACCCCCAGGGAGTTAGGTCGATCCGGATGGATCGATCTAAATCTCTGGGAATGCACCCTTAGATCCCATTCCCACAGATTTTAGATCGATCTATCCCTGTGGGGAGTCTCACTAGTTTACTGTCAGCTTAGCCAGCTTAAGGGACTGTCCTGCCTACTAAAAGCTGTAAGGGGGTAATTAACTGTCGTGCGTGCTCGGCTGACTGCAATTTAGTGTGAACCCCCAGGGAGTTAGGTAGATGCATTCTGTTATGTGGGAACACTTATATAAAGATATAAGTGCACGTAATTGCAACATGATGATTGGCTAGTGTATCCACCGGGATGTGGGGGCCCTTAAATTTTTATGAAACTTTCCTTTCCTCAAGTTCCACACTGCTCACAGTTGAAAATGTACGCTTCAATCTTTCATGCGTTAACATACACAGTATGTTTTAGCAAATGTAAGTAGGAATGCTAATACATAAATTTTTGCACTAATCACAAACAAGTTAGCATGCATATTTATATGCAGAGAGTACCTGTAGCCGAATATTAAAATTTACTTGGTTTCTTTTCAGGAACAAGTATAGAGATGACTATGTTGCTTTAAAGGAGCGTTTGACAACATTACCTGATAAAGTTACACATGATATAATGGTAATAAGGAATATTTAGAATAGCACACAGACTTATTTATTTATTTATTTTTAAATCATACAATTTATTTGTTTATCAGTAAGTAATACATTTTTGGGGGATGGGGGAAGAAGGTTTATAAAGTTGCCACCACTGGTACATCTTGCAAGCAATGTCTTAAGAAATGTATTTATTAGTCAGAAGCTGAAGTTGGGTTACTTTGACTTATGAAAATGATACTTTTATTAAATTTCATTTGGTGAATAATAGAATGACTAAATAAAAATATATATACAGAAAAGTTTGTGGTACTCAATTTCAAGTATGTGGCAGTTAATTAAAATATAACTTGATGACGTAGTTTAATGAACAAGTTTTAATTTGTGCTTCATCAGAAGATGGCTGATTGAAGTGTTTGGGCTATCTCATTCCATTATGTTAAGATAAATATTTTTGTGTCCAGGTTCCCTTCACATCTGTAGCCTTCATGCCAGGCCAGCTTGTCCACACTAATGAGATACTAGTGCTGCTGGGAGATAACTGGTTTGCAGAGAGGTCAGCTAAGGAGGCTTCAGAAATAGTGGACAGGAGAATTGCAGGTAATAACATGAGGTAATTAAATGGAATGAAGAAGTAACTGTACATAAGACGTAGGATTTATAATTTTTATTCTCTACTTATATTTACATACCTTTAAAACATTGTTTGGTAAGTGAAGGCAAACATTGGCACATTTTTAAAGTAATTTATTTGAAAAAGGAAGAAAATTATACTTTTTATTGTTATGATTATATTTCTGTGGTTCCATATTAACAAATACATTAAATACCCTGCAATAAATATTAAAATTATTAATATTAACTATTAACTGTTGCAGGCATTGAAACCATGTAATTTTTGTGACACTTACAATAATTATGCTAATTTTAACACATGACACAGAAGTCTTTGTAACCAGCAATAAAGACATTAGTTTTGGTGAGGTATCCTTTGCAAAATACATGTAGACTCTAATTGTATTTTTCAGCTGTAGACAAGAGTCTGGGGGACTTTTCTGAAGAATTAAAACTTTTGGAATCGAGGAGACATTTTACCCGAGATGTAGCACAGGTATAGATGAAGAAATTAATTCGTAATCATTTTTCTTTCTCCCTGATGTTACTAATCTCTGTTGCACAAAATATATCTCAATATATCTTTTGGAAATTGATAATTGGTTTTAAAATATACCGTCCTGAACATGTTCTTGACATTGTTTAAAACATTCTTGATTGAACCATAAAATGGTGTTATGTAGAACAGTTGCATCACGACGTATGTGTGCTGTGAACACCTGGTCACTTCCGATATTTAGTCAAAGTCTCCTCCATCAGGTTAATCACCCCTCTCTGTGGCCGCTCACAGATGAAACTGTTCAGGTTGATAAAGCAAGGCAGATCGTTCCACTTGAAATCGTATGAGCCTACCATGTGCATACACCCTTCTGGTAGGCGACAGTAGTTATTATCTGGCTGATTGCCGCCCCATGCTGAGAATGTGACAGGTCTCTTTGTGCCATGCCATATCCACACCCCCTCTTTGTCCAGGTCAGTACCACTGGTCCAGAAACCCCAGTGTTTGTATGGGATTTCTAAAACATGGAATGAATATAAATTGAGCATTTGACCATTATGTTTAATGTTTAAAACACTCTGGTTTAAGAGACTATTTGGTATTTGAAACTAGATACCGTAACAGTGACTAGTATATTATAGAATAAAGATTCAATATTGAAGTGTGCTTTATTTGCATAAAGATATTAATTTATGATAGCAAGACTAAACAAATATAAGTCAACTTCAAGTTTCCAGAAGTTCATATAGAACTGATGACATTTACATTGAGTAGGGGAGGTACATATTACCAAGCTTGCCTTTTGGCACAAAACTCAAGATTAAGTATTCAGAAATTGGATTTTCCCTCAAGATGGTTTCATCATTTTTGTATAGAGAAGAATTTCAATATATAGAAGTTTTTTTGTGATGCAAAAAAAAAAAAAAACAAAAAAAAAAAAAAAACAAACATGATTTAATTTATTTATAGAAATCATAGGAAAAGATTCAAAAAGTAAACCCTGAGATGTTGGGGAAAGGATAAATTTGATTTACATTGGTTTCAGATGGAAAAATTAACTGTGAATGCACCAGTTTAAAAATATGGTCATGGAACTAAATGGGTTTGGCAGTTATAAACTTGCATCAGTTTGTACATTGCACCAATTTTGCTGTGAACAAATTCCTTTGAAATGCCTTAAGACACTCTTGCACATACACAGATATCAAACAGAGCCTGAGTGGTAGCTAACAGAGAATTCTGTACCTGGTTTCAATTTATTCCGCTTGATGTGATTCTTGAGAAAATTCTGCTCTGCCTGGGACTCAATACTGACGAGGTTCGCAGCATGAAGGTCTCTGCACATCTTATTAGCTGACACCCAGTCTGTCTGATGCAACTCGAACACGTAACAAGAAGTCTGGAATGGCGTGAACCCTGGGGGGCAGGGCGAAAATACCACCTGTGGTTGACTGCCACTCTGGGCTGCTGTGTTCAGATCTGAAAAATGTTTTATAAATCATATAGAAGTTAAAAATACAAATTTTATGTTATTAGTAGATATGTTTCCATACAGTTTTATAAGTGTGACACATTGGTGAACACAAATACATGTTTCAAATACTTTATTTTCATTAGCTGATATAAGTGTAGGGATACAGCCTACATGTAGTGAATTGGTCTCAAGGTCCAGAGATTTAGTCCTGGTAACTGTCATGTATACTATGGTTTATCTGAGATACAGATAAGCCTTATAACTTGAATTATAGTTGATCTCAACAAATCTCATGGTATGTAGTCTGGAATGGCATTTTTTCTCTTTGATATTACCTAGCTTGAAACTTTGCAAAATTTGAACAGATGTTTTGGTCCAAAGTGTCAGAGTTATGAGGAGTCTACTGTATTTCATTATTTTCTCATTTCTGTTACACCAATCTCTTGCTTTAGTATATAAGCAGTTTTAAATTTACGAAGTAAGGATTGGTACGAATGGCAAGAAAAAAAGTAAATCTTGGAAGTAAATCAAAGTAGGATTTGGGCAGGATACATAATTTTATTAACAACAACAGGAGTGTAGTTACTAGTAGGTGTGTTCCAGATTCATTTTTTCCATTGACCTTCAAGTTGAACGCTGGTAATTTGTTCCTGCTGGGTCTGTTGCAATTTTCTTCTCCTTATATGTTTACATTTTACTTCTTCTATTTTCTCATAGATATCTTGTAGTCAGATTGCCAAGCACTCATTAACTTAAATATAAATCAAGAAAAAATTGCTTAAAGTAGGGTTTCTGTCTAAGAAGTGTTGACGCACTTTCATGAAAAATAACCCTTAATTTCTGGGACAACTCCACATTTAATATTTAAATTTATGTTTTGTTATGTTGTCTTTAAAGAAAATAACCCAGTAAGAGAGAAACATTTCATCTGGTTGAACTGATTTAAGACGTAAAGTGTAGGTTATTGACTAAGAAAAAAATGAGAATACCATATGGACAGATGTTTTGAGTTAGTGGGGACCCAAGTTTCTTTTAATTTTGATCTGGATAAAATTTTTAAACATTTTAATCTTAATTTTAAGAAGCAGAATCTTACAAATCCCAGTAAACATGTATATTACTGTATACAAGTATACTGGGATTTGTAAGATTTTGCTTCTCAGGGGGTGGGGGAATCAAATGTGTTTGCTTTCCAAAGATTAATCTTGGATGTGATTTAGTAAAACTATTCTTATTGGTGTTTTGTGCAGATGCTCACCTCGGCATTAATTGACATGATTCCGTACATGGATATTAGTTCATATTTGTATGCACAACATGATTTATGCCTTTGTGATACCATTTTGGGTTAAAACCTGTATGTTGGTGAGAAATCTTGATGTGGTATAGAATTTGGATAGATGATCTGGCAGCACACTCAAATCACAGTTTCACTCACAAATGATTTGCCATTTGTATGAATCAGTGAACATAAGCTAATGTTCTGGCAAGATCTTTGTCAAGTCGAGGTAGATATGTGGTTTTGTTGGTTTAACCTTTCAGTAACTGTTGTTTGATCTCCACCATAAGTGCCCTGCTGGCTTGAGATGCATTTGACAAGTAAATTTGTGTGGTAGAATAAACCTAGATGTTTGTGTCCATGAGCATGTATGTAAGTTTGTGAATTGGCAAGAGAAGTTACATATGAAAGATGTGCATTCTTTCTTTAAGTTAACCTCCCAGCTGTTAAGTTCACCCCAGTGAGGTTAATGCTGGAAGATGTCCTATTGCCAGGGTCAAGCGAGGCAAGAAAAGTTTAAGATTTTCCCAGCTGTTGAAGTTCTGTGTTACAAGTCTTTTCTCTCTCTTTCACGTATTTAATGGTTAATAGTTGTTAACTACTTGTGGCAGAAAGGTATAAATACTTTTTTAAATCGAATATAGCCAGGAGTTATTCTAAATTGAAATCCTGTTCTGCAAATTACTTGCCCCAAAATGCATTCTGTCTCCCCCCCAATGATGCAGGAGAAAATGGTATCCAACTGTGTCACAACTGTGGGAATGTGGCAAATTAAGAAGAGGACAGGGAGGGCCAAATGTTTCAGACAAGTTTTTCATTTGGCATCTTGGAAGAAGAAAAAATTCAGCCATTACCACCCATACACTTGATCACCAAGAAAGGGTAATATACCTGACTTATTATTATTATTATTATTATTATTATTATTATTGTGTGTGTGTGTGTGTGTGTATGTGTGTGTATACCCATATGCCTTTCCATGGGGCTCTTAGATAAAGATCTAAAGAGAACAGCATTCTATGCCCATTTAATGAGGAGTTGATATGAATCCAACGGCCCAAAAAGCTGGGTCTTATAATGAGAGGTTGAACCAGCATTACTGAGAACAGTTTTGTTGTCACCTGGGGAGTACTTGGTTTTTGCAGCCATCTTGTTTCTGATCAACCAGAGCTTATGACCAATTGATTGTACGGATAAGTTATATATATTACAATGGGTAAAAAGTTGCTTTTGTTCTAATATATTCATTTGTCTTACCTGGCCTGTAGTTATTATGAGCTATTCCTGCCAGCAATTGCTTCTGCATCTGCCCTAGTTGTTTCCTCAGGTCCATGGACAGAGAGTTCACAGAAAACTGAACATCGCTGCGCAGCTGGCGTAACTGGTCAGAGATGGCCTGAGAAGAGCTGAAATATATTTTTTCAAAATTAAGTCGTAATTATGAGTGAGTGTGTGTATAAGAGAATAATTTGCTTTCATATCAAGAAGAGGTTTGAAACATAAAGACCAACTTAAACTTAAAAACAGTTATGTCTACATCAATAAAGCTGGAGGGGAAAAAAGGGTAACTTAATAAAAATGTGCAGTGAGAAAATGAATTGGAAGTAATTCAGTTTACAAAAGCCAACTTGGATTCAACAAGGTTTATTTGATCCATCAGTACATAGTACTGTAAAACTAGGGCTGAAGAGTTGGGGGGTCCCCTTCTGCTGGGAAATCTTTGCAAAACATGCAATTTGGGTAATTTTAAAGTTAAAAGATATGGTTCTGCTGGGCCAAGGTGGGTCTTTTCTAGAATTTTTAAAGGCTTCAACGTTTGAGTGCTAATCTTTTCATTAAGAAAAAGAGGTGGGTGTCATGTTATCAAGTTGTTTTATCAGTGATTTAGACATCTAACTGATAGTAACTGCATGTTTGTCACAACTACTGAGCTGTGTAAGATAATGAATAATACATATTTTATGTGTACTGAGACATTTAGAAGGTCGGGCACTTTTCTTTGAAGGCAAAGCACTTTCCATCGGGTGAGTGCATTTTGAAAACATTTTACCACCCTTAGCAAGTGGTAAAATCATATAAATGTTTTACCACTAAATGCCAGTAAATTATGCTAATTTCTGGTTTTTAGTTTCTGCAAGAGAAAAAAATCTGACAAACAGGTTGCCATGTAAGGTTTTCATATCTCATTAGATAATCTGTACAAAAATCCATTTTAAGAAATCAATAGATATTATTTTTAAATATTTTTCATCCAGTATGCCTTTAATGTATGAAAGAATACTGTTTGCTTAATTCTTTATGATTTTAACTTAAATTTTGTAAATGCTCTTTTTAATGACTCCAGGTGTATTTTTTTTTTTTTCATTTACTGAAAAAGTAGGATTTGACAATTTATTTACAAAACCAAACAAATTAAAGTTGGAACGATCTATGTTGAATGACGCTTTCATTGGGAATGGGACACTAGATAATTAGGGGACAGTGATATTGCATTCTTACCTGGTAGTTAAACAAGAGCTCTGACAACTTTGAGTTGGACAACATGCTGCTCCCCGCATATCAACAGTAACATAGTGGCGTAGATTGTTTTTGTCAGTGACACCATCATTCTGGATGGCCTTCTTGGCCTTGTCTTTTGACTGTTTTTCATTGTCCTTCTTTTTACCCTTCTTGCTGTCATGCTGTTGTGTTCTGTCTGTTAAGTGGAAAGGATCCTCAGCAACTCCTTGTCCAAGCCAGTCTTTACCGAGATTGTCTGAAGAAATTTCACCAGAGTTTTTAAAACTTTCGCTGCCTGTATTGTCTTTTCTTCGGGGACCATTCTTAGCCTTGTTTTTTGCCTCTTCCACTTTGGCCTTAGGCAAACTTTTTAAATTTTGAATCACTGGATAACTTTTGCTGGGATCCAAGTTCAATCCATCTTCATTTCCATATAAAAAGTTGTTGTTAAGGTCATCATAATCTGATTCATCATACCCTGATCCAATCAACTCAATGTCCACCTCCTCAAAAGTTGCTGGATGAAGGCATATCAGAAAGAGAGCTAAAAAGAGACCAGTTTCTCTTTGGCAGCCACAAGTTAGCCAAAAAAACTGCATTTTGTAATAAATTTGAAGTTCCCAGTGCCAGTGATGTAACTTGTGGTAAGGAATCTGTTAAATGTGAAGATTTTGTACCATGTTTTAACAGGTATTTCATCATAATGACTAATGAAATGGGGTTTGCCATGGTAATATCCATTTTGCAAATTTTACATTTACATTTACAGCTAAGAAGGGATAACCGATCTTCTCCGTTCCAGTAAAATTGTTTTGTTTGAAAAATGAAATTTTGGCATTTGTTACTGTAAGATTTTTGGCAATAGCATGAAATAAAAAATTTGGTAAGCAACAAGTTATTTGTGAATTGAAGCAAACCATCTGAATTTTCCCCTTTACAACCCTTTTCTGCCTCTTTGCCTCTTCAAGTGCCTGTAGTTTCAGATTTTTACATCAAAATATTTGAAATATTTTTGGAACTTGACTTTTCACTTGATTTGCCAATGCTTAAGAGTGATATCTGATTGCAGATTTTAATCTTAGATTCTTCGTAACTGATGTTCACAGTTATCAAAAAAGCATAGTCAAATGTTTTCAGGTATTTAATAGAAAGCAATTAAAAAATAATAACTACAGATTAATTAGAGGTATAAATATGTCATTTAGAGAAGTGTGAAATGTTTAAAACAGGGGATGTTATGTGTAGGCTCTGTGAGCTTATTATCATTCTGCCCTCTGTTTGGTTAGTTTTGACAATAAGGAAATAAGTTGTCTGCATTACCTCAACACGGTTCAGAAAAAATCAACAAATAACACTTAAATTTTGTATTAATTTATTTTAGTAGTCAGTTGAGGCTGACTCTTTAAGCTTTTTATAGAGATTTATACAGAAACCTTTTGGTTGAAATTTTAGTTTAAAAAAAAAAGCATGAGCAAGACATCGCTTCCTTGAAACTACTTTAAAAATATTGACCTTATGAAATGACAAAATGGTTTCTGGATTCCATTCACTTGATTTAAAGGGGCGAAGCATAAGATTTTAAGCACCTGCTTTTCACCTAGAATTACCTAAACCACATCTTGTTAAACTTTTTTATTGAGTTTGCACAAATATATACGATGAATTATGTAACCAAAAATAATCCAAGTTTTCACCCCCTTATAAACAAACCTGGCCACTTGTCAAATGTCTTCACACAGTTTTGAATTGTGTGCAACCCAGAAGTTGGTGCGCGAAGTGGTTTACCCCCCCCCCCCCAAAAAAAAAAATGTTTGTGCTTTTTTGTGGAGCAAATCTTTAATATAAGACCAACTTAATGATTAGATCACTCTGCTTACTTCTACATGTGAAATACAAACACTGCTTGTTTAGAGTTTTTTGTGAAGCTGTTGCCAAGTCTGTACAAAATTAGTTCTATGCCAGTTTTTCGACTATGTTTTCAAGTATAAAAAATTTTGTTATCTGATGTAGACTTCCACTTCAACATTTTTTTTTCAGTTTATACCAGTTTTGCTATACTTTTGAATCAAAATTTTGATTTTTCAAGGTTTTACCTTTTTCCTAATTTTCTGAAAGGTTTTTTTTCCATCCAGTAATGAATATGGACTTGTATTATGACACCCTGTTACTATTGAAAGTAACTGATTGCTGCCTTTTTTCACTTAGGAAAGTCTTGATCATAGAGAAATCAGGGAGGTGTATGATGAAGAAGAGGAAAAGAAATGGAAAGGTATAATTACTTTCAATCAAGCCATTGCTTATTGTTTAGTGGCCAGTCACAAATCAGTTGCGATGCGTCGGGGATGGGTAAAACCCGGGAAATTTGAACAAAATCTTGAGACAGATCTCACGATTTTGCACCCGTCAGAGGCGCTCTCCGGACGCCTGCGGGTTGTTGCAGATTTTTTAGACATCGCCACACCCGCCGCGGTCCCCAACATTGAACTTAAAATTTTAAGATTGCGCGCAAGATTTTTCACCCATTTTGGGCATCCCAGACACAATCTCCGATGACCTACGATGCCCTCCGATTAATCGGAGGCGTCCTCTGAATAATCTGAGACTAGTCGCAAGATTCTGTGTGGGATTGGAAAATCAGGTTGACATTCAATGTCTGCGAGTAGTCTCCGGCGCCCTCCGACTGAATCGGAGGCGCCCTGCGACAATTTGTACGCTTTATGTGATCGTCTCCGACGAATCGTACGGTGGAATCGTAGTAAATCGCCGTGTATATAAGGGCGCCTCCGACCGGATCGCTAAAAAAAAGATGCAATCGGAGGCGATCGGAGGCTAATCCCACGATTTTTCGACAAAACCGGGTCAAAATCCTTGAAAAAATCTCAGACAATGTTACTTCTCCACTTTTATTAGGATTATTGCTAGGATTGTTCAAGGATTCTTTATTTTCTACGACGACCCCCGGCCAAAACTAATCCCCTTTCCAGTTTGAGTGATTCACAAAAATGGAACATTCTGGCTTAAGCCCAACTCCCTCTTTTTCAAACTACCTAGCTGTGAAAGCACTCATTGTGTGATCCTTATTATTGACAGTCATAGATTTAAGACGTACATGTAGGGGCCATGTGTTACATTTAATTTAAGTAAAGCAAGTTTTTTGATTGATGACCATTATATCATGCATGTAAACTTAAAAACATTTGACATGTTAGAAGATGAGTTTAGAGTATTTATTGTTTTTGGAAGGATAACGAGGTGAGTTTTACTTTGAACATTGTATTTGATTATTGAAAAGAATTGAAACTAAATCAAAATCTCATCAGTTGAGCTCAGACTGATATCATGCCCTTTATGCTACCAAGTGGCAGAATGATAAGTATGAATAACAAATTTCTTAAATATGCTTTGAATTTTTCTTTATACTGGGCTTGTGAATATTTCTAAAATAATTTTTAAAAATGTTATTATTCTCAGAGGAACACAGAAAGAATGTACGGAGGTATCACCAGCAGAAACGCGAAGCGGCAGCCAAGCAGGAAGACCAGGTTAATGAAGACCTGTGGAGGCGCCTTGATGAGCTGGAGATGCAAGAGGCCAGAAATAATGAGATGTATAGGTATGTATAGGGAATTGTTGAGATACTCTTATGGCAGGGGATTCTTATCTCATCAGTTTGAAGTAATATTTAAAAAATGGAAACTTTGGCGTGCTTATAAAGGAAATTGGCTGAATGCCCTTTTTTGGTCATTCTAAAATACAAATTGGGCATTTGGAATCTGTGGGAAATAGAGATGATGAAATATTTTCACAAAATTGTAAATATATCTGATTACTGATTCAAATTTCAGTTCTGTTGTCATCCTGTCTTTGTAGCCTTTTTTTTAACATACCTTAAGTGTGAATAAGCTTGTAATCCAATGGGGATAGTACATAAGTGTGGACTAAGTACGGAAATGACTCCATCTTCTCAATGGGCAAATATGATCAGTCTTTCATAAAACATAATTTTGAAGTAGTAAAAAATCTTTTTTTTTTTTTTTTTTTTGTAGAATTTGTGGTAGTTTCACTGTATAGAATAGAACTTTTAGAGTAGCTGCTTTTCCATTTTGTTGCTACCACTCAGTAAATCTTATTATTAAAAAAATTGATGTCTGCAATCACGTAAAATTCACAATTTTTCTCCACTGAAATGATTGAGTCATTACCGTATATTGGTGAGGTTGAAGTGCTGGAGTGTGTAGAGTTACAAGGAAGGAGGGTAAGGGGGAAATGCATGCCACCCAGACATCCCATGTGACATTCATGTATGTAGTGATGGAAATACACACCCATGTGAAGATGTTTGAGGCATGACCAGACTACCATGGGGGAAATGATCGCTTTAGAATTTTTTAAATGCCAAAGTTAGATGTCATTGACATTCCCATAAGAAAAAAATTCTATAGAAAAATTAAATGTCTTGCCATTTATTGTAGTTACAGTTTTATGGAATATGCAAGGTTTACTCAAAGTTTACTATAGTATATCTTGGGAATATCAGTGTGTGTGTGTGTGTGTGTGTGCATGTGTGTGTGTGTGTGGTATCATGTGAAAACACCACTGAGGTGAAATCTAAGCAGTGTGACATCTGAGACCAGGAGCTGCATGAGGTGGGCATTCATGTCAGCCAGCCTCCATTTACCATGCAGATGTTCAAATTTGAGTGTTGATTTAATAATGTGCAATTTTAAACTGTTTGATTTTCTTCATGTACTGAACAGTTTAAGGGACAAGCCTTTTGTGTCCATTCAGAGCTTAAGTAATTGATGCCTTGATACAGTGGATATTTTGTAGGGATTTTGGACTTAGCTTGTTCTCTGTCTGAACTCAGATGGCAGACTTGACTAAGTTGACTTGGCAATATTAGTTGCCATGAGCTGCGATATTTTATAAATACTACAAGACTGCTCAATGTAAGTTGTTCACTGAAATAAAGCCACATTACAATGGTGTGCAAAATCTGTTGACAACTGAAGCATAAAAGGAGCGAAGTAACTAGTTTAGCTCCATATTTCATTCAGTGACAGGAAAAGACACTTTTCCTGTAAACCACAAGCTGTGCCATGAGAAATACAAGGTTCATATTAGCATTTAACCTCTACTGGAATCATTTGTAGTAATCTTAATTAAGTTAAAGTAATTTTCCATATCTTGTTTTGTGACAGGAAGTTCATATGTGCATGTAAATTGAGTAACACCCACGTGCGGTTTTGGGAAATGGGTACTCCGTGATGGTAAAGTGTTATGAGACTTTGACTAGACAGTGTGTACAATCAGCACATTTTCCGTATCCTGTGAAGGAGGAAGCAGTAATTTTACAGAATAGATTGTAAAAAATTTGGTGGCTGCAATGGTAAAATGAATAAGTTCAGCATTTCCCAAGGAAAATAAAATTTTGCAATAAAGCACATTACACTTGTAAACTTGCAGCTGAGCACCATGAATGGTACTCACCTGATTCAAGTAGTCTTTCTTTCCTTCATTGTACTGGTTGGTCCATATATCTACAAAAATAAATAAGGAAATAAAATGAACAAAAATTAGCAAAAGAAAATATTCATTGAATAAATAAAAAATGAGTAATAAGTGAATTAAAATATGATAATAAGCAGAGAAGTCATGCCAAATATACTAGTTACATGCAGCCAACCCTACACACCTAACATGTTTTATCTCCCAGATTCTTTTAAACTTGTTGGAATATATTGATTAAACTTGCAAACCATATGAAATTATGTCATTAAATCTGCAAAATCAATGCTAATGCCAAATAGTGAGTAAAATCCAGCCTTGTGTATTTTAATATTGTTAAAACAAGAAACTATATCTAAAGTTAGATTTGTAGATTCTAAAACTGATTTGTAGTTAAAGGATTCAGGTCTGCTAGTAGTATTCCATTTTGTGTTTGTATTTTCCAGATACAGATGTTTTTGTGATTATTAAATATTTTTTCTAGACTGTCAGATGATGAGGATGGTGATGGGAAACCTCCAGAAAGCAGAACAAAGAGCAGACTCATAAAATGGGAAGATGAAGAGAAACTACAATTAGCTGGGAGCACCAGTGAAGGTAGGAAAGTGCTTGGTTGCTACACACATTACTTTTGTATAACTATGCAGACACTACTGTCTTTAGATGAATGGATGGATGGATGGATAGATATGTGTACAGTGTCAGTTCATATTGTAACATGAGTAGTCGTCCATCTGGGCTGTGACACCAAAGCCTGACATTGGAAATTAGTTTCAGTTACATGGGGAAAGTATGTCCTCTTCTTTCAGGAATAAAAGCAATAAAATTGACATGTCAAAGAAGCATTTCACGTGAATTAATGCCATAAAAATTCACAGAATTGAAGTGAGAGCTACAGCATTGTGTGAAATGATATTGTGGCAGGTGGCATGTCACATGCACTGTAGTGTTGGGCATAACAACATGGGTACAGACTATATAGCATAGCTCATAAGTGGAAAAGTTGCACATGCATCATCAATGGTTCACCGAGTCTTTGCATAAGCAAGCTTAGCAACTGTGCTATATTTTATGTGCACATTTGGGACGAGGAAAGTCAAGATATGTAGGTGATCTGTGAAAATATTCATTAAGAATGTGTACTGTCTGTAAAAGAGACTAAATGACTCAATAGACTCACTGAACTTCCGTGTAGGGAGTTCAACCCTCTTGCTGTGGAATTAGAAACAGTGGACTTCTGGTATTTTATAGTGGTCAGTGTACTTCCGGTGTTTTCTCGTGGTCTGTGGATTTCTGGTGTTTTATCATGGCTAGTGGATTTCTGGTGTTTTATCATGGCTAGTGGATTTCTGGTTTTTTATCATGGTCAGTGGATTTCTGGTTTTTTTATCATGGTCAGTGGATTTCTGGTGTTTTATCATGGCCAGTGGATTTCAGGTTTTTTATCATGGTTAGTTGATTTCTGGTGTTTTATCATGGTCAGTGGATTTCTGGTTTTTTATCATGGTCAGTGGATTCCTGGTGTTTCATGGTTATTGTACNTCATAAGTGGAAAAGTTGCACATGCATCATCAATGGTTCACCGAGTCTTTGCATAAGCAAGCTTAGCAACTGTGCTATATTTTATGTGCACATTTGGGACGAGGAAAGTCAAGATATGTAGGTGATCTGTGAAAATATTCATTAAGAATGTGTACTGTCTGTAAAAGAGACTAAATGACTCAATAGACTCACTGAACTTCCGTGTAGGGAGTTCAACCCTCTTGCTGTGGAATTAGAAACAGTGGACTTCTGGTATTTTATAGTGGTCAGTGTACTTCCGGTGTTTTCTCGTGGTCTGTGGATTTCTGGTGTTTTATCATGGCTAGTGGATTTCTGGTGTTTTATCATGGCTAGTGGATTTCTGGTTTTTTATCATGGTCAGTGGATTTCTGGTTTTTTTATCATGGTCAGTGGATTTCTGGTGTTTTATCATGGCCAGTGGATTTCAGGTTTTTTATCATGGTTAGTTGATTTCTGGTGTTTTATCATGGTCAGTGGATTTCTGGTTTTTTATCATGGTCAGTGGATTCCTGGTGTTTCATGGTTATTGTACTTTTATTTCTGATGCACCACCAGATGCTTTTTGTCATTACAAACTAGTTACAGACTCATCATCATCATCATTCCTCTTCGTCCCGTGTGTACTTAGGATGGACGAGAACCGAGTACCAAAGGTAGCTCTGAGATGGACACCACCTGGAAAAAGAAAGAGAGGAAGGCCCAAGACTACCTGGCGCCGAACAGTTACAGACTGGGCATGCTGTTACGCCTTCGTGGCCGAGTGCCTTATGAAGGTACAGAGAACAATGTACTTACTGGTGTCTCAGAGTCAAAAAACCAAGAAAAAGCCAAGAGCTGGTTCTAAAGGCCAAAAGAGATCCCAAAGAGCAGACCAAAGAGGCCGATTTATTTCAAGTCACACCTTATATACATGATCAGATAGTACATGTTTACCAATCAGAACCAATTATACAATGAACAGTTTTACCTTTAAGTTACCAATCACAGGAGAGATTCAAACTTGCACACCGGACTATACTTTACTTATAGAGACATCTACTGGTAGCAATATAAAACAATCTCAACTAACACACTACATCGTTACAATGCCTCATGCTAGTCATTTTATGCTATCATCTGTAGGGGCAATTTTAAAAATACACATCACAAGACTTGCTTTAAAAAAAAAAAACTGCTTGTAGATTTAAATGCCAAAACATTGCATGGAGGCTAGAAAATGTATGTTCAGGGCAAGACTTACTTGTATCAATGTGTGACCTACTTTCTTGAGGAAAAGTTCAGTAGAGGGCAAGGCACTGAGTATACAAGTAGTCACGGACTTGGCACCCCGGTATTTTCAATGCACTTGCATCAGACTAGACTAAGTCTTTAAGCTTGTCAAAAATGCCAGTTGATAAGTTAGATGGCAAATAATTGTTCCGTGTGGAAGTTATTGGAAAAATTAATAATTAAAAAATTAATAATTAAACCGTGTTGAAAAAACGTGTACTGTCTGGATAAAAATTCTTGAAAAAAGTAATTGTACCGGTATAAATTTTTGGAACTTTGGAGTACTTTCACTTTTGTTTCTGGCAGGAAGTAGCAGTGCCGCAGACACTAATGAAGAAACGGAATCAGATGATGAGGCATCAGAGGCACAATCTAACAGTCCCAGGAAAACTATTTTCTTCAAACACACTGAAAAAGTAGTAAGTGGATTTATGTTTGATTTGTATTGACAGTACTGGGAACATGGTGGGAATTAACATTTATAACAATAAGACCCTATTCCCACAGATTTTAGATCGATCTATCCCAGTGGGGAGTCTCAATAGATTACTGTCAGCTTAGCTGGCTTAAGCGTCTGTCCCACCTACTAAAAGCTGTAAGGGGGTAATTAACTGTCGTGCGCGCTCGGCTGACCGCTATTTAGCGTGAACCCCCATGGAGGTAGGTCGATCCAAATGGATCGATCTAATTCTCTGGGAATGCACTCTTAGTCATAACTCCACAATGCCCAAGCATTTATACTTTTTAACGGTCTACACATTAATGTCTGACTAGTCCTAAAAACAATATACTATTCACTGGTATCATTTAGGAAGTCTGTCACTATGTAAACATTGCAAAACTGGAGAAAATTTTTTTAGGTTTTTATTGGATTTTACCTGCTTGTGTAATTTGCCACTTATTTATTTATTTATTTATTTATTTATTTATTTATTTATTTATTTATTTTCTATACAAAAGGATACAGTTCACTCCACCACATCAAACTCCAGTCAAGAAGAAAATGGCGATGCCCAAAAGCCAAAGAGCAAAATCAACAGCCCAAGAGATATCTACCTGCAGTTTGCTGCCTCGTCTTCTCCATTAGACCAACCCAAGTCTATCCTTAAAGCTAGTAACCCTGGTCACCCCACAGACTACACTAGTCAGGGAAGATCTCAGACTATATGTAGTCCTGGTCCTGTGTCAGATGTCACATGTCAAGATGTCGAGACACAGAACCCTGCATTGAAACCAGCAAACACACCTCAAGTAAGTTCCAAAGCTGGGTGCTTGAGTTTTTGCACTTGCATGAGGGTGAAGATTTTAAAGAAACATTTAACAAATGTGAACTTGCTTTAGTTTGAATCAGTTGTTTAAGTGGATTTTAAAGCAAGAAGGGCTTCTCTGATGTTTGATAAACTGTAAAAAAAAAACTTGAATACTTTGATAAAAATAAGTTTTTGAATGAAGCTGTTTGAAAAATTACTTCCTCTGTGTTAAGACTCACAGTCTAGCACATTCAGGTTATCTTGCTCAGACAACAAGAATTTGACAGGGCTATTTTTAACAACTTTAAAGTTTTCTAAATAATAAAAATATTTCCTTAATGCAAAAACAATATCAATTGATTTTTGATTTGTCAAACATGGACAACCAAAACCATTGTGTTTGTTAGTTTTATGAGTTTGAAGTTTTTAACCCTTTTGTGATCCAGGCATTCACAGGGTCTGTGATAGAAAGGTCAAGTTTATCCACGTCCAATACCACAGAGGTTCAAGACCCCACTCCCTTACAGCCACAGAAGAGAGTCTCCAAGTTTAAAGCTCAAAGACTTCAACAAGAGAAGAGGTAGCAGTGGCTCCACTCTCGTTAGTCAGAGATGTACTTCATGGTGCTATAGGTAAAAAGAGACTCTTAAGCTAGACGAGAACAAATGTTAAAAATACACTCTATGAATGAAGATATTTTTATATTTGCCAGTAATTCTGTGGAGATATTTGTGGCTAGTGACCACATGGAAAGGCACTGTGTGTATGTGAAGTACTCACATTGATATAAAGATTATACTAGAAATATGATGTGAGTAGGTAACGTACAATCAAGATATAACAGAATGAAAGGATAGATCATCAACTATGGCATCGCTGATTTAATATCAAGCTTTATTTAAAAAATATGGGGTGAGTTAATTTATAGTACCATAGTTGAGTCCCACATGGTTCCTATGACATGAATCTTAAAGACTTTTAAGCCTTATATATCAGGTAGCATAGAGGATGTTGTTCTTACTTAAAAACTAGACCAATGTAGGATGTGAGGTATACTATGCAAGTCCGGATTATTATTTCAATGAGTGATTAATAACCCAGTACAAATACACACTTACCGAGCAAATGTTTGTATTATATACCGTGATTATTGTTATTATTTGTAAGTCATTGTATTATATGGAATGAAACGGAATAATACAGTTACCTAGTACAGTCTTTTTTGCGCCAATGGCATAATTTGCTGATTACGATCCGTTTTTTCTACCACCTATTTGTAAAATAAGAAGAAGAAAAAAGCTTAGGCAGCCTTGCTTTGCTTCAGCTACTATGTAACTGTATTATGTCAAAAATGGATACCCTTATTCCATAGGGTGCAGCATTCCTATTTGCAAATAGGAGTCAGGGGCGGATTTAGGCTGTCTTCTGGGTCTTCCGGAAGACGGTCAGATTTCCAAGTTAACATTGACTGGTATCTAATTTTTTCTGTCGGAAGACGGTCAAAAATGGTGGATGGATCAACAAAGATAATTTGGAAGACTATCAGAAAATATCTCTGGATCCGCCCCTGGGAGTACAGTTTAAAATTTGATATCTTGAATTCAAAATTTAAGCTTACTTTTGGAGTGAAAAAAAGGAAAATAATCTGACAATTCATCGCATTGTACATTGTTTTGCATAAACAGTTCACAGGCAGACCCACAACCCCAGTTTTCCTAATATATTGATGTGCTATTTGTTGCTTTCCCAAGGACACATTACCATATCATAAAAGAAAAAAAACTGTAATGACCGTTTTAAAGTCTGTCTTTGTCATCAATAGTTTGATAACTGCTTGTGCTACTTTCTGTATAGTATTCCCCATCTTTCATGGCCATACTGTGTGATTTCTGATTGGAGACAACTTTTCAAAAAACAACACACAAGTGTCAATTCCTTTTCTGCATCGTAAATTTTATTGACTGACCTTTGACATGCATGTCTCTGTTCAATGTACATTACATCTTTCTAACTGCTATGTTCTGTGCTTACAAGGACGCCCAAAGTTAATACTCAGTACATACTTGCTCTCGAACCTCCAATCCATCTTTAAGAATTGTCTGAACTAATACTGTCCTAGCTAGTACTCTCTGAGCTAGAATTAATGTAGTATGTATTGTCTTGTCCAACTAGCATTGTAGTGCATTCGGAAGTTTTGGCATAGCAGTGGCAAGGGTAAATAACCCAGCGCCATAAACTTCCGAACACACTGACTCAGTCTTCGGTGTCATCTGCACAGAGGTGCTAATCCCAATTCTTGCATACGCCACCAAAGCGACTGGCAAATATGAAAAAAGCACTCCCTCACTGTTGTTTGGAACCCTGTACTGTTTTCAAAGGTTATGTTTTAAAATTGTTTATTAATAATATAATCATGTGAGCTTTAGATAATGACTGCCCTTTGAAAAGGATATCACCTTTGATCATGTGTAATGAGTCTTTTTTGACTCAATCAAGTTTTCACTAATGGGGTATTAACTTGCTTTGGTTTGGCCTTCATACTGGGTCTGTATAAACTATCATTGGATCTGGTTCTTTCTTTGGAATTTCTTGGGTAGCTAGTTCTTTGGTGTTTTTTTGGTAGCTGGTATGGGAATATCCAATATCTTGGGCTTTGGGTTTCTTTCATTTGCTCTGTAGTTTGATAAGCGCAGGTACCTTCCGTAGTTTCATCCCTTGTATTCTACTATAGTATAGGATCTTGGAGAGTGATGATGATCATTGCTTGGCTCCAGGAAAGGGTGCCATGTACACTGGGTCTCCTTTCACTAAGACTGGCATGTCTCTACTCGCTTTCCTGTCATAATTGGGGAATTACCGATGGCATGGTAATTACGGGTGAAGACCGAACTGAACTGGTTGACTATAATGTCAGCTTTCGATTTTTTTTGTAAACCTACGTCATCAGGAACATTACTTGGTCAGAATAATAATATGCCTTTATTGTCTAAGTAATAGTTGGTAACACTTCCCACCATATTCAACATAATTGACCTATATTATATAGAAGTAACTTACAATTACTTAAAACACCAACAAACAAAGACCACGATAGAGGTCGCTGCGCGACCAAGATAAGACCAAGTGTAGTTCCCAGACTCCAGTTTTTGTAAACCTACGTCATCAGGAACAACACTTGGTCGGAATAATAATATGCCTAAATAGTGAGGGAAAAAATATGAAAAAGAAACTTAAAATAAGTTGAACACTCATAGTCAAAGGGTTACAACAAGAACATTTAACGTCTTAAGTAAAAAAGACGAAACTGCTAAGAGTACAAAACATGGAAAATTGCTAAAATGTGCAAGAAATACACAATAAATGGAACAAGCACTATATGGGAAGCGAATTGCTACCCTAAATAGTGAAAACAAGGAAATGTCAGCGCAGGAATAGAGACAACCTGCCTACTCCCTAAATGTGAAGTTAAGTTCTCACTTTTAAGAAAATATGAACTACACAAGTCATTTTCCTTTTAGCAAGTCTGTGGTAAATGAATTTGGGGGTTTACTATGTACATAGTGTTAAAAAAACACTGATGGTGTTTTCCTTCAGCCCAGTTTCATGACAATCTCCGGCTGCACATTGTTTGCAATAGCATAAGTTGCTCCAGTAGGATNTCATGAGCCCAAAGAAGACAGGACTGACACTGAACCCAAACATCCGCGGTCTTGTGCGACTATAAGATTCGTAGCAGATGAGACACGGCCATTCCTCATTTTTTTCATTGCGAGAGCAGCCTTATACGGCGACGAGGTTAGCACTGCCGCAGTTTCTGTTTTTCGCGTTCTTGTCCGCTTTGTTTGCAGCTTTGGAAGAGGGGAAAGGTCGTTAATAATGTCTCTGATTCCTTGGTTGTTTTGTAGTGGAGGAACGGTAGGTGTATCTGATATGGGAATATCGCCTCCATCTGACTGCATGGGTTGCAGCTGACTGTTCTGAAGTACGCAGTCCTAGTGGCCAACTTCCTGGCCGCACCTCGTGAAGCGGACGATCAGCTTATTAAAGCCTACAGCAATATGATATGGGTGTCTTGGCGAGAGCAGGCTGTAAAACTGACTAAGTGCCTCAACCACGTGAGAAATAGCTCCGAGTCTGTCCATCCACTTTGACTTGCATATCCTACAGCATCTGGTGGCGCGTCTTTCATGAGCGTTTCGACCATTCTTTTTCTTGGAAAGATATACATGGGTGGCACAAAGTTTCCTGTTGCGCTGAAGGCACAGATTAGGGTCACCAAATCTCCCCACTCAGCACTTGTGATTTTACTGACTTGTGGCATTCCCTTTGCCACCATAATCTTACCAGGCTTTTGGACAGTGGTAAGTCCGGTCTCGTCCATATTCCAAATTCGGGACGGCGCGTAGTGATGGGCGTCTAGACATGCTTTCTACATGCCAAAGAAATTGGTCACTTGCGGCTTATTAAAGCCTACAGCACGCGCGATGCTGGTTGACTGAGGCTGACGAATGCTTAGGCCGTGTCGCGAGAGAAAACCTTGCACCCAGTCCTGCCCTGCCATCCATAGCTTCCTGTTAAACGGATGGACGACCTGTGCTTTTTCCGCCACATCATATGCAAGTCGCTGCATATCTCGGACTTTTAACCCGTAGAGTCGTCTCTCCATTTCAATGACATGGGATTTCAATTGTAACTCTACAGTTTGCGGCAGGGCTGGTTGGGCTAGGCTTACTATATCTGAATCCTCCAGGACTTCCTGAAGTTCTCTGAGCTTTTCATATCTCACTGATGAAGCATTAAAATATAGAAAAATGGAATTCAATGTGTCCTTGTAATCCTGTAAATAGTTCACTGCAGAATACGCTTGTGCACTTGCAAGGGCAAGTCTATGTGCACAGCAGTGAATGTGAACAATTGAAGGTATTATTCTTTGGAACCTAACAACCACCCCATTCAAACGTCCAAACATAACACTTGCTCCATCACTACCAAGTGCAATAACTTTACGTAAATCAAAACCCTTATCTCTTAAATGAAGTAAAATGGCATTAAATACAGTTTCTGCCTTGCCATCTTTTACAGTTATGTTAGCCTCAAACTTAGTCCACGGATGCCCAGCTTTAACAGCTCTGATATAAAATATTAAATTTTTGTGAACTGTTACATTTTGTGTCTCATCAATGATTATACTGAAAAAGCTGCTTTGATCTTATGACCCTTATTTCCCATAATCTAGAACACTATAAGGAGAGCAGACAAACTTAATAGTAATTAATTGGACCATAAATAAATTCCGGCCCATAGATGGATCTGTTTTACTTTGCCTTTGTTGTCTTTGGGGGCAAGTTGGTTGGTCGGCTTTTACTGATGTCAACAGCAACTGCATGAGGAAAACACTGTCAGTGCCCTACTGAAACCCTTGTGTAGCGTGGGCTTTCCTATATTCCCTATCATAGTGTAACACTGATTGCCATTTGAAGGCCTATGCCATGCAAGTAATCTTTGTGATATAGCTAACATAATTCACAACAGTTGTCAAGTCTATGCCCTCTTTTACTATCATTTCTGTGAGAATCTTAATGCTGGCTTCAGTGTACTGCATGGGTATCATGCTCTCTGGGGGGGGCGTCTGTTGTTGAGGGACACATTGAAATCACGATCCTAACGGTTGCACTGTCAGCTTTGCTGGTGTTGTATTGCTGTTTAAACATAACAAAGTCCCGGACGTCATAGTGGCGTTTTGCGGGGTTAGCAGCACCCAGGGAATCGAACAGGTCAAAGGTGCTCTTACCTTGAGGAGGCGTTGTTTCCTTAGGAACTCCCTCTCCTGTTTTGGTCCCCAAAAGCTGACACAATTTCATGTAGTCCAACTCCCCCTCGATTGCTGTGGGTGCTGCCATGTTAGTGACGTCAAATCCTGTCTTTGAGGAGGATGGCGGCTTTGCTTCCGGTCCTCTGCTGCTGCCTACCCGTCTCTCAGGGAGCATCCCTGCAGCATCAGCGATTTGCTCTGTCCCGGCTGGTTTCTTACGTATTCAGGGAGGTAACTGCTTCCTGCAATAGCAGCAGCTGCCCAAGTGGTAGCGTCTTGCCAAATGTTTTCTGAATTAGCGTGTCAGTCAGCATCTTGCAGGATCCCCATGAGATGAGTTGAACTCCACTTCACTCAAAATCGTCATTGTCTGATTGCTGAGTTCATACTCGTTCCTCTAAGTCTAGAACTGTTCACCCATTGTGACGCTGTAGTAAAGGTAGTAGAGACAAGTATATAATAGAGAGCAAAGCGGAATTGGCTTTAAACTAGCAAAGTCGGTTTACTAACGCAAAATATTACGCATGTTACAGCTGGCGGCGCTAAACAAAGACTGTCCCAGGAGTGAAAATTTAATAGGCATATGAAATAAAGCTGAGTGACCATTGGCCTCGTTACTGGATGTTTTTCACGTGGCGTAGTTACTTAGAGATGATAGGATAAAAATTGTTTTCCACATGACTAGTAACTACCCAGCTTGCAGATCATACTTTTTCATCCACAGCTCGTCTGCCCTAGTCAGAGAGGCCATACAAATTTCAGTTGGTTCTACACCTATGTTGAGCGTGGCTTGAGCAAGATGCAAATTACCTCTATTATATCTCAAAATAACTCTATTGGACAACAGCCAGGGCAACTTCAGATTCTACTCTGTTCTTCCTAACAAACAATTTTTTGAGGCAATGAACCCAGATCAGATTAATTAGTGATTCATTGGCATTGGTTGTTTTTCCATGGGTCATTTTTTAAAGCAACTTTTCATAATAATAATAATAATAATAATAATTTATTTTTCTATGGCGCATTCCATTAAAAATCTCAATGCGCCTTACAACATTCACTTAAAAGAACTAAATAACACAATACTAATATAAGAACACATTACAATTTTAAAGGACTAAGAACTAATTTAAAGAACCAATTATTCATATTCTAAAATGATAAGAACCTAAAGTGACAACATTTAAAATTAATCATAAAATTACAGTACACCTTATTAAAAACTAAAATGAACTATATGATATTTACTGATAGGCTATTCTAAAAATATGAGTTTTCAAAAGCTTTTTAAAAGTATCTGTCATTCTTTTATAAATGGGCACAAGGGCTTGTGCTGATTTAAAGGACAGGTAAGTAGAATTTATTTCCTTCATTTTGTGGGGGTTCATCCCCTTTAGCTATAGCTCTGTTATAGAAACACCACAAGTTCTCACCCATGGGCCACCTGCTGTGATGTGGGCCATCATCAGTGGACATGTAGTGAAACAAAGTGGCCATATGGCATCCTTCATGACATTGAGATCATGCAGATTATTCAAAATAGCTCCCCTGTAATAATTTTGCAGCATTTGCAGTGATTGGGAAGGCTCAAAGCACCTATGAGACATGGGTCCCTCCTGGGCCACCCTTTATGGGCCATTTTACACATCAATGGGCCATTGCTTGAAATTAATGGGCCATCTTCAAACTCTACAAATACACCAAACGTGTATCAATATTTTGGGGAATTATTAATAATGACAAGTTTTGCAGTTTTAACTTAAAAGTTTAATGTTAATATAGCTATTTGGTCAAGAATTTTACGTGTCCTTTTCAATAAAATTAATAGGATGCCTTACTTTTTGTATAAATTAGAAGAATAAATGAGAAAACAAAATGACAAGGAAACCTGTACATGCTCATCAGTAATTAGTCTTTATTTGATGAAACCAGTTTAACATCTAACTTGTAAATCTCTAACAAGCCTACTTAAAGTCTAAAAGGTCCACTATCATACCTGATAAAAAAAATCTATCAAATATCAAACTTCCCTCGTCTATCCAGGGAGAGATAGCAGAAAATATACTATATTATCATAATTTCTCTTCAGTAGGTAAAGAACATTACTTTAGGAAACGTGCGTTTTAATAATGTTGATCAGTTCTGTGCATAAAAAATGAGACCAATCAATTACTGTCTACCTGTTACAAAGAGTTAGTGAAGTTATCTTTTTTTACTGCACCACAGATTCAGTGCATCATCATAACTAATCATACTACCGAGAATCTTAACTCTCAGCAGATGATCACACAATTCTGGACTGAGCCTACACCTATGTTTAGTGACAATTAAGTTTTGCTGGGAGAACACTCTCTCACACCCAGAAGTGTGTAATGGAAGAATTAAAGCAATCTGGGCCAGTTTTAACAAATCTGGAATTTCATCCCTGTAGTGGATGGATAGTAAATTCCAAAGCCCAGCCATGCTGTCCACAGGGTATCTGCACTGTTTGACTATGGTTTTTGCTATCAGCCACTGGCCCTTCACACTCTGGCTATCAAGCACTGCTTTTGATGGTTGATGGTTGAAGACCCGCAGAAAAAAAAATCAAACCACAGTTACCGAAAGTACTTACCCTAACAGAAAAAAAATCTGATTTCTGATGACATTTCTTTTTTTTTTTTTTTTTTTAAGTTTTAGGCCAAATTGTATTTTACTGCACGATCTTAAAATAATTTATTTTTCATTCCTGTAATTTATTATCAACCCAAAGAGTGAAGTAAACAGCATTGTCATTTATGAACTTTAGCCTATTTCTTTTTGCCTTAATATGTTCAAATAACTAGCAGATTCTGTCATATATAAATTGAATTCAAAGGAGTTTTAACTTACAATGTCTTCTCCATAAAAAGCCAACAGGTTTTCTATCTCTGTATTTCCATATGCTATGTGGTCTGGCTCATGATTTATGGTCCTCACAGCCATAATGTAGAAAGAGTCCAAAAGAGACTTCTGAGGGAATCTGGAAAATGAAAAAGAAATGCAAATACAAAAATGCAAAATAATAAGAAGCAGAATTTTGCTTTTTGAAAACATGGGGTACTTGGACAATCCCTTACCTGTGCCTGATGTTTTGAATTAGTTGGTTGATGAACTTGGACTTAATGGCACTGAGGTTGGCATTCCTACTCTCTATCCTGTGACCCATGAATTCCAGGTGGTCATCAACCTCTTTTATGTCTTCTTCAAATTTCTGGATATAAGTTGAATGGGGGGTGTCGCCAGCTTTATAGCAATCCAAATCCTGGAGGCACAAGTCCAGAGATACCTAAACGATGATTTCATAAAGAATTTTTTAAATATAAAAAATAAAAAAATTATTAAAATAAAGCAAAAATAAAAATGATAATCAATCACATCACTGGAAGAAATAAATGGTTTATTTCTTAACACATAATCACCTATTTATCAACAAAATACACATACCTATCATATAATGATCTAAATAAAAAGCTCAATCACCATTTCTTTAAAGTGAATATACTTATGTATTCTAACAGAAAATGGCAGGACATTTCATATTAAAAGTCAGTACCTTGGCTATGGCAACATCCAAGTGTTCCTTTTGGAAAACTAAACAACTTGGTCACAATAGGCATGATGTCCATCATAAGGTAGATGACATATAAAGTTTCTTTCTGTGCAAGCTGTTTGAGTAACCCTTTTGCTTTTGGATCCTTAAGACCTCTGGAGTTCAGGTAGGTAATCAAAGCATCAAGAGTGCGGTAAATGGCATCTAGGGCCTCATAGAAAGACATCCATCGAACAGCGTGAATCTCCTTGTACTTTAGAACTGGACTCTCAAGAATAAACTGTATTTTGTGCAGTTCAGATTCTCTTGATGCAGAAACTTTGAAACAATAAAAAAGATTTGTCATGAAGTCTTGAACTTTTTTAATACTGGTAATACCCTCTGCTGCCTGTGATGTGCACAAGGCGAGGCGATGGGCCATACGATGGATGTTCATCATATGGGGGTTCAGCGTCTTCAATCTTCCAGCCACTCCCTTTCTCATTCCAGTCATAACAGAGGCCCCATCTGAGCCAAACCCAATGATCTTCCTCATAGGAATGCCTGGGAATTGAATGTTAAAAATCACTCACTGTAGCACTTTTAGTATATATAGGTAATATAAATTAAAACAAGATACCATGTGATAAATATTACATAGTGATTTTACCATAACTTAAGTCTTTTTAGACGCTGGCAAAAATAGAGCAGGCTAAAGATAGTTTATACATAAAAAAATACCATGCACATACCTCTTTCACTCATCTCAGAAACGATCTTTTGAGCAAGCCCTTCTCCTGTTCCGTCTTCATAGTCCAGTTCACTCAGGTATATGTACACTGGCACGCTTGTGTCTGGATCTATAGTCCTTGATGTGATTGTCATTCTCGTCCTATTGCTAATGTCAGTAGACTCATCCGCAAATACAGTAATAAACTATGAATTACTCAAGATCTTGTTCACAGCGCCGTCGATCTGGGAACTCATAGACTGCAAAAGTTCGTTTGCACTATAGTAGCTCTGAAACTTTAAGCGCTGACAGATTAACACCAAGTTCACATAGCAATTTCATGTGGCTTGGGAATTTACTAAGAGCAACGTTCTCTTCCGCCATCCAACGGACAACTTTAAAAGCTTTCAAAACTGCCTGGTCCTCCTCACTGTACGCTTTTTTTATCGACGAAGCTATGTCGGCACTGAGGGCCAGCCGCCGACTTGCTCCCCGGTGATGGGACGACAGCTCGTGCCTTTTCATACTAGAGGTTGTGAACGTGGTGCATCCTTCGGTGAACGTGTTTCTGAGTCCAGCCTTTTTACATTTTTGGCAATACATTTTTCTTTGAATACTGTCGTAATTCAGCCACGACCATAGATGAAGCCATCGGGGCTGAAAACCGCGTGACTGAGAGGTGCTACATGTAGTTCTACTTCCAGGTATAATGAGGTATAACGATATCACGCGCCCTTATGGCGCACACACAGGTCTTTTTATGCGCCCAGTTACAATTCTATGCGCGTATGGCGCAATGGCGCGTTCCTTCCCAATCACTGGGACACGTAGAAAATTTGATTACCATTCGGCTTCATGCCCCTGAGAGTTCTGAGTCCCACATTGAATTTGTCAAAATGCTGAAAAAACTGTTGAAAAATCAACTTTTTTTCTGAGTCCATGTCTTCCCTCTCTTTCACCTACAAAATTACCAATCACCCTCTCGTATTACACCACCACGCGTCATATGATGTCACACTTTTGACACAATCAGTCTCCTCCTGTAACCTTTATTCGTTAACTAAAACTAACCTATGCCTAGTCCATGTCTTCATATGAAAAATATATCAACTATTTCTACATAAATGAAAACTCAACTACAAAATTGCTTGAAATTTTGACAAAGCATTGACTCAGAGTCTGAAATTATAATATATTCTGCTGCCACGTGCTTCCATAGTGGGGGCATCCAAAGTTGATATGATGTCCTCTGGCAGCACCTCATACTCAAACTCCTGAGCAGCATATGATCTAGTACTATCTTTGTCAAAACATCTGACAGCCAATCCAGAACCTCCTCTAACAACCACAGCTGATATTGATACTGCACCGTATCTCACCAAAACATAGTCATTCACGTCAAAGGAGGCAGAATGGGAACCTGAAAATAGGCAAATAATCTAAAAGGAACATTTTACTTGAAAATACCGATTTGGAGACGTTATTCAAAGTAAATTTTTAAATTTTGCATACCTGTAAACTCCTAAGGGTTTATCTTACACAGAAGTGTGATTTAACATGGTTTAAATCATAATTGACGTTTGAAAACAGACACAACTTCTTTGCTGCACTTGAAATGACCTCGTTAGCTATAAATATGATCCTATCACCTTGCAACATGACATCATTTGATTGATATACATGAGTAGTTGTCACTGTTGAAGGGAAAGCATGTCTATTTATAGGAACTGAAATCAGAGCATGTACCGTTTTGTTCAGAGCGACTTTCGCTTGACCTACTATCCAGTGCTGTGTGTTGAACAGTAGCTATGAGTTGAGATCTCGATAGGTGCACCAGTATTTCTTCTCATTATACTTCAATTTAAGAAAATAAAAAACTTGACTTGTTTAATTTCCCACCAGTATGATAGGTATTTAATAAACATACCGGGTGGAAGATTTTTGAAAAATTAATAAGCATACTGGGTGGAAATGGAGCTTACCGACAGGAAGAAATTGGAAAAATTAATTAACGTACTGGTACGTTTATTTGCTACTTCAGAGTAAGGATCACACAATCGATGGGGGCTTCTTTCCACCCTTGTATGTCATGAAGCAGCCAGTTAAACCCTTCTGACTGATTGGTTGTTATTCCTTGATCTGTGATATATGCCCCAAACTTGCCAGTAATTGTCCAGATTCCAAAATGTTCCCTTTTGGTGTGGATATTATCGACAAAATATTTCATAATTCTGGGGGGCCATTCTTGTTTGCAACTCTGTAGAATCAAGGAATAGTTGTTCTTCAGTCTGGGAGCATAACAGAGCATATAGGTTGTTGATGAATATGTTCCGGGTATATACTGGAACCCCGTCAGCGATCATTTTGCGTTGGTACTCTTCCCATAAATGTCTCCAGCATCCGGCGATGGCTACAGCTGTTTTTGACTTGAGAGCACCCACGATTCCTTGTTCCATATCCACAACTATTGGAAGTCCAGCTGTTTTTTTTTCACAAGATTCTTGAAGATGGTAAAAAATAGCTCATGCACTGTCTGAAATTTTTGTTCATGAAAAAGGAACAGCGCTGGAATCTTGGGGTTTTCTTTGAACAAAGAACACCGGAACAACAAAGGAATAACATTAAATTCTCCTAAACAGAATGGCATATCATAGGAAAGGAGAATTCCATCTCTGTTCCATGCCATTGTCTCCGCCATAGGGTCAAGAATTCCGCGCATCCCACAAACAACCACTAAATCCGGATAATCCTTTTTCTTCAAAGGCCATTTCGTGTAAGTTCACGATGGCATCCCTGGAAATTCTTTGTTCTGCTGCTTTTGTTGCTTTAATGTTTGATATTTGTTTCACATTTCTTGGCCTGTCTGTGGCTTCATCATGTAGAGGGTTCTTTGGCTGCTCTGTTATTAATTCTTTATAAATTTTATGAGGAACTTGATCCATTGATATCGGTGGCAATCCTTTTCATCACTGAGGGTTTTGTGTGGAGAGCCTAGTCTGTTTTAAGCTGTTACCGTGTTTACCAGGTGCAGACAGTTTGTCATCCCGATGTAATGGATGATGGCAATATTTTCATTGTTTATTGGAATGTACTGGTATACATCCTTCCTGAAATCTGTGATGGCTTTTCCATCTGCACCCTTTGCATGTAAGTATGATTTTTTGTATAAGGGTTGTTTCCTGGGTAATTTTTTAGAAATGATGTTTGTCCACCTATGGCCATCCACCCTCCAGTCATCTTTTTCTACATCTGAATTCCCTTTAAAAATAAATATCTGCCCTCCTTTTGGGCGAAAAGGAAGGACATCCATTTTCTCGGAGTTATTAAATAGTCAATGATCACACTGCCCTGTTCATCAGGCCCATTATCTAAGGTCTCAGCCAACTGCAGGCTCGGGGAGTGACCTCCTACTTTCCCGACCTGCCCTTGTTTAAAGCCTTCTTTGGGCAGTTGTTCCTGAAATGCCCCACCTCACCGCAGTTATAACGGGCCATTGACCTGTTTCTAGCCTGATACTGACAGCTGTTGCTTGCCCGGAGACACTTAATTAGTCACTCCTCCAACTCTCTAAGGGCTTTGGTAAAATCCAGCGAGGCTGGGACACAAGCGTTTTTTATCCTTCTTTTTACCAAAGGCTGCGTGCACTTGTTGGTATTTGTGCACCATTCATATGATGTCTTGAATCAACACTGGCTCGCGGAGGCATACCTCCTGGCCTGCTTTCCTATCCGAGAGGCCCTAGCAAAATTTATACATGTTTTGAGAGACGAACTCTTCCGGCAGTCGAGTGAACGCCTTGCAGCCCAAGGTCATGACCCTGTCCGCCCACTCTTCCAGGGACTCCCCGGCTAACTGTGATGCGTGATGGAATCGTGTCTGTGCCGACAGCTGTGTTTTTACATCCCCGAACCACTCTTTCATCCTCTGCAGCAGGGCCAGATGTGACACCACATCCTGAGTGTGTATCAATCAGAAAAAGTCCAGGGCTTTGCCACTGAGGCACCATATCAGCCCGTTCAGATGCTCCTCTTTGGTCCATTCATGAGACTGGATGAAGTGTGTAAACTTGAGTTCAAACAATTCCCAGTTCGAACTCCCGTCGTAACATAGCAACTTAAGCAGTGACCGTAGGGGTCACGTGCCCTACCTGTCCTGAGTGTTACCACCGGACTGACTGGCTGGCTGACTGTTACCGGACTGAATGGGCCCCTGGGGCCCCAACGAGCTACCTATCCCCAACGACGTACTTGATAGTACGCTATCGGGCAGGCTAAAGCTTGTCTCAGACATGTTCCACCCCTATCCGGTCGTCCCACAGGAAATGCCGCCGGGGTCAGCAACAACGGCTTTGGGGCCGGTGCTCCCCCGGCAAGCACCACTGGGGGCGCCAACAATGGAACCACTATGGGTTTAGCTACTTTCACATCTGGTTTCAACATGGACACCCAGTTGCCACTGCTGCCCGGTAGAGAGACCTCTGTTTTTACGGCCGGCGCATGGCCTGCATCATCACCCTCACGGTCCTGAAATCTGGAGTTAAGGACAAAATCAATCCCCTCCAGTTCGACCGCCATGAAAGTGCAAGAGAGTGATTATCAAAGCGTATTCTCTCACTGAGACCAGGGGCCTCGCCAGCCTCACCCGACTCCGGGAATCGCCACGAGTTCCTCCTTGCTGGCAAAATTAACCTGCACTGCCAACACGGTTTGCAGAGAGAACGTTGGGCCAAATCCCCGAATCTCACCTAACTTTAAGAAAAATAAGAAACACCCACACAGAAAAAAAATATTATAAAAACGATATACTTTTTAAACACTTGTGAATGAATAATGAAAAACACCGACACAGATAAAAATATTGTATTTTATTAAAATGAGCAAAAATATAACCAGCTGGAAAAGAAAATAAACAATGTAGTCGTAAATACTACCAAAATAATATACAAAAAGGCAGAAAGAAATTTAATTTATTAATATTGAGAGAAAGGTAAAAATCGGGATCAGTAAGTGCGTTAGGATGGACTATAGCAGACAAATGTCGAGCTCCACTAAAAACACTGTTATAATGGCAATAACCGCGTGCGAGCTCAAGAAAGTTACACAAAAAGTTGCTTTGGGTTGTTACCAGCACTGCTGCCACCAATAATGTGCCCATGTGCAACTTTAACGCACGATCGGGTGAGGAGGGGCTGGGCAAGCCGGCCCTACTTCCTGTTTCGGGAGCGGCGCCACTACACTCTAAAAAGCTTCTGTTCTTCTGTCCACTAACAGAATTCAGCCAGGGTTGTGCTAGGAAGGGCTTGATAAAACTTTCCCAGGATGTTCTACTGTCATATGTCATTTGATGCGGTAACAGAATGCTGTGTGTTTGCTGCCATGTGCTGGCCATTTCCCATAACTGACAGTGGTTTTTCTGTCCTCCACATTGTTGGTTTTCTGTTCAGTTCTATTACTGAGAATTCCATCTTGTAGCTAGAATAAATAAATATAAGAAATACATTCTGCATAACTTATGGATTATACACTGTAAAGCTAATACGAAATGAACAAAATAGGCTTATTGTCATGCACTCAGTGTTTTAAGATACCGAGTACAGGTGCACAATGCACCTTGCCTAAAATCTATAACAACATGCAAAAAGGGCAGGCTGAAACAATGTAAAGTGAGATTTTTTGCTCACTGTGAAGTAGTTTTTTTGCAGTGCATTGCAAACATCGCTTGGTGCTGAATGCCCTCTGCAGAGATTCTTTAGCTATTAGGCCTATATATGCCTATCTATAGCCTTAATTATATAGGCCTAATAATATAATAATTAATTAATCTAATTATTAGGGTCGATGATAATAAAAACAGAAGGCCAAGCCCAGGCCTAGTAGGCTACTTACCATAGCAGTAGTTGTGGGAGTAGGCCTGTCATCAGACACTACAGCAGTAGAGGTAGGGGGTTGCCGTTGTAGGCCAGCTGGCAGTGGCAGATCTGCTAATAAGCAAGGTCGGGGAGTGGGTGGTTCAGACTGTGTCCTCCGAGTCTGGCTCTGAAAAATCTGCCTGTGCTCTGCTAGAATCAACGGTGAGAAGTCTACTGCATCACTAGGCCTGGTTGATCTAGTGCTGCTTGTCATGCTTGTTGTTGACCGGCATGTTGACACTGCTGGCGTTGATTGTTGTTGAGTGCCGTTGGTGTTGTTATCATCGTCATCCTGGCCGGCTCTAACAAACACTCCCAACAAGTCTGTCGTCTCTGCAAAAAGGTCGATTATTCGTCTAGAGATATCTGCTCTTGATTGAGGTCTCTGATTGTTGTTCTCTATACTAGCCTACTATAGTACAACACCTGTCAACTCTCCTCAATCTGTCAATTGCAAGCACTTGTCAGTGTCAAAATTTCGCGGTATTGTCTGTGAAGTCAGCGCAAGGGTAGCCAAGACATTGGCATGAGCGCCATCTAGCGTCAAACCGAGTTGTCACTTCTAGTTGCATTTTCACGACTAGTCGTATTTTGCGTAGTAGAAATGTCTCGTTTAGTTCTAAAGTATCGCCGTCTGATCTGATAACTACAACGTCTAATCGTGTTTTTAAATTTTGTATAAACTGCTGCCCATATACTAGACGTTTGATGTATTAGTAGATAACTGTAGATTTGTAGGGGTCCCTTACAATCCTAATTGACTAGCTACGCTATCAGACATAAAAGTAGTATCTGATTGCATGTCAAGCAGGGCATAAAATGCTCCTTGTTAGGCTGGCTCGTGTGAGACAGCCATATGGGAATGACCATGGAAGTCTTATCACCACCTTCAGTTTTACTCATCAAAGACAGAGAATTCACATGGGGACTTAACTATTTCCTTGAGGTAGATTTCTATGTACATGTTAGCTAGTAGGAGTGTCTAACTACAGATTTTACATTTCTTTTTTGTCTAAGCAATCCTTGCCTAGATGTCCTGGAGAGAGACATTTGAAACACAAACCTTTCTCTGACCAATGTTTGACGTTCTTGCATAGGTTTTGCACTAAATTGGCTGCAGTTGACCAAATCATGGGACCCTTTGCACAGGAGACACTTTGTGGTGTTTATTTGTTCACTACTTTGTTTGATCTTGATACCCCCCACATTATAGTTCTGACTTCTACCTTGTGTATGTTCTCTACTTCCAACTACTAGTTGTAAATTTTGTGTCTGCTTCTTTTGCGCAGTTTTGTTTTCACCATCATTGACAAAAAATGAACCTGGCCTTTTGGGCTTTTCCCTGTCTTTTGATTTTAAAGCAGAGATAGAAACTACAGGGTCACTTGCAATCTTTGCCTCTTTAGTCCTCTTTTCAACAACCACTCTACTCCATCTGGCTATGAGCCAGTCAGGCAATTTCGGTAGAATGTTCTGATTTTCCCTTTCGTTGTAAAGAATGCTTAAGCTTGGATAGCATGACATCACTATCTTTATCTGATTGAGAAAATCTGACAGCTTCAAAAGTCCTATACCATCTGACCCTGCTAGTTTTGGCCATTGATTGAGTTTGTCTCGGAAAGCTGACAGAGGCTATGACAAAAGGACTACCAAACCGTTCTTCCAAAATGGCCATAGCCTCATCATAAGTCAGACCTTTCAGTGCTAATGAGAAAACATCCATCTATACAATCCTTAGCTGAACTTCTAGCATCCTTTTTTTTTTTTTTTTTTTTTTTTTTGGCAATATAACCACATTGGGTATTTTATGATGGGAAATAAGAGAGATGAATGATGCTTTCCATCCCGGATATTGCAAAGGGTTACCATCAAAAACAGCAGGTTTAGGGACTGGAAGCCTACTTATCAGCAAACCTTGAACAAGAGATACATAACTATCAATTTCTCTTTCTTCTAAAACAGACGTGGCCCTAGGCTGAATTTCACTAACTGCTTCAGACTTAAGAGAAGACCTGCTAGAGGTGTGTGATCTTTGGTCATCTAAATCCAATGATCTGATATAACCACCTGTTCTTTTAAGTAGACACAAATGTTCTTATTCTATAGTTTCTACTTGGATCCTAATATCCTCATCCAAATCACTGTTTAATCCAGCACTGTGAACAAAATTTTGTACACAATCTAATGCTGTACTAAGATCTCGAGACGTCTTTAAAAGACCTACATCTCAACAATCATCGACAATAGTTTCTAGTTTAATTGCCTTTTTACGCCAACTAGATATGGCAATGGCAGTGCCTCGTGTGTTACACCTAATTCTGCTTTTAGTTTCTTCTACCTCCCCACCTCCCTCTCAACACACAGTTTGAGAGCTTCTGTGTCTGTTTCTTATTTGTTTTCGTATTTTGCGAACCGGAGTGACTACTGTTTTTTTCTTCCCCTTTATCGCGCTCTTCCGAATTTTAACACGTCTCCATGTTTGCTATCTTGGTGCCAAATAGTAACATCCGGGTCTCAGCTGTAGTATTTCATTCATAGTAAACCGTGAGACTTAGAGAGAAATTGGGCATTCTGAAGCCGTACTGTGAGATACTGGTTTTAAGTAGCTTCATTTTTCTGAACGGTTTTGGATAGGATATACCTTGGCCATTATGGGAAAACTGTTAAGGTTTCCAGGAAAATTCATTTTCTTGCTATATTAAGGGTTTAACCCACTTAGACAGCCTTTCACTACCTGCTGCTACCACAAGCCTGAATGTGCATAACTTGGAATTCTGTAATACACAAATATATACAAAATAATTACTTAAATACACTATGCAGTATGGCCAATGTAACTGTGAACAAATGTGTTCTCAGATCATCCCCTGCCTGACTTAAACTTCACTTCAGGCAAAGAACATTCTACTGACACTGTACTGGTATATAGTCTTTAATAATGCAAAAGTTCGTGTATAATTGAAAGTCAAAATTGATCACTTGTGATTGAAATGTCAAAATTATTTTCTAATAGCACAAAAATTCAAAATAATACTACGGTTACTATGTCCATATGAAAACTGTTCCTGGTCATGATGACAGCGTGACCTATGAAGACCTGCCCTTTACTATAGTACAGGTTGTCTACCAAGGAAATCACCACAGAGACAAGAGTCCGATTCGCTGTGGAACAAGTCCATTTACTGTTAGGCTGAGTTCAACCGGAAATATTTCTGAGTTCTTATATTTTCCAATTCCATATTTTCCGTTTTATTGTTCATAGTATTTTCTTAGTTTCATAGTTCTAGCATATTTCCATAAAATACATTTCCGTACATTTCCTAAATTTCCCTGAAACTGTAAATAAAAAATAAATAAAGATAAGTAGACACTATATTAAACAATGCACTATTAACCTGCTATTATACCCATATTATTAAGATATTTCTTTCATAAAAAAATAATGAAAACAATTTACCTCTTTGAGACCTAAACACCTCTTGGTTGTGTGCCGCCAGCTAAATTTCTACTGAGACATATTAAACGTTTTGACGTAATACACTTGGTTGCAGCACGTGCAAACCAAGACAAGAGCAACTACAGTTACACTTCCATTTCTTCAGCTGAAATCTGTAGGTTAATCTTTCTTCGGACCCATCATGAACTCTGTTGGGGCGAGTTAAAATTAAGTCAATTGCCAATCAAATGCCCAGTGTTTTCTGCAAATCTCTGCTTTTGGGGTGAATACTGAAAACTTCTTGATGATTTTTTGCCTCAGTTAAATTTCTTGCTGCTGAACCCCCCCCCCCCCCAAACAAACACACGCATACACACACCCGCCCATCCCTACCTCACAGCTTCCCTACAAGCATTTCATTTTCCTGGGAGTGAAAAGCATTTTTGGTCAAAATGAGGATAGAGTATATATAATTATGTATAACTCGTTATTTGTTTAAACTGTATCAATTTTTTAAAAGTTAACTAAAATTTGACAGCTGTTAATTAAAAATGAGATAGACTTTTTTGTTAAGTGTCTGTACTTTTGCAAGCCTCAGTGTATATTGTCTATTATGAGTAGGTTTATGTGAATGCATATTATATAATGCAATATATTATTGTATTGCATATTTTCAAAAGACGAATAAACTATGGATCTTGTATGTTCGCTATTGCTGGCTCATGTGAAAATAACTGTATTGGTTGGTTAATTCATATGAATTAAGAGTGAAGAGTTAACAAATAATTTGTTTGAATAGATAAATTTAGAACATCATCATTGCAGAATTTTACATTATGAATTGTCCTTGATTCTATTATTTTTCCCCAGATAATTATGATAAATACCAAGGAATGTGCAAGATGGTGCTATAAATGTTCATATCATGCCTTTTTGATACAGCAGAGAAAATAAAGATATTTTTACATCAGTGAAATTTTGTCAAATTCATTATGTTGCACCATTGCCTATGTTATGGTAGTGAAATTTCAATTTATGGTCAATATATGTTGCATAAGATTAAATATTATTTAAAAAAACTTTAAACTTGAATATCTTTATCGTGTAATGAAATGTATTTTTTGCGGAGGAACAGGGAATTTAACAGTGTCCAGCATTGGACTTGGAGAATACCCAGGGTAGGGACAGCAATAGAACTTTACAAGTAGGAACCCAGTGCAACAGGTCGAGTTGTGTTAGTTGTTCTTGGTGGAAGTAAAACACAACCAGCTCCACCAAGTTATGACTACTGCACTGCCATTGGTAGGTTTTAACTACAATTCAACCAAATTCTTTTTTTTTATGTACTTTAACAGAAAACACAAAATTTAATTCCATGAACACATGATTGTCTTTAACAGACAGTGTTTTGATTTCAAACTGGATAAGACAAGAATAATACTTCAGTTTTCACTTTATTCAATACAACTTTGCTTGGTATAACTTACCAAGTGTTCCACACGTTTCTAATTCGTAACATTCCTTAAATCATTTCTCTAACAATAAATACATTCTGTACCACAATATTTTGGTCTTTGACGCTTAAATTTACAGACACTCCACACATTCTTTACATAATACAATTGCAATGAGCTAGATTTGATAAATAAAATAGATAAATATTCCCAGTTTATAATGCCATTGCCTTCTATATATAAGATTATAGATGGTCTATGTAAAACTTGTTATATATCATAACATCACTTAACATATACCATGTTTGCATTAAATGTAATAATCTCCAACTTTCCTTAGCAGCACACAAATCACATTTGATATAATTTAAAATTACTGAACATTCAAATCAAACTCAACAAAGAATGATCTGCAGTCCTTACTGAATTCATAATATATTAAAATCAATGAGGTACACTTATTTTTTTCATATTCTTTTAACTAAAGCCAAATGTCACTCATTCTAATTGTAATACTAGTAGCTACTACATATACTAAAATGATTATTAAGTCTAAAACAATTATTGTCAAGTGTGAAAATAACTCATCTTGGGAAGACTAGTAATTTTACTGAAGAGTGGTGTATATTCAGTGTTGGTGGTTTGGATAGAACAAGCATTTTGACATCAATTTTCAACTTTATATAGCTTTAAATTGTTTAAGGTTCAACAGCAAAAAGCTTTTAATTGCTTTCAACAGATTTGATTTTAATGACTCCAGTCAACCTTCACTGCAGCAGACTTTATATGTATGGACTGCCTAGTCATATGACAAGATGATTCCTATATTCTAAAAATAAATAAAGATGAAAAAAGATAATAATAAAGGTCAAGCTGTAGCTACAGAACCTGACTGAGATTAAAAAAGTGACATATTGATTATGATTGTACATGACTACACAAAAGCACCCTGCTTTTTCATTGAATCATATCAAATGGGAAGATTAGCAGTCAGCTGAAAGCCTCACCTCCAGCTGGCAAACACTGCCCATTTTTAAAACTACCCATTTTTAAAACGGAAGCTGGCTCTTATTTACGGGTAATTACAAGTACATGTATTTAGATTGCAAAATTCTCATAATTACATTGAAACAGTGCATTTATCAAATGACTCTTTATCTTCACCTGAACACTTGACTGGTGGTATTTATGCACAGGGCATGGCGCATGAAACTTAAACAGGTCTGTAAATAAGGGGGAAAAAGTGCTTCATGACACCATGCAGCTTTATCGCTAAAATCAACCACAGCTTAAAAAGATGCCCAAGATTGAAGACACAGGCCACTTAGTGTCCTCTCCAACCTCAGTCAAACCTTGAAACTTGTGCTACTTGTTTAAACTATATAAAAATTTCCAAAAACATACTTTTGAAGCATATCACAAATTCAAAGTTCTACCTGTCAAACCAAGTCCGATAGTGCATTGCTGAAAAGGAACTAATTCAACTTATTCAAAATCACATGCACTTTCTCACAGCTTGATACTCCCATGCAATCTTCCCTAGTCTGAATAACCCATTTCAATCTACAAGCTTTGTTAAATCTTCATTGAATCATCAAGTATTTCAAACTTACACCACACTTCTTTGCAATATCTATCACAGTCAAATGCTCGACCAACCCATGTGCAACATAAATACAAAACAAACCAATGTTATTTAAAAATTTGCAAGTTTTTAAAACGTTTTATACTGAAATTTGCTGTGACTTAAGAACTAAATTCAGTAAATATTTAAAAGATGAAATCAATAGTGCCAATAACATGGAATAAATCCAAAATAAATAATATGAAATTAACACATATTTGAGCTCTACTCTGCTGCTGAGACTTCAAATAAGGAGTCTAACACAATGCAAAATGTAAAATGTTCAGTGTATGTTTGTGATAATAAAAAAACCAAAGCTTCCAAGTATTTAACAACTTAGCAACTGAATAAATTAATGCACAGCATTAGTAAAATATCAAGGAACAATATAAAATGCAGATAAGATGTTCACTTTATGATCAACTAATGATTGTGCAATTTTAATATCTTAATCAAATCATTATAAGACATGGGTGCTAAGTTTCATTGTATGGCCCTTTAAATCTTGGCTGAATCTTGGTCAACTACTGAATCTTCATTTTGGCTAAAATTGTCTATAAAAGAAACCTTACATAAAAGAAGACTTCTTGTAGGAAGACTATTCTTCACATCCAATGAAAAACCTCTCCATCTTTGCTCTTTTCACCGAAACAAGCTTTGCTGTTGATCCAACCGTATTTGTTTGTAACACGGTGACAGAAATCCTACTCCTCTTCTTGGCCTTTTTGCACCTTGTCAATTGTAGTCTAACTTTCTTTTCTTCTCTCCAAGTGTTGCTGTAAAATGGCTAGATGAATATGACACGTTGATCCTATGATTGCAGATCTTGGTGGCTCTTTCGACTGCTAGAGGGAGGAGTTAACATGGTGATCTCGTGACTCTGTCGATGCAAATCAGGACTTGCTCTAGAGGAAAGCTCTATCTCTAGCTGAAGCTCTTGTGCTCTTTCCTGGAAGTGAATAGAAAAATCCGTAACTACCCACTAGACACTTAATTCACACATGCACAGGCTCTAACCCCTTCATCATTGTAAAAGATACAGAGATGTCTTCAATAAATACTCAAAACTGCATGTTTCCCAACTCTCCCCTCCTCCCAAAAAAAGCACAGACCATGTACATAGAACAATTAAAATTGTTTCAGCTACTGATTAATTATACATGTAAAAGATGACATACTGAGAGAGAGAGAAAGAGAGAGAGAGAGGGTGAGTGAGTAAGAGAGAGGAATTCTACTTACCAGCATCTTGAGGTCCACAGAATGCGTCTGTACATTGTGCGCTTCCTCATGTAAAACATTTGGAAAGAACTTTTGTTCCACTAGCCCCTCTTCACGCACAGTACGCGCAAACGCTGCCATCCACTGTGAGCATGCACCAATATCCAGCCACTTGAATGCTGTGAGATATAAATTATAAATAAATAAATGACATGAATATTTGTTATTTACAGTGAAATATTATAGAAATTTGTCTTCAGTCACCTATGATCAGAGATAATTTATCCTTTAATAATTGGAGCAAATGTTGGTTTCACTTCTGAAACTTTTCTCCAGAGAACAAAAAGCCAACTTCATCACATCCAAAGACAGTCTCTTGGCATTTCAATTCTGTGTGTCCCAAGTTTAGATGTTTATTTAAACAAGATAGGTCTTTTTGAAGTCACATAACAGTTCAACAGCTATCAACATTAAAAACTATATTTTGATTTAAAATTTTGATACCATGCTTTCAGACAATCACATTAAAATGTCATGAAGGATTCAGTTACAAACTTACATGATACTCTAAATGCAATGGCATCTGATGACATGTGGTACAGAGCAGAGGCTGCTATGACACTGTATGAGAATTGTAGACACCCTGTATCCAACATACACAGATCTAACAACTGAAATGTAAAAATGAATATTCTATACACCCAACATACACAAAACTGGCAACTGAAATGTAGAAATGAATATTCTATACAACTTGTATCCAGCATATACAGGTCTACCAAATGAAACGTAGAAATGAATATTGTAGACACCCTGAATCCAGCATAAACATATCTTGCTACTGAAATACAGAAATGAATATTGTAGAAAGTTACCAAAATGTGTTAACTGATGTGAAAGGAGATGCTGCACTGTTTACACAATACATCATGGACAAATATGAAATAAATAAATATGATCTGGTAAGTCTTACCCTGGCTATCTGCACAAAGTAGTGTGCTGAGTATTGTGGCAGGATGAAGTCTTTCTTGCTGTTTGTGATGTCAATGAGCTGCATGTACACATTGAGCCAAGAGATGACTGTCATGGGGGCAAGATCCCAGTTCAGGGCCTGAAATGCGGATAATCAAATGTCTAGAATGTACTTTCAACACAAAAGTCACATTTATGCCCAGGGTCAAATTATTTTTTCCAAACTTACACACTGTTAATTATCGTTACTGTTACTTTGCACTAGTTTTTCAAAAACAGCCTATAATTATTTTTCTGGTAATAATAAACTCAACTTAAACACAATATCAGTCATTTATAATGTAAAAATGAGCTTTTACATTCATAATTATATAAACTAAATGGGTCTGAAGATAAATATTCTAGTGAATTTAAATACTTTCTGAGTGGGCCACAAAAATGCTTACCTTGAGAACCACTAATTCCATACATAAAATTTGATTTTCTGTACAAGCACCATCAGTAACATAGGCAAACTCTGACAATTTTGGTGGGTAGATTTCCTGGAATAGTACACAGTATTACTATAATGCCCATATCTATACAGCGAAAAAACAACATAAATGAGAAATGTTTTAATTAATTTTGAAAAATATTATTCACTTATTATTGATATATAATTAAATCTTGGTACAGCATCGAATTGCATTACTCTTTTTCTTACACCATGTTTATCATCTTGTTTCAGTTAACATATACTTGACTAAAATTCTAATGGAAAACCAAACAATAATAATAATAACAATAATCTACCTCTAGTTTTGCTGCTATGAACAAACAAGTTATCCCTAGTAGCTGTAGCTGGTGTTTCTGTACATTTGTTTGCACTGTGAGATATCTGTCCAAGAAGTCGAGAGACAGGTAGAAGGTTTCTCTGTGTAGCCGATATACTTCACAAACCTGAAGAAAATAGTTTTTGAAATATTAAACAATTAACTGAAAATAAACAATTCATTAACAATTAAAAATAATTGAATAATCTAGATCATATCATTTGGTCTTTTCAACAATAATATGTGAAAGTTTCCCTTGAGCAATATTTCTTTAATCATTGAAGAATAAGTTGGCAGAAATGATCACAATATTTTCTACTTCTTTGGCTTAAATTAATTGCTCACAGCTTCTCCTTGTCATAAACCTTAAACTTCACAGACCTGAAAAATTTGACAGGTACAGAAAAAATAGTGTTCATGGTCAAAATCCTGCTAATTGAATCCATTTTAATGTTAAAACATGTCTGCGCATTAAAATAATTTTCACCTTAGAGCTCTCCACTGAAAACACAGCTCAAACTCACCTCTATTAACCAATCTAGTAAAATGGCTCTCATTTTGGACTGTAGAGTTGGGTGCCTATTCAAGGCATCATGCTTTCTAGAATTTGCATAAATCAAGTCTTTTTTAAGCATAATTGTCCAAACATCCTCGTGATCTGCCCAGTTTATTTTAGGTAAAGGAGACGGCCTTAGTGACATTGGTGTTGTGAAAAGATTCTGAAACCTCCATCTTGTGCCCCCTGTCATCTGGTCTGGTGGGGTTAATCTCTCGTGTCCTTCCCCTTCTTGTAGGGGGTGTCCTGAGGGCCGTGTGGGGACTAGGGTGCTTGTGATCACTTTTGTATCCTGTGAGATGGGGACCCATTGGTTCTGAAAGGATGAAGGTTATATTTAGAACTTCTTTCAAAGTATAAAGAATTTTTTTAAAAAGTAATTATTTGAAGAAAAACAGCAAATAATAAAATAAAGTATGATGTAAGATTCTTCATCATGAAAGCTGATTGTTGATAAATTCACTATAACTTTTATCAAAACCAAACTCAACAATGAAAATCATATTGGAAACTAGATGGGTGAATAAGTTACAAAATGACAAATGTGATTCTTAGCTATAGTATTATTTTTTATTTAAAAATTTCATCAAGTGAATCATACAACATAATTAGAATCTTAATCACAGGAAATGGTACAATTCCATTTTTTTTTCATACACAATTATTTAGTTCATCTTCAAAGACCCTGAATAAGCAGGAAGGAAATGCTTGTTGTTCTCTTGACAAATCCTGGTAATTATGTGACTGTACAAACGTGAAGAACAAAATTAGTTTTATCACTATAACTGCTGTGCAATCAAGAACTATTCATCGCTGCTACAAGATGCTAAATTCTCTAGAGCTTGAACATGAAATCAACCAAGGCAGAGCACATTCTATCTATAAATTTGCTCCCTCCACACACACCCACAAAGTTGGGGGGGGGGTGTATTAATTTGGGGGATATCAATGACATTCATTAAGAGACTATTAAAGGATTAAGCGGTCTTCCTTTCATGTAGGTCTGCCATATTCAGGTCTCAGCCTTGCTAGACCTCGACTCTTCTCGATGTATATGCTCTCTTACACAAAACTATGCATTATGGTCGGTAATTAAACCAAATGCCTTTACTCCTAGACCCTTTTTTTCCCCATGCCCTGTGTTTTATAACATATCCTGTGGGAAAATGACACCAAAGTTACTGAGCCTCTTCCCCTAAGTTGTTTTGTATCCAAAACCCAAAATCCTCAAGTTTTGTTCTCCATCAAAACACTGCCTTTTATTCTCCCCAATGACCCATTCACTGGTCTTATATCCAACTTTGTTATGTATGCCACGCCTCACTGCAGCAGAAGCTCAAATAGAATTGAAAATTTGATAGTCTACAGGCTATCAAAACTGTTTATTGATAGGCATGCCATTTTATACTCAAATAGTCTGACTGCTCTTTTGGCATGGTTTAAAAGATTAGATGTTTGCACCTCTTGATGCCAATTACTTTGTTCACAATGTTGGGTGGGGGAAGAGCAGGGGGTGGGGGCAGGGAGACTGTTCTCAGACACATTCCAACACCAAAGCAAAGATTAAGAACACTATCACATGACCAGTCTAGCCCAGTCCAGTCACCCTGTTACAATTCTCTAACATTATATGACAGCAGATAGCACAATCTTTAAAGATATCTCACTTTTAAAAGAAATTTACCTAGTGTCACAAAAGCCCAGTAACAAAAGAGAGTTGGCTTCCTGAGGTAAGAAACCACAACTTCAGTGGAAGCATGGCCTAGGAAACATTACGTAACAAAAAGAAGACAATACTTTTACTTTAAAGGTCTGTCCATGATGGAGACAACTGCTGAGCTCGTCCAGGAAAACAACTCTGATAATGACGCTGTTTGTTTCAAAGAACCAAGATACGGACATGGACGATATATGAACATCAAAGACAAGGGTTATCAGCAATCTCACCGACAATAGCAAATTACTCCTATGATTACCTTTTCAACACCTTCCTATCTATACCATCAGAAGTCCACCTCTCTATTGTACACAGAATTACATCACATAAGACACCTGTAATTAGGCAAGGCTCAACTTCTAACCCATGAAAAAGACTCTTGCCCCTAGGTCTTAGGGGGTTATCTGACCCATGTCTCATGACATGGCTTTTAAGAACTAATCTTAAAGATTGGTATTATCAAATAAACGTAAGTTGTTAATTAAAATTGTTTTCACCTAAATGATGGTTATCATTCACGAGTTTACTCATGGAGAAAGTTTTTTTTAATATATATACAAATTGCTTTGTTAAGAAATGATTTTAAAATACAATTCAGTAACTTACAGAGAAAGACAACTCCATTCTGTCGTGTCCTTGGTTGCTCATTTCCTTCATTTTTGATTAGCCAGGTACAAATTCAAAATACAAAGAATGTCATGAACTATCCATAAAACCTAAACATAACATGGATCTGAAGTGATCCTTGATCCAAATAGACACTGCAAAATTCCTGTTATGGTGACCTCTCTGCCCAGCAAAGTACTAGTGATATCTAACCAAGTCCTGAACTAAACTGAACAGGAAGACTGACCACAGCCTCAACACAGAGGTGACCACTGTCCACATGAGTGACCCCAGCTGCCTGTCCACTGTTCTTGTCATTAACAGATTGACCACAGCTACAAAGCATTTCCTTCTCCACAGAATGACCCCAACTGACCACTTATGTATGCTCTGTTTACACAGAATAATCTGGGCTAACTGGATTCCTACAGCTTGGAGTCATTTAATGTGGAAGGGGGATTCAAAATAACCTTACTTGGACCAGAAATAGTACAGATTAATTCACCAGGGTCTCAGGTTATCAATTTTAAATAAGCATTATTATTTGTTTGTAAAAATAATTGCACCAGCCCCTACTGCTTTTGTAGACATTTGAAATTAATTTCTAGTAGGAGAGGAAGGCATCAATGTGTGACTTGTTCATTGTTATGTAAGCAGTGTTGACATTATATTGTAGAACAACATCATGTTCAATTGGGAGAACATGTTCCATCTTTTCTCAGAATTTCTTTTGATATTTTGTGGAAATTTTGTATTACTGGAAACCTGCTGTCTCAAATACAAGACATGTCAGAAAATGATCTTGCTTTTAGTGTTATTAGGCCAACTGGCATCTGCAGCTTTGGGGATTTCAAATAATTTGGAGTGAAGGGGGGGGGGGAGGGGCTTGTAAACAGACAGCTAAATTTTGCCTTAACATACCTGAAGTTTGAATTTTTTATCTAATTTTCAAGATTTAAAAAAAAAAAAAAAACTCAGATACACTTCTGGTATTGAGACTTCCATTCTTTGCATTCAGTGAAAAACTGATCTTAAATGGCAACTTACTCTTACTCATTATCATAAGCAAAGTATACCAAAATTCAAACATTTCAATAAAAACCTATAGTTTTGCCCAAATGAAAGAATAACATCAATCCATTACTGTACCCAGTTGCTAAATTTACCTTTCGGGGGTTTCCCGCCATAGACCAACTCAAAATAGTATGAAAGCAAACAGCTAAATGGCAAAGAAAAGTATCATCTTGGCTATAATTTCATAACCCTTGGGGAGTTTCCTCGTGTGCCAGGAATCAAAGGGGCTTTCAAAGCAAACAGTTCACCCTGAAAACAAGGGGGTGTTTGTACTGTCAATACCCTTATTATTCACACCTGTGTATTAATACTTCAGCAAACTAAGCCATAAGGCCAAATTCTCTACAAGTTGCCGAGGAATACCTCAGAGGCTTTCCCCCATTGTGTTTGTTTACTAATGCAGGGGAGTACAGACCATGGCCATCATTGTTATAATTTCCACTTCATCTTGACACACTTTTGAGTGTAATCAACCCCTCCCTCTCCACCCTAACCCCCATTTTAAACCCTACAGCTGATTTACCCCAGGAGTAGGAGGAGGAGGGGTCAGAGAACTATTAATAATTTTGATAAGTAGTAATTTCCTTGATGCTAAGAAGGGGAGTGAATGCTACAATTAATTTTTTACCAGTTGTAATTTATCTAAAACGTCAGATTAGGTCCATATTTGAGGTAGGTTGGTTTCAAGGTACACATACATGGTTGTAGGCATTGCTTATTGAGATAACATTAAATAAGTAACACGACTGATATTGCACTTTTGAACTGATACAACTAACGTTTAGACAAACAACCTTCCATAGTAAAGTGCAAATTGAAATTACAAGAACAGCTTACATTCTGCTAATTGTACCTGTCACTGTGACTTGATATCACTTATATCTTTTAAGTACTTAATTGCTATAATAGTCAGACAATGCAGGTAAACTCTGTGATCATGAGAAGAAAAATACCCAAGCATAATACTGTAGTGCCTCAGATCATTAAAAAAAGAGGGAAGGGGGGGGGGCTACCTTCATTTGCATATTTTGTTGAAAATTTTATTAAGTGAACTGTATGATGATGATGATGACGATCAGAAACAAATAAAATTCGACTCAAATGCTTCATATTCTAAACTGACGAAGAAAATGCAAAATTTGTTCCAATTTTTTCTCTGGTTTTGACTTGATTTGGTTCAAAGTTTCAATATGAATCATCACTGATCAAAATTATTCAGATATAAAAAATATAAAACATGAATAAAAAACATTTTGGGCCAAACTAAATACAAATGTGCTTGCACAAAATGTATCTGTGTATCTTGTAAGCATTTTCCAGAAAAATTTCCATAAAAAAGATATATTTTTGATATTTGAATCAATTTTTTGTCCACAAGCAATTTAATTATGGTTCATCTGTATGTAGTTAATATGATAAGAAAAGCCCAAGAAGTTTGGAGCAGTTTTCTTTTACCTGTATTTGAAACTGTTGCCTTCTTTTGTTCACCTGCATTTCTCTGTCAGAGTCCTGGAAAACCATCATTTCATACATAAATAATAATTATGTTTACTAAAATCAAAGCAACTAAGAGGTTGCAGTTATACAAAGGAATTAGTTATCATATAAATAGGTTAAATTCCATTTATTTCAAATTGTTTAACTTCAAGACATAAATAGCTATGTAAATAACCATTTAATAAAAAAAAAAGGAAAAAAAGGCGTAGCTGACTGGTGATAACAAAAATATTTTAGAAATTTTTTTAAATACTTTTATAATCTAAGGTATGACTCTTATTTCAACCCAACTGCATTTACCTCATCCACCTCTTCCACTTTCCTCTTCTGTCCGAAGATTTCCTTTTCTTCGGGGACTTCTTTCGTTTTTCTATTCCTCAGTAAGCGAATACTGCAACCAGTAGTAAATAACATTTAAATAGATGCCATTTTAATAGAGAAGATATATAATCTCCAAAATATTTTTGAATATTTTTTATCATTTGAATAGTCAAATATTTGATGTGGCATTTTTATATAAAACTGAACTGATATGTTGTTTTTTTTCTCCAATGAGATTAGACATAAATTTTCCATTGCTTCCATCACTGAAAATATTGCAAATAAAGCTTTAAAACAGTCACATTCAATAACAAACAGGGCATCTTATCCGGCATAGTGCCTTCAGGATTGAATACGACCAACTCGGACATTATCACCATTTTTTACTTATAATAACGAAATTCTCATTCATCATTTTTTTCCAGATTAATCAACTCCCATTAGAATCTCATCACCTGTTTGTAAGATGTACTTGTAATTTTTTCCCCTTTTACTAGTAAATGCCTGTTTTACTGACAGGCCTGGCTAATGCAAGATGAATGAAAATAAAAGAAGTATGTTTTTTTCTTATTTTTCCTTGAATGAAACAACATGACCTTATAATTAACTCATGATCACGTCAGCAGTTATCTGCACCAGTAAATGCCGTAATTGGTATCAACAACCTAGTAGATACCACACATTCATTATTTGTTTTTTTTCTTATGCATACAATCATTTACTCCCACACCCAAAATAACAAACAAAATATCAAAGAATGTTCATATTAACAACTGAACATTGAAACATCTATAAGAAACACATGCAGATCAATTTTGATCTCATTTTCACAAGTTTGTGTGCACAGAATGCTGCCCAGCATAATCCTCAATCTATAAGCCAGTTTATATCTATAATAATACACAGAATTATGATGCCAAACTTCATTTACACATACCATATGCTGACTGAGAAGGCTAGGGGTTGATACCACACACTGTAAAAAGGCATTGATCTTTTTTACATGACATCACTTTCCCGTCTCCCATAATTTAGCCCTGCTACACTTACTTAGATGACTCAAAATATCAGCTGTTTTTTTTTTTTTAATCAGCATGTACTGTAAATGACTCCTCAAATGTGGCAGAAATTGCAGTTATATTTTTTTAATTACTTGAAAACATTTCAATGTTTGCTTCCACTAATTGTCAAAGGATTTTGAAAGGAGAGAAAGTGAAACCTTAAAAAACTTGGCTTCAACTATAAACTATTGTTATGACATCCTGATGAAGCCTTTACAGTACATGGCCTGTTGCATTTTAAATTAAAAGTAAAACCAAATCAAATGACACAGTATGAGCTACTGCAAACATTACATTGTAGAAAACGAACAAGTGCAATAAAAACGGACTAAATTCAGTTTCTGAGACACATAAGAACAAACTAGCTTGTTGCTGTATAGACTTTCAAAACTTTCATGATTGAACCATACTCCACACTCAACAGCTAATTAAACTAATTAATAAATAAACACTTCATTAACATTTTCCTTAATATGCTCCCTACCCATAAGAGTTCATCTTTTTACTGCTATATCTACATGATCTAAATTTTTACACAATTTTCACTGACTAAATACATGGTACTAATTTAGTCCAAGTTCATTAACAGATCCGATGGCGGGGAAAAACATGAAGTTACTTCGTTGCAAAACTCACCTCCTTCTAGACATGATCTTCCAAACTTCAAGAGGTATCTGAAAATAGAATGCGTATTTGATGCAAATAACCCCAAAATATTACATTACGCGCTGGATAAAACTCTGCAATCACTTAACAAAGATGAAATATTTTCCGCCATCCACCCACTAGAGGCAACAATGGAGTCCGAAGTAGGTCAAACAATATTTGGCCACTTTTAAAGTTCTGTAAAAGTACGATCGTCACTTGCAACCTTGGATTTTTTGGCATAATTACACAATATGGACATTAGTCTTTCATTTCTGCGTGAATTAGCCAAAAGTTAAAGTAAGATTTAACAATTTGCGCAAAAAAAATTTAGGAGCTACTCCCGTACCTGGGCCTGCCTGCCAAGTCTCGGTCCCGCCAAGTGGACGTACGCAGCTGTTCTTGCGCATGCACGATTATGGCGGGAGAAGATCGGTAAATAATCAAAATAAATTCACAGAAATTATTTTCCCAGTGACTTAGATATTGAATAAACGTGTTTGGAACATTTCCTCAGCATTTGTTAGTGTTAAAAAACTTTTGGGTCACTTTCCTCGATGTAAACAAAGCGATGTCTTGGTCATGAATAGGATGAGCAGACGGACAATGAAATCGCTTTAATTTACAATAAAATATTTTGTTGGACTGACATCATGAAATATTTGTGCTTTTTAAACTTAGCTCACCATCATATGAGACTCTTTACAATGAAAATACAATTTATTCATATTCTAAAGTGAGAAACACTGGAGGCCTATCCTAGAAATGTAGTCTGCGAGTTGGCAAGTTTCGGTTTGGGTCGTTTGCAACTTTAAAAGAAGTATTTCGTAAACAAAAAACGATGAGCCTGAAAAGTAACAAAAAGTTCTGCAACTTAGATGAGTATGTATATTAAGCGGTATAAATATTATCTAATTTTAAGCCAAAAACCGCGAAAGTTTGAGGAAAAAGCCCCGCGAAAGAATCCATGGTGTGCAATGCATCCTGGGAAGTGAAAAGCTCAAAACGCACCCTGATTGGATGAAAAGTCGTGCTCGCGGGGGAGGGGTAAAGGTCATATGAAATCAACATTCACACATGTTGCCATGATGTGAGTTGACGTGCTTTACAGAAATATGTAATCTGTTTGTTTCCTTGCCAATAATTTTGATGACAACATGAATGCATTTAGCAGTACATTCGGGCGGCTCAGAGGCGTTGTCATAGGGATGGTGCATTTACGTGCTTTGCCAGGTATGCCATATTATTTAGCGGTGGTATGCATTTGATTAAAAATAAACGATACTAGTATGTGCCGGCAAATGGATGGTGCTATTTCTGATATTATCCATTGTCATCATAAGCAATTCTGTTGCATCCTCACCACTAATGTTCCATCGCTGCCTCCTCTAATGTGCCATTTTTAATATTACCAGAAAAATATTATTTAAATATTTTATAATTTACAGTACCGGGTACATGTATTTACTAGTATAACAATATAATTAATTATAATAATGTACATTCATGATTGGTGGACATGTTTTATCATCATCATAATGTAGGAACTCCGGCAGTCACTCTTTCTATGCAGGAAATCATTGAAGTTGCATGTAAAGAAGCCAAAATTTACAAAGATGCAGGTGTGGTAAGTTTTTTTTTTTTTTTATCGGATTGATTGATTGATTGATTGATTGATTGACTGACTGACTGACTGACTGATTGATTGATTGATTGATTGATTGATTGATTGATTGATTGATTGATTGATTGATTGATTGATTATTATTATTATTATTATTATTATTATTATTATTATTAATGGCTTGAGTTTTTTAAACAAGGAAAAATTTAACGTTTGCACTGGAAAGAAGGTAGTTTTTACATTTGTTAATTTTAAGACTATTTTGTAAATTTACTATATACTGAAAAGAAGATATTTTTAAAGAAATTTTCTGTTGCTGAACAGTCATGGTCAATATCCAGATAATGATTATGACCTGAAACTCCAAATGTCCTGTGAAATAAATTATAAATACATTTTGAAACCATTTTTTTCTTCACTTGGCTCAAGCCAAATAAATTTTTATTTGCATAAGCCATATATTGAGTTTTTGTTAAAATGAGGTGGTAATAATATAATTAATTAATTCAGAAGGGTGTAACATGCTTGTAACAGTAAAAGGGGACATTTCACCTCTAAAAATCCTGTAAACTTTCTTTTTGATATGCAGTTTGATTTCTGGTTTGTTTTAGGATGCTGTGATGGTAGAAAACATGCATGATGTGCCATATGTTCACTCAACAGGGGTCGGTCATGAGATAACAGCAAGCATGTCTGTTGTGTGTTCACATGTTAAGGAAGTGTGTGGGAGCATGCCAGTAGGAGTACAGGTGCTCGCAGGAGCAAATAAGCAGGCAATTGCAGTGGCGCTCTCTAGTGGTGGGCTGTCATCTAATTCAGTTTTTTTTTCTTTTAAAGTATTATTCTAAATATCATAACTTATTCTTTGATAAGTTAATTGACACTTTTTTTCTTTAAGGTGTTGCAAGAATTTTGAAAATAATTTTGGAACCTTTCTGTATTTGTCATTCTAGATATGATATGAGAATTGTAATAATAACAGCTTTGGAAAAATTAGTTTGGATTTTAAAAGCTTAACATAAATTAATAACTCATTCTTATATAGACAAATGTACCAGTATGGATCCCTCAACTGAATCATTACATAATCATAATGATCAGTACATTGTTTTTGTATGTTCAAGGTTTTGATAACTGTCTTTTATGTATTTTGCTTTCATCTAGGCCTGCAATTCATTCGTGCTGAAGGATTTGTGTTTTCTCATGTTGCTGATGAAGGGCTTATGAATGCATGTGCAGCAGAGCTGTTACGATATCGTAAGCAAATTGGTGCCAGCCACATTCAGGTGTTCACTGACATCAAGAAGAAACACAGGTAAGGTTAAAATCATGCACAAAAAATAATTGACATTTTGGATATTGTTCAGTTTTCGTAGAGGAGCTTGAGCAGTATGTGTGTGTGTGTGTGGGGGGGGGGGGGGGGGTTGCTCTGTTGGGCATGTCTGCATGTAGAATAATCAATTGAAGCCCGAACAGATCTGTTCTACTGTCTTTTCTACATGTATTTCCCTCTTTTGTAAAGGTTGTCGGTTCAAGAAATAAGTTATATGCTACAGTGTATCTCTCTTTAATCTATATATGACCACACATTACCACAATTTCCTAAATTAAACATCTCAAAAGATTGACCACAGAAGTTCATGAACAGTCCATAAAAAGTTTGCAAAAGTAAAAAAATTAATTTGTTCTGTTAAAAGATTATCATGTATTGTTTGCTTATTTTTATTCGCTTTTATCAGTTAATTATGGAATACACTATTTTGACTTGAAAAAAAATTGACTTTATTTTTTCACTTTTTTTAGTTCTCACTCTATCACCAGTGACATCAGTATAGCAGAGACGGCCAAGGCGGCAGAATTCTTCCTCAGTGATGGCGTGATAGTGACTGGTGCAGTGACCGGTGCCTCAGCTGACCTACAGGAGTTCAAAGGTGACCATGAAACTAAAGTTTTAGAGTTCTTGTGTTGTTACTTTCTACATAAAAAAGTCTAGCTGAGTTTCACAGGCCCCTCCATCACTTGGTCAAGGATTACTTAGACCACATTCACATCGAGTTGAGCCCTTGCTCTACAAAGCCACAAACTAAATATAGCGGACGTACCTGAAAGGAAAACCGCCTAATCTTTTAATAGTCTCTCCACCTCCCCCCCCCTCCCCCCCCTCCCCCCCCCCATTATCCTATCTATTGTCCCATATTTAAGTGGTCAGCCCAATCAATTTTTATCTGGATTAAAGAGGGATTATGTAGTGGAGAGAACATTCAATAATCTGCAAATCTAAGTCAAGTGTAAAACCTTTTTTTATTTTAATATCATATTCGTAGTTCAAGCTTTGTGAGGGAAATGAGATTTACATTTTAAAGTTGGAGCACTTACTCAAATATTTTGCATTCCTATATGGAAGTGAGTAAAGAAAATATTTTTATCCTTTTAAAAATGTGATCTTGCCATTACAGCTTATTAGTTATCAATGTGCAAAGAGCTAAGCTTACTTGATCATTAATTTTGATTGTATAGAGCCCAGATGCACATTTAAAAACTCATAATGTATTATGCACATATTTATATGTATGTGGATTTGTTTGTTTTTCAGATGTGCAAAAAGCAGTGAAAATCCCAGTTTTGATCGGCTCAGGGGTTACAGTGGATAATGTGGAACAGTATGCCAGTGCCAATGCATTCATCATAGGATCGTACTTTAAATGTGGTGGACACTGGAGTAATGAGATTGACCCAACAAGAGTGGCAAAATTTATGGAGAAGGTTAAGCTTAAAATACAGACACCATAGACATAATTCTTGTGAGTTGACAACTTGTAAAGTTTTAAAGCTGTTGAAATTATATACATCTAGATGTAAATAAAGCAGGCAACATTCAGAAGAAATATATATATTCACATGTGTGTATAAGATCATGCATCACCACTATTGCAGAGGCAAGTAATGAAGATCTTTAGTTCTACTGTATAGCTTGAAATATGTGGCTGGACTGATTGTAATTGTTCCAGTGGGGGCACAGCATGTTGGTTTGCATGTTTGTGCATTTTAAGGTATTGTCTAGTCATGTTTGCATGTAGCAACACATCATAAAGCTAAGATAGTTTCAGTTCACTGTACAAAGGCAGAGCTTACCTTATACATCATAGTTATTTGAATATGTCCACATGTGATAGTGCCAAGTGGAAAAAATTCAAAGTATTTTGTCCTAATTAGCAAAATCTAGATAAATATTTAAAAGAAGATTGATTTGCATTTTTAAGAGGCCATTCCCAGACCTCGATCTATCTCCGAGGGGATTCTGGCTAAATTGCAATCAACTTAAGTGACTTAGATGTCTGTCACACCTACTGAAGCTGCTAGGGGGTAATTCATTATCGTCTAGCTGACTCGGTAGGGGTGCCAGACATCTAAGTCACTTAAACTGAAAGCAATTTAGTGAGAAACCCCTTGGAGATGGATAGATCCTGTCAGATCAATCTAGGTATGGGGACCTAGTCTAATTCTTCGTCATAGAAAAAGGCAGGTTGGCGACAACTAGCCAATGTCAACTTTATAAATGGTACCAAAGACTGAAAGTTATGAACTGGGTTGAATTTTCAGAAACTTATGGTAACATGCTGGTTAAAAGCACTTTTGAAAAGGTGGAATTTTAATTTCCCTGCTGTTGTACATTCATAAGATTATATGAGAACATATGTTATGTACTAGACTTTTTTATTAGTTGAAATATTTATAGCAGAGTTTTATTATAATATGATTTATATATTACCTTGAATTTTCTAAATGGGATTTTCCATATATTTCATAAACCAGGTTATGTATTTGAAATCATGTTATAGTTAATATTTTTTATTTAGACAAAAAATATTCTTCGTTTTTTGTTTTTTTTTCACAAGATCTACAGAGCCTGTGTGTGTTATCTGATATAACTCTACCATTCCATTATGGACTTATCATGGTAGAATATGGTCACAGAGGCTGCAAATAAATAAGTTGAATTCGTGACAACTGAAAATTAGGAGCAGACCTCAACGCTCTTTGAGCATCCTACAGAAATCCCACTGCTGTCATTTTTTAGTCTTCAGGAAAACGGTAGGCAAATGTCAGAAAACCTTTGTTGTCAGCCTTAATGGAAAAAGATCAGTTTCAATTTGCTTTTTCCAAAACGTTTCTGGGTCTTCCCATCAATTCTGTAACATCAGTGAGCATGGACATAAAATTCAAGTTTGATCCAAGTTTTTTATATTTGGACTTTTTCAGCTGTAAAAGCAATTTGCTTAATAATAGCAATGTTTAACTTTGGACATATACATGATATTAGTTATTGGAAATAAACTTCCGTCTGAGCCACTTGAAGTGGATCATCAGGTCTCTGCCAGGAATCATTTTAATGCACAGATCAAGGTAATGGATGACAAACACAGATAAAATTGATTTCAAACTCACAACAGTTTATTGAGTACTCTCTCTGCCTAGGAACACAATGCAAATTTCAATAAAACATACCCGCAGCATTCATACAGCATAATGTGGATGAATCAGACATATACGTGATGGCAGTCTTAAAAGGATACATGTATCTTGCCTTTGAATGATATAGTTATGACGATATAATATAGTAATGGCAGAGGTGGGTTTTCTTCACACTGTAGCATTCTCACACAGAAAAATTGAAAGTCCAGTCGTTCACATGCTACTGTTCCTGTCACTGCTGCAAGTTGACAGTTGCTACTGCTGCCATGTTGGTACTGGTACAATGTATGGTGATACAAACACACCAGTTGTCTATAATGGATCAAGACGATTAAATATGGAACTCACAAACCAGTCAGAGAAATTGAAAATTCTACTGTTCTTAAATGTTCTATAAAATTCTTCAATGCCTTAGAGCTTGGTTATCATTTGCATAGTAAGACCATCTACATGTACTAGAATCCATGTGTAATATGTTGTTTTGCACAAATTATTGTAATTGTTGCATTCTTGTCTTCAACCAATATGCATTTGTGCTCTGAGTATAATAGTTTGTTGTTTTGTTTGTTTTGTGTTTATATTTAATTGAACCAAGTGTAAGCTACATGTACCAAATACACTATACTTAAATATGTAATACATATTAATGTTATTTTTTGTGTTGTTTATTAATTTATGGCCCTTTTAAAAATACTGACATGTGCAAGAATTCAATCACCAACATGTATGTTTTAAGCTTTTTTTTTTTTTTGTTCATCAATGAATGTAACTTTTCATCTAATCTCTATCACATACTAGCATGCATTACCCTCAGTATAAGACCAAGGCAAGTGGTAAATTCATTAGGATATTGCCAAATGTGCACCTTCAAACTGGATTTTCCACCAGTAAATTTAAATATAGCAACCTTTAAAACCTTAAACAGGTGGTAATTAAATATACCCTAGACTAACCACCTCCAACATGTAAACCACAAGTATATAAAAGCACAGTAAATATGTGTATAATATTACACTCAAATTGGAACTAACTGTCAACATTCAGCATTTAAAAACAATTCCAAAAGACACATTTGAATAAATGAAAAATAAAAACACCCAGCCCATTCCAGCAGTTCAACAGTTCAAGTTTTCATCTTGAAATGGCATGCAGACTAAATGCTTAAAATAAAATGTAAAAATTCAGATGGTGAACTTTTTATATATATATATATGGGCATGCTGCTGTGATAACTGACTCATTGCAATTAAAATTTTGATTCAAAACTGTTTCTTGCAAAATATCACATAACTTGTCACATATTCCCATAAAGTGTCTTAAGGTCTTTACACCTCTTGATATGTAAACTATATGGCAGCCTATCTTTGAACTTGGATCTATGTCAAGCTGTCCCTGACTAAAATCCAAGGCCAAGAATAAATCATGTACATAATAGTGCATTGTATGGAATAAGCCGGTAAACATCATAAACGGGTAAACTGAGATTCATGTTAATGTCTCATATTAGTGAAAATGATGTCTCGAGTTGTGCAGAGAATATTCAGGACGTGTATAACAGACAATTGAGCCCACAACATAATTTTGTACAAGGGGAGTAAATAGAGACAACTAGAGAAAGGGAACCAGTATGACATAAATAGCAGTGATGGTAACATCATGAAGCAAGAACCAGTCTTGCCACATGTTGTCATGTTCATGTTATCTGTCTTATTACAAGGCCTTGTATTGAAAATATGGCTTCATCTCGTGTGTAACAGCATAACAACTGTGACTGATTGTGATGGATGGATTAAGACATTATTGCGGCAGACATTTGTTTTCCAACTTCCACCTGCTTTCTTTTCCCTGAGCTGTGACTTAATATGCTTAGTTACTATAGATAACCATCCTGAATGTAAATTTGTAAACATGCATCCAGCTTTGACATTAGTTGTGGACAGAGTTGTCTGAGGCGTAAATACCCTGTCACTGTCAGTGTGACATGATGTGTCCCTGTGTCCTCTCTCTGTGACGAGACCTTGCACGACTCGTCATTTATGTAGCAAAATGTTTGCTGCAGAACAAGTGCCATTGTGCCATACTTGTGTGATGTTAGACATTAGTGTGACATTTGACATTTATGTGACATTTCACATTGAACTGGTCTGATAGGCTGTTAGAAGAAATTGTATCTTTTCACGAAGTAATCGAATTGTTTTTGTCAGCAGCAGCCTGTGTAATTGTGACAAGTACGTAGACATTTCACTTGTCACACCAGTTGTGACATCATGTCTTGAACACTGTGACATCATGAACATTGATACTAACACCACTGTGACATCACTCAGATTGTGACATCACAGGTATTCTAAAATTTGCAGCATACGCAGTATAACAGCACTGACAGTATGCTAATTGGACATATTCCTATCATTTAATACATCTACATATACAACATTACTGCAACTGTGACTTCAACATGACATCTCCTAAATCCAATACCTATATATACTCTTATGTATAAGATAAACAATAAATAACAAAGTTCTTGGCAATGGTCATGTCCAGTAATCTGTGAACTCGTCCAGGGTCGGTCAAGGTCCAAATGAATGTACAATTCATAACTGCTGGACATGTACTCTAACAGGCAAGTCGGTCAAAAATTGGTTTTTAAATTCCGGTTCTATTTCTTTTCCCTTCAACTGATTAATGCTGGTATCCAGTGATCAATTATGTGCACAATAGTACAATCATTGATCTACAGAAGTGGTGACATGTTGTGTTCTTTTCCCCTGTGAGTATGTGACAAATTGATGCTAGGTAAAAATAGCCTTCTGATGACAGGATGGATTGAACAAAATACATGGTTTCAGAGAGAATTCCCTTGTCATAAACAATTGCACATACTAAGCAGGTTCTTGATGATAAAATAATGACACAAACTGCTTTCTTTATTTTTCCTGCTATTTTTCTGTCCAGCTATTATGATTGAATGTATCAGTCCTTCTGTAGATCACGTAAAGTGATATTCAAGTTAAAATCTTTTAGTGCTGTTGTTTCCTGGTGCCAGGCTGTTTGATTTTCCTCTGATGCAGTGCTTTAGCGTTGGAGAAACGTTCGTGCACCTGGTTAGCACGTGTGAGCTGTTTCTTCCTCAAATTGCGAGTAGTGACCTGATGGTGGCTCCTTTGCATAGATTTCACGGCCTGCGCCTGCGCTGCAACAAGGCCTGCTCGTGCAGCCACAGCACGTGGCCTGTGCGGAGGTCTGTGGATGACTGGTCTATTTTGCTCATTTTCAGTGGAAGACTCAGAATCCAGAGAATCGTCAGCACCTGTGCTCGACCCTCGTGGCCGCGGCCCATACACAGACATACTGGGGTGCTCTATGAGTAGATTCTCCATGGGCCCCGTCTCCAGCCTGCTGCTTCCTGCAGTGAAACAAGGGGGTGGAGTCACTAGCCAGCTATCCCAAGGGGACTGATGATCTGGTTGGACATGGCCAGAAGACCCCCGGGACCCCTGGGAGTCCCTAGAGCTATTGGAATGGTCGCGTTGTTTTATTATATGTGGGACATTGTCAGTTTGTGATGGTAATGGCACTTGAGATGGAGAGAATGGAGGAGGGGTTTGAGATTCGACACGTGCCGTACAAGTTAGCGTGCTTGATGAAGAAGTAGTAGTAGTAGTGGTGGAACTAGTATCTGAAATAGAATATTATAAATTATGATAAGATACCTTCCTAGCTCACCATCCTCTACACAGATAGACCAACACCAAGGAAAGCACAGAGGATAGAGGGAAATAAAAAAGATGGGCACCCCAGATTAAATATTTAGAAGATATAATTTACAGTTGTGACACATCTTTTTGTTTGCCTTGTAAATCATTTTTCTTTACATTTTTCATTGATTATATTCAAAGGCTTTTAAAATAATTATTCAAGACTAATAATTTTTCCTTGTTTGACTTTTGTCATTTTTTTAAATATTGCTAAATCTCAAATCAACTGCATGAGACTAAGACATTAATTAATACATGTGTAAAGTAGATAATGCTTTTGGCAAAAGATATATATTCAGACTTAAGAATATGAGAGATGACCACATACAATGTAGTTTTATCCCTCAGTGTGCTATGAGATCCAGTTAATATGTAGTTTTTATTCACCTAGAATGGTGAAAAAATGTCCTGTTGAGAGGTTATTAGTAGATGTCTGTCTTAACGTGCTATAAATTATTGTAAAAGTGACACTTTTACCTATTTAATGACAATTGGCGGCTGATCCTTGAGCTAGAGCCATACCTGATCATACCTGACATAGGCTGTGGCAGCTGTTGTGTGCCTTGTGTAATGTCACAGGTATAAGAGGGTTATTTTGTAAGACAGTAGATTATAACGTCTGGCAGTCTCAGGGACTTAATTATGTAGTTATATATACAAGTTCAAGATCTTATTCTATTATGGCAGACCACACCCATAGGTGGGACAGAGAAGGAGGGGGGGGGGTGAGATAAGAAAGAACTGCCTTTTTGGCTGGAAAAGTTCAATTTGAAAATGGGTGACGCTGGACATTAAAGGAAAATTAATTGCTAGACAAAAGACCAACATTGTATTTTGTCAGAGTAGTGCTTGCCAATAAAGTGTATCTTAATCATTCTAAGCTGACTCCAAAGTCAACTGACAAGATGCCAGACAGCTGCTGCATGTCTACAGAGCTGGGGCTGGTTACACAAAACAACTAAAGACTGAAAAAAATGGTCTACACTTTCAGATCAAAACATGGTTTTACTTCAGTCCAAATTAAATCCAAAGTAGTCAATATGAATAAGGTATTGATCTAAAGCATCAGCAGTGTCTTTCTTTGAGTTACTATATTTCATTTTATAGGACTGAGTACTACATGTACTATATACATGCTGGTTTATCTTCACTTAAGACCAACTTTCAGTCTCAAGTCATCTAGTGAAACAGGTCCCTGGAGACAGGTGTGCGAGGGCAGCTATCACACCTGTACATAAAACATTCACCTGTATACACTGTAGAGTGGTTTATCAATACGGTGTTAACATATATGTAGCATATGGAGATTTGATTGCATTACTTCACACAGAAAACTTTTAGCCCCCCAAAAAATTTAACCCGAAAGAAACACACTGTGGCAGAAATGTAGCTTCTATCTCATTTTCATCGTAGCCAGAGCAAAATTTTGTTGCATGTTTGTGAAAATGAACATGCTACCAGCATGACATTAGCAAAAAGTTTTCCTAATGACATATATATATATATATGAAGGTGTCTTATCATAATATATATATGAATGAGAAGCTATATTGACTCAATCTACAGAAGGGGTCAGCGTTAGCATCTGTTGCTTAAATTGCCTCATGTGTGGAGATTAAGTGACCCACCTGTCTCACCTGTGTATACAGGTGTTATGAGCTGCAGATGAAACAATACTATGTTCACCAAGTGACAGGGGTCAAAATGTCTGCAGAAATCCTCAGTGTTTGATTAGCTATGGTGTATATGGGACTAGGGATTTCTATAATATCCTTCATTTGGTTTTAATCCATACTAATACTCCTATGTAGATTTATTACCAAGCAAAGGGGGGGGGGTTAATAAGCTACACTTCATACATATATTGATAACCCCACAGGAAATTACACATTCCTTGTATCTATCCATGGTTGCTGACTTTAAACCCCACTTTTATAGTGCCATTATTATAATATCAAGCTTCATTCCTTATATTATCATATATGTTATAATTGGTATATAGCTGCCAACTTTTGCAGTAGTGTCATCCTCTCTTCCTCCTGTGCATGGATTATGTGTGATCATATTAATGCTTTCTGACAATGTATATGTTGAAGAGTTTGTAACAGTGGTCTGTAATGTTTTTGTATTGTGTTTTTTTTTTGTTTTTTTTTTTTGTGGGGGGGGGGATAGATATTTGAAGAAATACAATAATCAAGCTCTCATATAATCTGTATATAAACCAAATCATCTAGCCCCTTGGGAAAGCAGCAGCGAGAGGAAATGAAAGGATAGAAAGCAGAAGCATTTACTAAATTAGTGATTCAAAAGCATGTGGCAAAAAACATAATGACATGTTTAATATACTATTAGGAAAATAACTGAAAATGTTATGTACAACATATTTAATTGAATCATATTACTTTAACTTCTCAAGTTAAACAGAAATTATTTTTATGTTATAAGTGCTTACTGTTTTATACAAATTACTCAAGAGACTATTTTAATTAAAATTTATCAATTTCCCAAAAATCAAAATTAAACAATAAAGAAAATCTTTGACAAATTAAATAGGACATTTGAAGAGATAGAATCAAGTCATACTTGTCCTGTCCACTAGCACCCATTCATTTTCTGCGAGGGTTGTCTTGAGATCAACTGCCTCGTGTGGCGCCTCCTCGGGGCCAGCACCAAAGATAAGGTTGGACAAACCACTCAGCATTTTCTACGCTAACTTCACACAAACAACACTTGAGATCTGAAATATAAATATAAAAAGAACAAAGGTAATTGAATATTATGGGAAGAGATAATGGATGCAAGTAATGTAATCATGTACACTTTTTGTTGATTATTTGCCTACCTTTAGCAGACCCAGCATGATGTAATGCAGTCAATGCCCCTGGTGCATTTCTATGTTCTTGACAGACACTTCTAATAAAGTCAAATTTACAGATAACTGACAAACATGAAAAGTTTTAATTTTAACAAGGATCATGATCAAAGGTGTCGCTTCTTGAGAACAATAACTTTTATAGCTGTATTGTTTAAATTGGAAAAGAGACAACTTATTGATAAAGTCACTACACATGAAAGGCACAAAGTACTAGTAGCTTTACCTGGTGGATACTTCATCAACTATTGAATATATTGGGAATCTTGACTGTTTACGTACATTCAAGTGGGGATCCAGCCATATCTAACAATAGCGTCAATTGTTGGTTTTATGCAATAGTTGAGGTAAGAACAGATTGCTCCTTACTCCTATCAAAACTTTGGGGGTTAATTAGGGTGGCCAGCAATAGGTGTGGAACAAGCAGGATCAGTCACACTGCAAGTGGAGTCGGCCTTCTGGCCTAATATCTCTGTCTCTGTTCTGTGCTAAATTTAATAATTAAAAATAATGAAGTGTTTGTTCCCCCTGAAGATTTGCCTTTCAAAGTTCTGAAACTAATGCTACTTCTGAGTCGGACTATTCCAGGACTCTTTCCACAGGTACATGCAACTGAGAGACACTTGATCACTTTTCTATTCATTTAAACCCTGTTACAATTGCCTGGTAGTTTTACACACATTTAATACCAGATAATCTCACACTGAATAATAAATCCCCTGCTTATCCCTAGCAAAGGTGCAAAAGTGGAGAAAAGGGGTATTTAACTGTTCTAGTTCTCTATGGCAGAAGTTATTTATTGTATTTAGCAGGACAAGTTGACAGCCAAGGGCTGGTCTCATAAAAGACCTTGAACCCAACAATAAGTCTAAACTTTTAGATCAAAATTTTGGAACTATTCTGTTCAGGGTTAATCCCTAGTAGTCTCCTGAAATTAACTAAGTATTTTACCTTGGAATCACAGTAGACTTAAGTTTTGGTCTAAAGGTTAAGACCAATTTTGAGCCAAAGTTCTTTACATGAAGCACTGGCCTCAGGGATAATGAGCCCTTGCCAAGAAGAGTCAAAGGTGTAAAGAGGTAGGCAGCACACTGTCTGAATACACCTATATAATGACATACCTGGGTGAAGCAAGAAGGGAATTAGGTGTACAAATAACAGGCACCAGGATTAGATTGAGGAGCCGCTATGCTCAGGCCTATTTCTTCATCCTGCTGAACCTGGGCTGTATTTACTTTGATCATTACCTGCTGCTGTGCTTCAGTATAGAAACTGATCATTTGCTAACTAAATTATACCTCCCATACCTGTATGGGTGAGTATAAAGTGATAAAGGGCAAAAATTTACAAAACTACATTTTTTTTCTGTGCAAAAATACATACAGGCATATTTGTGCTCTAGTCCAGACAAACTGTTTCAAGGGGTTCGGATCTGTCTAAGATGTTTAACTTTCATCTCATTCAAGTGCCCTATGTCTTTATGTTTTTGAAAGTAAACCTGATAAACTCAACTATGTCCAGGTTTCTGATTGGCCTAATTAACATATGAGACTTTCTGAAAGAAATTAATAATTCCTACAAATTTTATGTTGGTATGAAAAATTCACAATAGGTATATATTCAGTCAAAAAATGTTTATGGAAAAGAGAAGTTGTTTAAATCGTGCATTATGCAGGTACTATATAATAATGCCAAAACCCATATGTTATTATAATACACCATGAACATGACCCTGTACTTAGGTCACTGATCTGTTATAAAGCCCCTACATTTCACAGATTGCATCACATCTCTGGGTGAATACTGCTGTGAAGGTTCACATATTTCATTTGTCATACCTGGTATTTGTCATTCAAGTTGTAATTTGAGGAGTGCAAAGGTCAAACGGGGGAAGATGTACTCTCTGACCACAGGGTGCGCTAGTATATAGTCTGTTACAAAGGGAATGTTGAAAGCCCCCAGCCCCCTGATATCAGAGGGGGGGGGGGGGGGGGTGGATAGGGGACATAAACTGTATGTCTCTTTTCTTTGACTCAGTGAAGCCTGTACTGAAGTTCAAATTGATCTTTTCAGGGATTAAAATCTAAACAACTGCAATCTTGCATTGAATGGAAACAATCCCAAGAAGCCCTTGTTTTGAAATAGAGAGAGAAGATCAATAAATATTAAGAAAGGGATCTGTCAGTGACAAAACTCAGGTCTGCCTTCCTCTCTTGTTCATTTCTGATATTTGACTCAAGGAATATTGTACTAGCTATAGATACAAGATGAATTTATCTGGGGAAGTGTGTTATTGATTTGTGCAGAAAATATGGTGGCTTTATATACATATTGATGAGCTTTGCATCCAATTAACAGACTGTTTTCAACTTGGTCATCTTTCCCAATACCACTTACTAGTACCAAGTAATATTGTTTATCTTTTAACTTTCAATCTGGCAGAGTTCATGAATATAGTACAAATAATACTCTTCCACTGCTTGGCATACTAGTATGACAAATTGACTTTCAAATCGGGGGTGATATTTTGCAGCACAATTAATACTTTGGGCATGGAAAACCCCAGCAAGATGATAATTTGTTTGTAAACACATATTCTTGCATATCCTGCTCAACCAAGGATTAATATATGCAAATCTGGTGCTGATATTCTTATCTAACTGATCTGAGGTCCTTATCTAAGAATCTTATTACCACAAATCTACTTTCAAGTCCTGTAATCAAGGAGTTATAACTCCTTGCTGTAATTAAGAGCAGGCGTGCAGCAGTCAAATTTGATGTTATCAATATCTCCCCTCAAAACTGACAGAAAATGTAACAGGCCTTCCCAACTACCAGACTCGGCACCTACGGGTCCAGAATAAACCGGTATATCTGACCACACTACCCGTTTTCAAGGTGTGTGTCAGATCGCATAAAAGAGTATCATACCCTACCACAAATTCTGTAAGCCTACCTGTCATCCGGGTATCGCGCCTCGTTTTCGTCAAGTAGGAGTCGCATGAATACAACAGACGACTCCCTCAATCAGGGGGTGGAAACGCGCTACTTATATGATTAAGACGAGCCTAGCCGTCAGTACCGGTTATTGTTTTGTGACCTTGAGGAGCAATTAGGTTTGGTCGTTGCGGCACGCATCAACAGTAGTTGAACTACCACACCTGGGTCTTTTGTTTTTGAAAACTGTTCACTCGTCATCGAGGCGCTTGTTCAAGACTACAGGCTGATATCTACTAGTACTACCAGTGGCTTCATTAGTAACGTTCCCACAATACTTAAGTTTTCTGTCCGTGCGTACAAACCCTGAAAAAGGACAGCCTCGCTGACGAGAACAATGGACGTTTCTCACCCCTCTCTAGGATTACCCCTGCCCTCAATCTCGTCCATCCCGGTAGTCACAAGAATATTTAACCCCCGACAGAATATGCTTCTGCTATCAAAATTAGGTATACTTTTCTAAATTAATATATAAGTTTGCAAGTTCTTATTTACAAAACATCAATGGCTATGTCCGAACCTAAATTTTATGTTAAAAATTGCGGTACTGTCAGATTTGAGCATAAACAGAAAATTGCAGCAGCGCATGAATCTAGATGAGATGCACTACTTTCCAACCCCGCTTAGGATCATTGCTATCACATCGCGCACCTGGCAAAATCGGTGTGGTGGCTGATACTCTGTAATGCGATCTGACACACACCTTGAAAACGGGTAGTGTGGTCTGATAAACCGGTTTATACTGGACCCGTAGGTGCCGAGTCTGGTAGTTGGGAAGGCCTGATGTAAGCTCTTGACAGAAAATTAATGTTAACCTCAATGGCTTGATTTAGCCTTTGGGTCTTAACACCACCATGAATGCCTTTCAAAGAAAGAAACCAACCATCAAGTATAATATATGACATGCTTCAGTATTTCACTGGAACAATAGATGGATGCACTGAAGCCCCATTAAAAATACCCCCTCCCCCACCCTTTAATTAAAACCTGATTCATTTAAACTTCCACTGGTTTCTCTTCAAATAGCTGTTAGGTAAATAAGTAAACACTCTACATTCTCACCAGAGAACTCAAGTGACATCAATTTATCACCTTAAGGACTATCTGCATCTTTTTTAATTTCTTAGGATTTAGCTGTCAGATGGATTCAATATTGTTGGCTTAGGCGAAGCTATAGTTTCTTACTAGATAAACATGGCTTTAGAGTGCCAGCTCCCTGGTGACCACACCTGGGAGTCAGCCAGTATGTTTAACACTATATACTGACTTCTACATTCTGTAAATGTAATATAAACTAAATGGAATTTTTTTGAAATTTTGAAAATTGACATTTCTGATTCAGTGAAATTGGTCATAAGTTTGAAAACAAGTGGTTTCTAACTTTGAACTTTTTGGTGTTTAAAAAGAAACTTTGTTCAATCCAATACTTATCTTTACTTATCTGTCACCTATCCGTCACCTATCTGTCACCTGCATGCTTTTAACATGTTCCTCCTGTTATCCAACCAAGGTGTAGCTCAGACAGTGTGCAATAATAAGAAAATGTTGTCGTCTTAAGTACAGAATGAGCAGAAATTTCACCATCATTTGTAACAGACAGTCCTTGGTATCTTCATATTGTTTAGTTTTGTTGATAGCAACCATGTTTCACCACCAAGTACAATTCACTGTGTGTATCAGTTTTTTTCTAATAACTTTGATCACACTGGAATTTCCTTGAAATCTCACTTCACATCTGGTTCTTTCTCTGACATTGGGGGAGGGGGTGGGGGTGGAGGGGTGCTTGATGTCTGGACTGTCCGCATAGAATGTATGATTATCACCCCATTTCCATAGATTAGATCGACCTAACTCCCTGGGGGTTCACGCTAAATAGCTGTCAGCCGGGCGGACACGAAAGTTAATTACTCCCTTACAGCTTGTAGTAGGCGGGACGGACATTTGAGTCGGATTATCTGAAAGTAATCTAGTGAGACTTCCCGTGGGGATAGATCAATCTAAAATCTATGGGAATAGAGCCTATGACTGATTTTTGACCATAGGAGTCCCTGAGTCCTAAGATCTTCTGGCTACTGCTAGACTATACTGTTTGTCTCCGACTCAGCAGGCTACTGTCTAATATTAAGCTACAGAATCTTTTTATTTAAGCCATTTGTACCTGTACCATTCATTATTAACAAAAGGTGGAACATCAAAATCACTGGAATCCATGAAGGAGTACTGCAGCAACAAAATGACTTGATCAGCATACTAGTATAGCATTAGTTTTTGTTATTGTATGATAATACACACATTTCAGCACACTACGGACATCAGTCAAGTCACTTGATATTATTTTCATCATTCAGTAGAGGAGAACCGGTGTCATTCACAGCTCACTGACTTCCTACATTCATTGCAAATGATGGTGCAATAATCATAACTTCATCTACTGCCACGTTGTACATGTACATGTATATTAAAAATGCAAGGTTAGAAAAGTGGCTATTATTTTTGTATAACCCTGTGAGAGTATCATGTTATTTATTTAATTGTTAGATAATTCAAACTGTAAATAGTTGCCCTATCATTCTTCAAACCTTGTAATAGTATAAAGCTTCACGTTGTATAGTACAGGAAATATCCTCTACCATTACAAAGTGTCCCTAAAGTAAAATTGCTTTGCCTAATCAGTATATAATATGACACAATCCACCTTTGTCTGCTTCACCTCTTCAATTACCGAATGCCTGTTATTGTTGCTTGGTAATAGTTCATTCATTTGTGCTTGGACAAAAAAAATACCCACATATTGTATGTGCCACACCCTAAAACACAGGTTTCTTGATTGTAATTTATGCAGTTAATACAACAGAGAATGGTAAATATGGACAAAGAAGGACAATTTTAATTTGAATAAATCTTACAATAACATAGAAGAAGCTGTTTAGAAAGCATTTCATTCACCAAACAATACATAACACAGTAACTAACAAGTGTCTGTTGTTTATTGATACACATATTTAGTTAGTAGATGGCCTTCCAAACCACAAACGAGCTTTTATCACCACGAATTGCCAGGACATGAAACACATAATATATAAATGTTGCAGAAATTGGGATTATTTGCTGTGGGTAACCGAGGCAACATTTATCGTGACGGTTACTATTCACCAGAAGAGTTTAGTAGGTCAATGTCGTATTAGTTTCGTGGGCCTAC
>NW_019775645.1:83586-169958 GCF_001039355.2 Lingula anatina | reverse complement strand
TTCTTACCTTTCCTGGTTCCTTGGATACTTTTCTACGCGTCTGGCTAAGTTTTGTTACGATACTTGTGTTGTAATCTTTGAAATTCACTATCAATTTTTTCACTTCTTCGATACGAGTTGTTGACGTTTCTCAAACCTTTGTTTACGTTTACATCTGCCACGTTTTCATTGGCTGATATCAAAAGACTTACTCCAAATAAGGTAAAACCTTATGAATATTCATGACGGAATTGTTCCTCCATGGCGTGCCTCAGGAGTGCTACATGTTTACATCACATGACAAGCTGAACTTTGACCCAGGGCGGCCGTAAACATATCCCGGAATGCCGTCTGATTTTCCGAATAAAAGCCTCGATTTCGGTATTGTATATTTGTAGCTTGTAATATCAAAAACGAGGCCAATCGTGTATATCTGTCAAAACGAAACTGTAAAAAACCCCAGTGGATTAAAATACGATGTCCATCGATTCTTTGATATAATGTAAGTTGTTTTTACAACAGAAAACATTGCAGTCGGGATAACCGATCATTGAGAAAGGTATTTAGATTTTGCCATCAAACCTTTTTACGTATAATGATACTGAAATTGATGATATTTTAACATAGTACAGTTCATCACGTTATAGTATTATACGTGAGTCAAATGATCAAAAATAAATTATGCAATTACTGATATATTAATGTTGTTACACAATGTATTGTAGACACTTGAGGAGGCTAGCAATCAACTTAAGTTATCAGTTGTCAGCTGAGCTTGTAATAAATGCTATTCTCTTTGCAGAGATTATTGTATGGTCTAAATTCTTATTTTTTAAATTTATTTGTTAAAAAACCTTTGCTTCCGGGTTGTATGTTGTTAATGTTTGTTATTGTGGTTTTAAGTAGTACTCTGTTAAAATACAACAGTTGCTGATAAGATTTATGTTTTCATTTGTGTATTACAGGACCATATAATACTGGTACTAGTACATGTACATTTTGACATTTGATGTAATCTGATAAACTGCAAAGTCAATCCTATAACTGAATTGGAAGTAGCAGGACATTAATTAAACCACATACTTAGGATGCCCGTGGATGTCAATGAAGTTGTGGCAGTGTGTGCTGACTTGGCAGATGAAAAAAATCTCCGTGTGACAGTGCAAGAAGCACTGAGAGGTGGTCTGATTGCTGGTGCTACTACAGTAGCAGGGGGGTTGTTGTTAGGACCAGTGGGGTTAGCTGTAGGTAAGTAATAAATACAAGGCTGCATTCACAACCAAAGTTGATCTGCAGACAAACAGATCCCCAGCTAACAAAGAGCCGACCCACTTGAAAGCTATAATCCTGCAGAGAATCTATTCAGGGTCAATGGGGACATTCAGAATAGATGATGCCAGTACTAACTGATTCACTGACCAAATATGGCCGACCATACTTCAAAGCGATGCTGCTGATTCGCGATGGTCTCCCCTCCTCCTCACGGGCCATTAAATGGATTAGAACTCAGCTCTGAGGTTTAATTGTTAGGCCCCTGCAGTGACGGCGCGTGTGGAGGTGGGGAGACCATCGGGAATCAGCAGCATCACTTTTGAAGTGTGGTAGGCCATACTTATAGTCGGCAGATCAGTTAGTACTTGGATCGTCTATTCTGAATGGCCCCTATGGGATTATGGATCAAGCTTACAAGTGGGTTGGCTATATATTGATCCAGTGATCTGTTTATCTCCAGATCAACTTGTTCAGAATGAGTGTGAAGCATATGAATAAATATGTCACATGCACATTGGTGACAATTAAGTGGTGTGTCTGCCTTCTACCATTTATACTATTGTAATATGTGCCTTGATGTGGTGCGTCTTGATCACGTGAGCTGGTAGAGCAGGAATAGTAGTCTAGAATGTGCCATGTTAGGTGACACGATGCAACGTTACTTCCATAATAATTCCATATGTATCTGTTGATTTTATTTGTGTTTTATGAGATCAAATTGAATCACAACAATACCACATCAGATTCCAAGAACAAATCTTCCAAATTTGGTGTTACTTGCATTCATGTGTGATTTTACTGGGGCGGATCCAGAGCTATTTTCTGACAGTCTTCCAAATTATTTTGGTTGATCCATCCTCCATTTTTGACCATCTTCCAACAAAAAATATAGATACCTGTCAATGTCTGAATATCTGACCGTCTTCCTGAAGACCCAGAAGACAGCCTCAATCTGCCCCTGTTTTATAGTAAGCATAAAGCACTGTCTGTATCACTTATTCTTATTCTTGACATTCACTGTGTTATGAATTGATATACACTTTTTTAATATGATTAGAGTGGTTGTTTGTGCTCTCTCTCTCTCTTTTCACACACACAGCTTTTTTTTTGGGGGGGAGGGGATGTTAATTAGGATATTGTTGTCACTCTGTGGGTAGTTTGTTTTTATTCATCCTTACACTTTGCAGGAGGAGCTATAGGTGGAGCTGCAGCCTATGCAAATGCACAGGGCAAATTCAAACCTGTTTCCACTGTTCTAAGAGAAATGGAGCCTGAGAAAAAGAAAATTTTGTACGATCGTGTGCAGCGCATCATAAGTGGCATTACCATTGAAGATGGCATTGCCTTGCTGGCTCTCATCCATTCAAGTGATCCAATGCAAGCAGAGTTCATGTGTGCAGTCAAGTCTCTTGTCCAAGATCAGTTGAAGATGGAGCTAATAGATGGCCTTTAAAAACATTTAGCAATGTTTTGTGGTCTATGGTATCTGATAAATGTCTTCCTTTGAGTTTGATATTCTGTATAACAGTATTTATCATAGTTATATGTACCAAGTGTCCTGAATTTCCTTTGACTTTTTCTTTATTTCCAGATTCTTAGGCTCTGTTCCTACCAAGTTGTTCTGCCTACTAACTGATCGGTGAATCAAATATGATTGACCCACTTCATAACTTTCCATGTAATCCCCTAATGGCTTCCCCATGGGGAATTCCCAGCAAGTTTTCTAGAAGGTTGGCCATATATGATCAGTGGATCAGTTAGTTGGCAGATTGACTTGGTCATGAACAGAGCCTAATGTATTCCAGTATACATGTATATGTTTTTGAACAATGTATTTCTTAATAAGGTTACATGCATTCCTTGCATTTTCACTTTGCATGAATTTGCAACTTTTGAGGAGTAGGTATTAATTTTATTTCTTTTGTAAGAATGCAACATGAATTTGAATACAGGTTTTTACAAAGGAAATTGTGAAATGAAAGGCAAGAGGTCCCTAGTAGAGTCCCTTTGACTTTATTTTTTACAGAACATTGTAGTGTGGCTAGAGCAGCTTCTTTTTGAATGGTGTACTGTATATATATATGTCAATTCATTCTTTGGCATTCAAAACTGTTTGAGGAAAAAATTAATGGATGAGGTATTGAAATTCTATGGAAGGAAGTTGGTGCAATATATCTTCTTCATTATTTTCTTTTAAGATATAGGGCTGTTGGTATTATTTCATTACTTTGGCTAACTACGTAAATCGGTTATATTTTCATCAGCATTGGTTTGCCTATGTGTTTATTAGTTTATTTGTCTATAAGCCTCTATGTTAGTGGAAAAGATAATTTGAAAAAAATTTACAACTTTTAATAAAAATTTCTGGACTCAAGAATTGATTGCAACTTCAAATGAATCTGGGTCTCCTTATGTTCAAGTCATGTGACCAATGGTCATTTTTTCATAGGTGGATGTTTGCACTCTTAGAGTGCCCTCCAGTTTATAAGTTTATCACTGATAAGACAAAATAAGTTTGAACTAATTTGATTACAGTAAGACATTTAAAATGTGTAACTTTGTCTGATATCAGCTTATACTCAATCAAAAAATGCAAAATATTCTCTGGGATGTAAATTACTGGTGATATTAACAATGGTTGTGTATGGGTGAGTGATCCGGGGGAGGGGGGGCTTTTTTGCTCCTTAATTTTTTCTTGTTCAACTACTGATATTTTAGCATATCTCAAATATATGAACATACTAAAAGTGGCTGTGTCTAATGTCTTGTAATGAGGGTTTAATATTTGTTAGAAAAATATTTTGTACTTTTTATTGATTTTTTCTAAATACGTTTGATGATTTGTTCTTTTACAGGGGGCTGTAGCAATAGTCCGAAGGTTCAATAGTCTGAATGTTCACTATAAAACCTTGGGACCAATGAAACCTTGATAAAAAAACTGAAGAAAATGTTATCATTTTGGTTACATCCCTATACGTCCCAGCACAGATACTCCCGCGCACCGGTACATCACCGCACCAATACTCCCCCGCACCGATACTCCCCGGCAGTATCGATGCGGGGAAGCAATGATGTGGGGGAGTATCGGTGTGGGGGATTAACGGTGCGCCTACATCGGCAATTTACTGGGGATGTATCGATGCGGGGATCTATCGGTGTGGGGTCATATCGATGCGCATAATACACAAAAAATTACTAAGGGGGATTGTTGGTGCAGGGGAGTAATGGTGCAGGGGGAGCATCGGTGCGGGGGAGTAACAGTGCGGGGGAGTATTGACATGACCCCACCATTTTTCAGACCAATGAACTTTCTGAATATCGAGACGCCCCCCCTTTTTGAAGTGTATGCAAGTATCACAAGAGTCTGTCAATGTTGTAACTTGCATATTACAGCAATAACACTAAAGCAGGACATTATATGGATGAAACTTACCCATATCTTCTATATCACTAAGATATAGACAAAATATAAAATAACTTAATTTTTACAGATTATTCTTCCTAAGTTATGTTGTTTGTTTGTATAGTATGTTGACAGACATTTCAGTATTACCAAGATGTATACAGTGCAAGAGAAGGATGACCAATTCACAAAACAGGCTAAAGATATTTATTGCAATGTTTACATTTTTTTCCTCGGGCAGATATTGTGGTAACTCTATATCACACCAGTTGGTGATCAAAAATTGATGCAGTCATTATGATAAAGATGTGTGCAGAAATATTTAAGCCAGACACATGAGATTGTTGACTATGCTTTAGCATATCTAGAATCAAATTTGATACATGTTTTACTACATTTGTACATGCACATGACTGTGTAATTGTTATATGTGTGCATGTATCACAATGAGGTATTTTTATTACTCAGAAGTAGATTTGATGAATTGATTTTTTTTTTTTTTTTTGTTTAAATAATAGGAAATCTTTTTGTCAGGCAAATTTTGCTTTGTAATCTGTCAGACTTTGCACCTAAATAAATTAATTGCTTTGAATTTATGTATATTAAATTCCCTTTTGATACATGGCCATCTCTCTTAATTATCCCCATCTACAAATGAATTTATATAGTCTAAAACCATTGGTGTGTAATTTGAAACAATTTTTTAATTACTCCACAAATATTGTGATGTTTAATTTTGCAATGGCATATACATGACTTTTTCCAACGAATATCCTTGGATCTACAATGTATACTAAAAATGTATAATATTCCATTTAACATTATGTGAAAATGCTCGTGCTTGGATATAAAATGTAGGACAGTAATAAATGCTATGATATAAATAATGTAACATTTTTTGTCTTATTTCTTTCTTCATAACATCCAGTAGAGTTTTTATCCTGGTTGGAATAAAGACTCAATTTAGATAGATGCAGTTGAGTTAATTGAGAATTCCATATATATAGCAAATGCATTCTCAACTACCGCAATGTGTTGTATCTCTGCTGTTCGTTTCCCATTTTGAACAGGTAGCAACTGAGCAATATGGCGAGATGACAGGTAAACAACTCCTCTCTATATTAACTGGTGTGTTTTGTAGAGTTTTTCTGGACTTAAATGCAAGATGGTGTATTATATTAATTAAGCTTTGTTAAGGGATTAAATGTCTGTTTTGTGGTATGTAGGTGTCATTGACTAACTATACTAATTCGGTTAAAATAATGCGACTCGTGGTCGTGAGAAAGTCGAAGAAGACAGAACTCAATGGACCCAAGCCCACGCCGCAAGTAAGATGCTCGTCAAGAATAATTATTAAGTAGATACTTCCACCACTTTTTCATATTTCACGCTGTCAGAAGAATTTCAACTTAAAAGAGGAAACTAATATGATATAAAAATATTTATTTTTAATTTCTTGTGACTGACTGACCAACTACTGTACTACTACCAACTAAAACGTATGGTACCTATACCTAAAACTTGTATGCTGGTACTGGCATACATAACAAATGACTGGTGGAACATACATGAAAGCATGCGTGAACCGTGATGCTGAGAGCCACAGATGGTGTCATGACTCAAAAGTCTAGTAAATTATTTCCTTCAATCCCTCGCTGACAGTTCGTGGAAAATAAGTAAGGTTGTTTTTGTAGTAGGGCATTGCAAGCGATTTTATGATTTTGTATACATTTGGCTATTTGCATTACTAGTGACCCACTAGTGTACTTAAGTAGTAGCATGCTGTCACTTTCCATATACTGAGTATAGGATTTGTTAATTGTAGCCAGAAAGGGGGTTATCTTCTTCAGGTGATAAGGTTGGTGAGTAATTGAGACACCCATACAGCAAGGATTGATTTGTCTTATCATTTTCCTATCACCATATCTTGCTGTGGGCCTATAGGGATATTTAATAGTTAGATAAATGTCTGCGTGATGAGCAGCCTTTCAGTTAGTCCTACCTGTAGCATCAGACTGATGGAATCTGATGATTCCTAGTCTGCAAATTATGTCAGCCTCTGGTGTTACCTAACCAAAGGTACTAGTACTAACTTTAGTTATTGATAGTTTTTAGCATATAAAAAGTCATATTGATGGCTTATGTTAAAGTAGTTTTACTTAGTTATATCAATACGACTTTTTTGGCTGTTCTTATAAAATTGGTTCACCAGTAAACTGTAACTGTTAATCAAGCTGCATTTCCTAAAAAAGGTCTATCAGATTAAGTGCTCAATTTAAATGGATGCACCAGGTTATATACTTGAATTTTGTAAGGTGTAGTTTTTTTTGTTTTTTTTCAAAGGTTGGTGTAAAAATGTTTTGACAAATTAGGCTAATGTTTTTCTGAATATATGTCCTGTTGCAAATGACAGTTTGGCATATATCAATATGTCCAAGCTGCCATATTAATAGCAAATGTTTAGTTAATAGGCAAACCTCATTCTCAGCCAAATTAGTCAAAGAAAATGAATTGTACATTTCTTGCCTGATCAATACCTGCATTCAGGTAAATTTCTAAAGAGTTTCAATGCAGCCATAAAATGTAACAATCAGCGTGACATAAGCTTCTAGAAACCATAGCTTGCAAAAACAAATTGGCTTCGCAGATTGCGCATAATTTCCCGTCAATAATTAATATCATTGGGCGAATGCCTGTGTGATTAGGCTCTTATATGAAGTTGCTAGCTATGGACCCCATTGGACGTCTTGACATGTATTGGGTTTGAACCTNGCATTCAGGTAAATTTCTAAAGAGTTTCAACGCAGCCATAAAATGTAACAATCAGCGTGACATAAGCTTCTAGAAACCATAGCTTGCAAAAACAAATTGGCTTCGCAGATTGCGCATAATTTCCCGTCAATAATTAATATCATTGGGCGAATGCCTGTGTGATTAGGCTCTTATATGAAGTTGCTAGCTATGGACCCCATTGGACGTCTTGACGTGTATTGGGTTTGAACCGAGTTGTTGCTATTTAAAGAGAGATATTATCGAAGGTGTAGTTTAGCTAGAGAAAAGGTTAATGAAGCATTGAGGGATTATTTTGAGATCACTCCTGGAAGACGATTCACTGAGATGAAGCTTACAGAAGATATTTTCCAATAGAAAACTTTTGGCACAATATAGATCTTGATTATCCATTTGCTTAGGAATTTGATAAATTTAGGAACAACTTCATTGAACTTTGACGTAAAGGATATATACAGGCATGGTACAATTTTCTACTGCATGCATCTGTGAGAAATGAACCACATAAACGAGGAGTCGAGGGCATTTATTCAAAAATGTGTTGAAATCAGCAGAAGCAAATGCCATGTTCTGTAAAACTCACTAGAGCCACTGGCAAAAGATTTCTGGATTAATTTATCACTGAAAAATTGTGGATTTGTAATTAAAATGTTACTAGGAATGCGTTAACTTTGGAAACTTTATTAAGAAAATTGGCATTCGTCTTATATATTCTACAGCCAGAAGGAATTGACATGTACCCAGATGTAAAAAATATAAATTAATAAATTATGCAAAAAGTTCTAAGGAATCTTTTTGACAGACAAGGATAATTACTTATTAAAAAGGTGAGTCTTAAAAACATTCTGAACTTTTAAAGGTAAAATACTTGGTCGTGGTTATTTATTTTTAAATTGCTAAGTTATATTTAGGATGATAAAATGTAGTGCATTAATATCAGGAGATGGAGGGAGGTTAATGAAAGCAAAGCTCTGTAAACTTAAATACAGACATTTCTTTATATGTAAAGGATTATTTTTCAGATAAACAAACACCCCTTAAATCTATAAAGAATAGTGCTTGTTTAATTTTTTTAACAATGCAGAAAAAATGATAATAAATTTCACAATAACAAGACATGATCCAGACTGTATTTTTCCATGTATGTAGAAATGAACTTTTGCAAGGTTATATAGACATTCTTTGTTGGCATTTTATACCTTGTATCACCTGTTTGTCAAATATTTTCACCTGGGGCAAGGACCCCATGTTCCAGGGTGCCACCCTGGGGGTCAGGTAATGTGTTTATGAACTGCACCCTGAGTTGCAAGGTTAAAAAAGATTTGCAGTTTTAATTAGTACTAGTCACAAAGTAGAAAAAAGGGGGAAAAAAGTTCACTGTGATCAAAAAGTGAAGATCTTGTAGGAAAACCCAAAATAAAAGAAATTTTAAAGTTCTGCGAGTTGCCATGAGAACAGTGATTTTATGAATATTCTATTTGGCTGGGAAGTGAATTAATAGTGACAGTATGACTCACCCATCCCACATTTTGCCTTTCGAAAATTATCAGTTTTTTTTTTTTTTCTATCGTGAGTGTGTATAATATTTTTATCATATCAGTTACGTGAACAGTCAAAAGAAATTAAATATACCTGCATCAGATAGACAGGAAAAATAGCCACCTGGGAAAACTTGTAGAGGTAGAGTAAGTCGAGGCTTTACTTCAAACCCAGGGTGGTGGAACAGGACAAAAGCTGTAATTTTCATGCCTCATTTGTTTTTATTTGCTCACCATTCAAATCCATTTCCTCCAAAAAATAACAATCTTGTTTTCCCTTTTCAAAGCCTGCAATTCAGTGTCCTTTTTGAAACGAATAACCATTGTTTCTTTATATTTTCATGAACCATTTGCAGTTGCTTATTTTATTGTACTAGTAAAATTGTTTTGCACTGAAAGTCCACCAAGACAGGTTCTCTCAATGTTAAAGCAACTTAACTTTTATTGCTATATAAGCATTAAATAATGTATTGCTGATAAGTGAGTTGGAAGGTTATATGAGATATGCAACCTTGGCAGCCTAGAGAGCTTTACCCATGCTAAGAAAACTAAAATGTGATCTCTGAAATGAAGGGATTAACTGAAATATTTCACTCACAAACACTCAATTTTCTCTCCATGGCTGAGAGTTCATGGCTTAAATAAATCTCAAGTCTCACGTTCTACCATTTAAATGGCCAAATATTTACTATAAAAACATTCTCTCAGATGTTCTTAAGAATGTTCTCTTCGTCCATTAAATATTTATAATAGTTCAGAAAAGGTCGAAACTGGCCACTAATATTAATGCTATGGACTGTGAAGCATTTGCGACTGACCAAACAGACGGAGGAAGGATTTAGCACATAATACACCTTAATTGATGATATATCAGGTACCAAAAATAGAAGATCACTTGTGATATTTCATTACCGTAGAGATTTACTCGGGTTGGCTAAGGTATATAATGTTACTTTTAAGTAGACACAAATACTGTTGTATTTCATTTGGAGTTTTAAGTGTTTTTTATGTTTAACTGTGTTTGTGACTGAGACATTTATTTAAGTTCTTACTTTTTTTTAGGAATGTGTTTTAATTTTTTATTAGCAAGTATTTGAATAGAAAATTTAGTTTTTATGTGTGTAAATTTTGATTTAAGATACATTTGTATTAGACAGAAGGTACAGTACTTTGTTGTAATTGCCACAGACAATAGCGTGTTGTTTACCTTGGTAACAGGACAAATGACCTATTAATATAGATTTGAAAATTGACGACCACCAAGTCTACTTCTAAAAACCTTCACTGTTTTATCTTGGAGAAGTTGATAAATTAACAGACTTCCAAATGTTCATATGTATCTATAGGTCAACCAGAGAATGTAAATGTAAAATTTTCATTAAATGCTGATGACATTTTTTGTTGATGTTATTAAAAAAAAAGAAAGAGAAAATTAATCAGCTATTTTTTTAGTCAGTTTGATGCAGATGTTGTGAAAATTAGGAATTGGACATTTGACTGACTCCATTCAATAGTTGAATCACCTTTAATTACGTTCCATACCTGTTGTAGCCAACCAGGCAGTATATATACACAGTACAGCTCTACTTCTGTTAGGATAACGAAAGCATTAAAATGGCTGACAGGGGTATTAAGCTCCATAGAAAAAAGAAATATTGATCAGCATTTAATTTGCTTTCGGTAAATATAATAAAATCTGTAGAATTTTGAGAGTGTTAATGAAAAGAGTGGTGAAGAAGGGATTAAGAGATGAGGTCGAGAGGACTTAAAAGGGGGTATTGTTTACTTTAAAATTTTGTTTAAAAAAATTATTTGATTGCAATTTTAAGTACGTCTAGGTTATTAATGACTTAAAATAGTATCAAATGGAATGACCAAGAGCAATTATCTAAATGAAATATTAGTATTGACCATTATTTCATTTGCTAAATTGAGTCCTTTTAGCACTGTTGTTTCTTTAAGGTTCTTCCATTTAAATAGTTCAAATACTAACTCGCTGTAAAAGTTGTGAAACAGTTTCAATGTGTTTTGAAAAATAATGCACAGCAGACATATATCATGCTGACGTGAAACATGTGTATTCTGCTTTCATATATCTAATCCAAACTTAATTGCTCAGTCTTCTTCAAATTTGATCAAGACTATCAATATTTACTTAGTTCCCCTTCACTCTTTCAGGGAGGTAAAATAACTGTTCACATAGCCACAAGTCAGTAGTCAGCAGACCAAGAATAGCAGGCAGTGGAGTCGGAGTTCATGAGATGGCCGTCAACACTTGACAAGGATTTTGTAGAGAGGTTTTTGCACTAAAGGAGCAAAAATGAGTAAGTGGTATTATTCTCACTTGGCAACCATTTGCTTTTTGTTTGTGTACTTTTCGGTTCCTATTTTTAAATTGAGGAATTTTGATTTCTTGTAGCATCAAGGTACACTCAAACATCAGGGAATGCAGTTTAAAAAAATTACAAGTCCTGCTTAGAATATTAAATCAAATCTATATTTCTTTTACATGCACTTATTGAAAGTTTTTCAAAACTAGACCGTACGAAAAAAATTACAAAATGAACCAGAAAACCATTAGATGAAGTAGGATAATGATATTTTCTGTATTTTTCACCTTATCTGCTGCGGTTATTGGTTGTTTTTCAAGATAACAGAAACATGAAAATATAGGGATTAATAGCTTGTAAATCAACTCCAACATGAATTACTTCTTTTTCCTCATAGCCTCGTACCCAGGGGAACTAGGGGTGATGTACCAAAAATTTGTCACCCCTGGGCCAGACAACTTCCACCACATTCGTAAACTGGACATCCGGCTGCGATCAAACATCCCAGCCAGTCCTGCATACAGCTACACCAGTCGGAGCATAACAGATCCACAGCCCTCAAAATCGCACCGCAGGCGGAGCAAAACAGCCCCACACAAATTGTCAGCAACTACGAGGAGCAGCGAGACAGAATATATTCAAGATATTGTTGTCCCGGTAGGATTTTTGTTCTTGTGATTTTGATTTTCAACTGATGCTGAATTAGTCAGGCCTTTTATTAGAAATTAGTAGAACTTTTTGAGAAATACACTGTGGGATATATTTGCTCGTATTTTTAAAAGTCCAAAAAGAAGGAAATTTCATAATTTTTTACATTTGTAATTCTTGTTAAATATTATTTATTTATTTTTATTTTATTTATTTATTTATTTATTTATTTATTTATTTATTTATTTATTTATTTATTTATTTATTTTTTATTTTTTATTGATTGATTGATTGATTGATTGATTGCAGTTGAACATTGATCATCATGAAGCAAAGAACCTAGAGAGATCAGTGTCTTCTAACTCCTTCGGGTAAGTTGTGAAGTTTGCACATCAATTAAAACATATGATGCCTAAAATGAAATTACTAACAATTTTGAATGCAGCATTAGATATTAGCTTATTGCTATATACTAGTATATATTTTACCTTCAAGAACTTGCTACTTTAAAAAGGCGTGCTTGGCATTTTGAGAAATGAAGGCTTGTGTTTAAAACCACATAAAACCAGTGACTTTGTAGAATTTGATAAACCATGAAAGTGGTAAGTACAGAGAATTTATTATTTAATATAGATATTTAAAGCAATGTTTAATTTCAGTTCCCTAGCTACTATAAGCAGAGTCTTCTTAATAGCAGGCAAGAACATTGGCAAATGCAAGCATGTTATTTGGCTTTCTTTACTGCATGACATAAAAAAGAAAGAGTTAATGGCACATAAATATCCATTACTTGAAAAAAATTCACTCTGATTTTTATATAATGATATTGCTATTTGATTGAGATGGAATGGTGTGAAGAATTAGTACAAAACCTTCTGTAACAGTTTGTTGATTATTTTGATAATGAAAAGCATGAAAGCTGTGCCCTGTCATTACGTGCATATTTAAGGCCTTGATTGAATTTTTCTCTGCATGAAGTAATGCAGTCAGCTTCTCTTGCTATCTGAGCACAGGCTGGTTTATGTTGGCATCTGGTAATGGGTTTGACATGCTTCTTTTAGTTAATGCACATTTTAGCATGTACAAAGACATTGTATTTCACCTTTTTTTACCCAGCATGTGGTAAATTTGATTAGCTTCACTCTTCAAGTAATCAAGGAAGTTATTTAACTGAAAGATTGATTGACATTGAAATTACTTTTTTGTCTGAAATCTAAATTCACTCAGTGTTTACACTAGCGTTTTATTATATGATGCCAAATCCCTGTTAAGTGTTATATCGATTGCATAATCAGCCCTGTAATTTGTCATTGATTCTGTTCAATCTTTTTTATAAAATTCAGGCAGCAGCCTTTAGAAAAGTGAAATGTGTGAAGTTTTATTGCGTTCAACTAAGACACGTTGTTTGTACATCGTGTCCGAATTTGCATCTATAGGCAAGAATTGGCTCATTTATTATATTATTAATCTTTTGGGTGATACATTTTCTTCCTATGTGTGTTTTTTCCACTGAAAATGAAATAATTTTATTTTTTAATTATGAACAAAAATTTGTAGTGTGGATTGATGATGAAACTATTATACAGTCTATTAATGGTATGTCCAGCAGGTCATTTTAGTCTGGTCTTTCTTATAAATCATGCTGTGGCATGTAGAGCAGTCTAGGTGGACTTCAATACAGTATACCAAATTAGAAGTGGACAATCAATTAAATTCCTTCAGTTTCTTCACAACATGTTTGTAACATTAAAAGGAGCATTTTTCTCCCATTTACAGTGAAACAAAAAGTCAGACAGTTTGAAGTGCAATTAAGTTTATTACTTCCAGGGAATTTCTTAGCAGCATTGTTACAGCATTCAATGCAACATTGTTCCTCGGTTACAATAGAAATAAAAAGTCAACCAGTTTGAACTACAATGTTTCCAAACACATCACAATACCCCATTGTTGTATGCTGCAATAAATTGGCTCAGGTTGGCGTCATACTCCATTGAGGTGTGTAACCCTTACTTGACCTTGACCCTTGACCTCATGACCTTGACCCCCATGTCTGTTAGATTCAGCTCAGTGGGGGAGGCAATCCATCACAAGCTGATGTCGGGATGTCATTTGGCCCATTGTGCTTGTGATGTGGAGTGTCAAATTGATTGCCTGTGTAGTTGCAACTGGGGCCAAATTCAATACAAATTTTAGTGCCGTTTTTTGGACTCACAGGTGCTATGCGTAACTGTGACACTACTTATTTATGACTTATGTGTGTTCTCATGGTTTAGAGGTTGTTTCTTTTTATTAGCTGCATCTGGGGAAGCTGTTGCCTTGGTTTTTTTGTGAAATGATGTTCAAGTGCAAATTTAATATGGCATTAATTAGATTAAGTATGTGGTAAACAGTGGCAACAGAGTACAAAGATTGTTCCAGTCTTAACTTCTGAAGTTATTTAGAGTTAAATGTAATTGTTTTGAGATATGTGTGACATAGTAACGGAAGTGTTAACTGTAAACTGATACTTTGTACCATTATAAAAGCCTACATTTTGTCATTTGGTTGATTTCAGTTCTAGAAGTCAAGTGAAAAGGGTGCCTTTGCATCACACATCACAAGAAACGCTCCAGAACGGCCAGACAAGACTTCACTCCCCAAGAGAGACAAAATCTCTCCCCATTTTTGGTGAAAGGTATATGGTAAGAAAATTAAATTCATCCTCAGATTTATATCTTGAACTCTAAAGAAATTCTAGCTAAAGAATTCATTTTTACAGTGTAAAGTGCTCTTTGGAAAGAGTTTTAATTATGCTTTTGAGAGGTTTTATTCACAAATTATCATATAATATGTTTAAGAAGTGAAAATGCATTGAAAATTGTATGTTAATTGTCATGCAGGATAATACACTACTTTTTGATGGGTCATGAAGTTAGCCTTGGTTATTAATGTCTTCCTGTGAGCCCCTTTTATTGCATTGCTTTGTTAAAAAGGTAAAAAAGGTCAAAACCTTTTCATTACATTTTTGTCTCACTTTTTCAGCGTTCTGGTCCAGGATCGACTACTTCAGAGGACTCCCTGACACTTTATGGGGCATCCCCACATCAAAGAAAAAGTTGGAATTCTAGTCCACAGGCCAAACGTTTAGAGGCAGAACAAAGATTTGTAGCAAAGTCCAGAATGCTGAAGAGAACTTCTGAAGTAGGTTTAGTTTTTTCGTTTTTAAAAAAGACTTTCTTTTTTTTTTTTTTTTAATGCTTTTTATGAATCCTTTTGCACTGAATTGGCATACAAAATCAAGATTTACATGTAAACTGGATGTCTGTCTTTTGTATTTTCTATCTTTTTTTTGCCAAACATGATATTTTTCAATCAAAGGGAGCATTAAGAGAATTTCACTGAAAAAGTTTTTGTTGTTGTTGTTTTGTTTTTTTTTGGATCATTTTTATGTTTTTTGCCCATCTTAGTTCACTTTTTTTTTCTTCAAATACCTGTGTAGAGTAATGCTTCTTCAAATTAAGTTTCATCTGCTTATATAATAAACAGACTTCAATTTTTACCTAGTAAAAACATGAATATATTTGTATCAAATATTTCAGGCCCAGGTTCACTCCCATCGTGTGGACCGCATGTATTACATGCAGGGACGTGCTTTGCACACTAAACACAAGTACGATGTAGATGAGGCAGAGCTACAACGATTGCGCGAGCTGGCACGCGTACGATCAATGCATTATAATAGAGCTCTGAGGTAAGGTTATGGCACTTGTGTGCGCTATTGGATTTTGTATATTATTAATTTAAGACTTCATTTAGGCCTGTTGACTTGTATTCAGTACAGGGCTCTGTAAACAGAAGAAAAAAATATTTACTAATCTCTTTGTTATTCTTGGCTCTTTATCAAAAAAAAATGATCAATTGAATAAATAAAATGTTTATCACATTCAGTGCTTGATGCGTCATGCAAGATCATGGTTTATTAAGTCCTGATAATGACAAATAACATCAATGTCTTCTCATCAGAAAAACCCAGCAACATTGACTTTTTCTTGTTCCTTCTGTAAAAATACTTGTGACATTTAGTCAGTGGTGACCTATCCAGTGTTATTTTAATTGGAAATAGTGTTAAGTTATGCATGAGTGGTTAACTGGTGTGACCTAGGAATATTGATGAAGTAGGAGACTTACATTTATGGAGGTGTTCTGAAAGTGTGTCATGGCAGTAGTGATATACTAAGTCGTGTGTGTGTGTGTGTGTGTGTGTGTGTGTGTGTGTGTGTGTATGTGTGTGTGTGCACATGCATGTGTTAAATTATGCATGAGTGGCTACTGATGTGGCCTAAAAATATAGATGAAGTAGGAGACTTATGAAGGTGTTGGGAAAGTTCATATAGTAAGTCCACATGTGTGCGTGTGTGTATGCTCATGCATGTACATACAGGTATGCACATATTTGCATGCATGTCGCACTTGTGTTGTGAGTGTGTTTGTGTTGTGTGTTGGAAGGTTCTTTTAGTATGTGTGTATGTGTGTTTGTATGTGTACAAAATTTGTGTTTTCACCCATTCATTCATTCTTTATTCTGCTATAAACACAAAAGATGAAAACAAATTTTCTGATTTCCAGAGGCGACCACTACACACCTCACACAGGGGAGCAGACTACAGAGGTAAGTAAGCCTCCTGGCAGGTGCTGACATCTATAGTTGGCTCACAACACAGTAATATGTCATTCATAGATAGGCAATCAGTTATAACCATTTGCAAATCAAAGACAAAGATAAGGCAGATTTTATATGCTTGCATGAGAAATGTTAGAAACAAACAAAGATGGGTATTATTTCTAAATTATTTTGATAAGAAACTTATAACTTTAAGTTAATAATTGTCTTTAATTAAGCAATTAGAAATTACTTGTGGCTCTGTACTGTAGGCTAACATTGCAATGAAATCTTAGTAATCTGTAATAGCAGGCAAAAATGTTATGTGTACTAATCTTTTTACTAACTGTAATTTTTGTTGTTTACTGTACAATGTTGACAAATAACATTGTAGTTATTTATATTTATTTTGAAACTTGGAACCTACAGGTTTATGGGTAAGAGCCCCCTATAGACCTATACTGTATTTTGCATGGGACCTGGTATAAGGCAGCATTCAAAATCAGGCCCGTAGTCATGCAGCAATTTCAAAAGGGGGGTTCTTTTTCTGAAAAAGTGGACCTTTTACTATAAAAACTTCATGTACCTAGATCAAATTTTACCCAGAGTGGACCTTTTCCCAGCAAAAAGGGTGGTTCTTTCGAACCCCCCGAACCCCCCTGGCTACGGGCCTGAAAATGGTTTTATTATTTAAGTTTTAGGACTAGCCAGTATTACAAAAGAACTTAAGCTCAAAATTGGCCAGTTTTTATACCAAAATTTTGGTCTACTCTGTCAGAGATAAATCAGTATGAGCCCTGTGAAATAATATATAAGATAGATAAAATGTGCTGATTTTATAATTTGGAAAAGCCATGGGTAATGTTTCAAACCAATACTTATTTAATTCATGTGTGCTCTACAGTACAATGGATTTATCAATCTTGGTCTAAAAATTTAGACAGCTTTCTTGTGACACTCACATCCTTAAATTTTTTGTCAGAACGTTCTTGAATGCAGCCTTCATGTATATTAATTAGCATTTCATTTCTTGAAAGCACTTTATTTTTGTCTAGTAATGTTTTACTGAAGCACATATGGGATCTTGTTTGCTTTAAACCTTACAATGTAGTATTAGGGAAATGATTTAGAAATGGAATAAACATTAAAACTCTGAATATTTTCCAAAGGAAGCACTGCATGAGAATAATTGCACCCTTTGTTAGAATATTCAATCCATGAGCATGTTTGTGTAATGCAAAATTATAATTATACACAAAATTATAATTAAACACTTCCAAATGTAAGTGACTTCAAATTGAGTGTAAGTTGTTTAAGTTAATGAAAATTCATTTGGAGTCAAAAATGTATATGATTATTGACATTAATTTTAATAAGTAGGGATAGAAAACCCCACACATTAGTAAAGAAATGAAAATTTTTTCAAAATTTAACGTGTTTTTCTTATATTTTGTTTCAGGCGGTACAACAGTCCTCATCAGCTAGTGATTTACCGAAGATGACGGTGACAGGCAAACATATGGTAGCTGTCGACCAAACCTTTATAACACAGGACTCCGGTTAGTTAATAACAAAATTTTGTTCTGAGAATTTCTTTTCAGCTACTGTATTTAATACAAGACAAACTGCTATGCAGAGAGCATTTTTTTTATCTGAAAATATAGTTATCATTTAATTTTAGCCACAGATCAGGCAAAAGTTTGTTTCGAATTGTGAAAGATTTTGTCTTAAGGTTGCAGCCGGCACAAAAATAATTTCTGATCACACAGAACATGGAGGCAGACAGTCACTTTAGTTTAGACTAAAAATGGTGCTTTGAAGTATGATAAGTCAGTAAATAACCCGAAAAGATACGTAATATTTTTAAATGATCTTTATTTTTAAGTCTCCTTCTGAAATTACCACAGACGTTCACACCATCATCCATACCATATTATATTGTTTGTTCAAGACTTTGCTTATCAAGGCCACTTTTATAAGATACATTTAACCCTCCTGATGAACTTGCTGAAATATTACTGTGACATTGTAAAAATTTATTGCCAGGATTGAATTTTATGACCCTAGGGATTAGAATAGATATAAAAATGTTCAGTAAAACTAATTATCTTAAATATTATAATATAATCAATGATTTTAATAACATAAAAGTTATTATTTATACAGACAATTCTGCATCTATTTCATTTGTGGCCAAACTTTCCTTCCTAGGGTTAACTTACATATTATAAATAATGAAAGGAATTAAAATATGGCCTAGCTATTAATCAGTTGGTATTATTAGTTCATCAGGCCTGTGCTTGATTTTAACATTTAAATGGCACTATTTTATGTCCACAGGTCATGAGCTTCAAGATGGCAGCAGTCCGCCAAACAGGCCAAATTCACCTTTAACTTCACGAAGTGGAGGCATGGAGGATGCTGCAGAAGAAGGGGCTGCACACGAAAGTGGACAAGAGGGTTTGGGAGGGGAAAATGGTGACCAAGCTATATGTAATGAACAAGGTGAAAAAAGTGACAAAAGCGAGTTTAATGGGACAACAAATGAAAGTGCTCATGACGTTGATCAGTCTGAAGTCACTCAAGAGGAAGCATTAAAAATTGAAAATGATTTGACAGAAAAAGTTGATGTTGAAGGAGAGAATGCTGCAGTCAAGGAGGAAAACTTGCAGGACGTTGTTCAAGAAGTAGAGCCAAAGGAGGACTCACAAAATGCTGGAGAAAAAGAGAATGAGGAAGAACAGGATTCCTTGGGTTTAGAGAATGGAGAACTACAGCAAAATGAAACCGATAATTTGATATCTGAGGAACTAAGTGTTAAAAACACTGACAGTGAACCAGGGAATAAGAGTTCTGGAGAAGTTGTTGAAGCAAATGAGCCACAAAGTGGAAAGTAAGTGAAAACATTCAATCAGCTTTTTTTTTTTTTTTAATGTATTGGGGAAGGGGGTTTTAACAAAGTTTTTCTTATCAATTGAAGTTTTTTTCTGTTCTTTTTTTCTTTTCTTTTCTTTTCTCTCTTTTTAACCTATAATTTGTTGTATAAATAACAAAATATAACAAAACTGTTAAAAAGAGAAAATTTCTATAATTTGTTTTTAAACTGAAAACTTTTCAGTGAGGAAAGCCCCAATAGTGAGAAGAGCAACAAAGAAGAACCAGGAACAGAAAGTGAAGCCCGCTCCCAAGTTGAGGAACCCGAAGACAACAACTTGAATGCTCAGAGCCAGGAAACAGAACCAGATGTAGCTGTGACGGAGTCAGTCAGAGAAAAAGAGGAACTGGTTTCATCTGACGACTGAACTTAACAAAAAGAAATGTTATATCTAGTGAAAGGAAAGCAAACATTGTGATGGTATTGCAGGAGTACATACATTTAAACGGAGAGAGTAGGCAGTTTAGGTTCAACATTCAGTACATATAGTATAAATTAAGGTGGTGACGAAGGTATGATTTTGGTTGTTGATATATTTGGCTTGTATATTTAAGATGAGTTTGTAATGTATAAAATATAATTAAATTGTAATTGTACATTGAAAAAGATAAAGGGTTTCATACATTGATTCCATGAGCTGTGTGGTTCTGGTGGACGTAAATGATGCTCGTTTATCAAGTATGGAAAAAATACAAAATTATTGTTTAGCTAAATTGTTATATTTTAAATTATCATTGGATGCTTTGTACATTTTGGACACATGCTTTTTAGTTTTAAAACCTAGTAAGGAATGGTGAAATTTGTTTTTGGGGTATGCAACATTACAATGGGCTCAAATGAAACTTATGGTATACATTAGATCATGTGATGCACATGCAATTTTATCCCATTTAAGAATGCATTTTCTAGTCATAGTAAATATTTCATTTCATTTTTTATAACATCAACATTTTCAACACAAGATATGTTTTAGTCTGTGTCTGGAGCACAATCAAATGTCGTTTGGAAGTCACTCTTACACAGTCACCACAATATTTTTTTCAATTTGCACTTCTAGTCTGTATTTGTACATAAAAGCCCACTCATTTTATGTAGGACATTTGCAACTTAAAAAGCACAATTCTCAAACCCTACACAACTGATAAAACAAAGCATTGTTTCTGTATTCTATCATAGCAAATTATTTGATCGAAGAATTTATTGATGCTTGCATTTTCTGTGGATGTATAAAGATATTTTAAGGCAAGTTTTAAATAATATTATACATAATTTGTGCATTTTACAGAGTTATCAACAAGAGCTTTTTACTGCTTGTGGATAGTGGCCTCCTGGAGTATAGATGAGAAAAATGTGGCTTAGAATTTCTTCCTATTGGATAGTGACACAAAGATAAATTATCGTTTCCATTGTTAAATATAGCTACAACTTCCAATTGCTTTCTAACTGTGATATACTACAACTGGATTAAAGATAATGTAATAACATATACAAAGTTTTAATAGTCCATTGTGATTTTCAGAGATGAGTTTTTTTTCCGCGGGAACGCGGAATTTCGCGTTTTTTTATTTCAATTCTGATGGTTCCTGAGATTCGTCAAGATCTGTAATAAAATCTTGGGTGGATAATTTTTTTTTTTTTTTTTTTTTTTTTTGAAAACTATTCTCATGTCTGGTTTTAACAATCTAAAAGTACTGTTTGGTGGTTTTATTACCGTTTATAGCAAGTAAGGAGGATGAATATTTCCCTCTGATCCCTGCATGCTATTTCATAAATATTTCTCTGGATGAAAATTTCATTTTACAAAGTGGGGTCCATATTTTCATTTCATGTAAGGACTACAAGGTGTTGTGAGAAATGGTGACATTCAAAATTTAACATTCTTAAAACGAATCCAAATGGGCATTTTTCCCCGCCATCTATAATGCGACAGGCGATCTTGAGGATTTCTGACCAAATCAGAATTATTTAAATATATTTTGCATCAGTTAGTGACAACATGCATAACGCATCATTTGGTAAGCAATTCATTCCAGCACTTAACCAACGAATAGCGTAATAACTGTGACACCCCCACTAAGGAACGCAGTAATTCCAGTATAGACATCGCTTTGTACCTTGCGGGAGATATACGATTTCCGTATCATTGATTTTTTTTTCTTTGACAATATCTCTTCCTTTATTTAAGAGTGTTGGCTGCCTACTTAATCCAAGAATTCGGGCCGTCCAAGTAGTAATATTTTAGTTTTATTCGATACAAGTTTATTCAAGACGGGAACCGCTATTGCACCTCCTACTTCTATCCAAGAAAAGAGGTCTTTCTTTTTTAGATTTATGATTTATTGATCGTATTTTTTGTGGAGTTCTAATAACCACTGTTGTGTTAGTGGCCTTTTTGCTGGCATGGGGCCCATATTTCCAAAATAAATGCTGTTATGTCTTCATTTTAACAACAAAGGCAGGCCTTGATCGCCTCTCCCAGTACTTCTAAATAAATGGTTTTCCATCCTGAAACTTTTGTTGTTGGATTTGGTGCAAGGTGCTTCTTTTGAATAGATTCTGTATGAAGGGGTAGCATTCTCTGTAAATCTAACGCTATTTTATCCATGGTTCGAAATAGTTGTTTCGTGGTTGCTCCTGCCAGTCTCGGGGATGCGGAAGGTTGCACCGATATTATGAATTTTGACAGATAATGTTTTAGTGTTACGGCTATCCTACTGCCCCAAACAGGTAAGAAATATGAATCTTTCACGGTCCGTTCGGTATTGTCTGCAGTCCCCGCTTTCTCTGTCACCATGAAGTTTATTTTTTATCATTACATCATTACATTATGGTACACTAGTGTAGTGTATTAAGGCCGTTTTACATGGTTTTGGGATTCATACAATTACAGTAGCATATATTTATTTATTTATTTATTTATTTATTTATTTATTTATTTATTTATTGGATTCATATAATTAACAAATCAAAATGTCAGCTGACCGAGAGCAGAGATGATGCCCGTACAGTTTGTAGATAAAATGCACTGTTGGTGTTATTCTCGTAAATGACTTTATTTGTATATATACCAGATCGAATTGCATTATTATCACCATTTCTGTGGTGCTGAAGATTGAGCACGCACAAGTGCGTGCGCACACATAAACACACACAAACACACACACACACTTAAACAATCTGTTAAGCTACCGATTGCAACAGAGAAGATAATTTCTGTTCCCCTCCAGATGGCGGTTTCGTTTGTCAAACCTGGCAAAAACTGCTCATATTGCAGCATATAGAAGACCATATAAGGATAGCTTGTGACCTACATAATGCCATTTTACTTTGGGGTGTGTAAGGGTATGAGGCTTAATTTAATTAACTTAGTCTAGAATATTTTCGAAATATGTGAGAAACAAAAGCTTCCTGTGCAATGTTATATTAGTACATTGTTAATCAAATTTTATCTGTCAAATTATGGTAATTGATAAATTGAAAGGGCGGTCACCTAGCTCTTCCTACCTACTACCCCGATGGGTCATTTGAAACCTGAACCCTTGGAAGAGATGTCACATCTTCTTCAGTTCTGAGTGACCAGGGTGTGGATGCGAGGCGGCCAAGATACTAAGTATATGGATATTTTAGTTTTAACCGATTCAACGAAACGTTCTAAGACAATGGATTTGGGTATATGTCGAAAAATTATCTTTGATGCATTTAAAAAATGGCTTTGATGATGTTGGGTTTTGCCATCCATCAGTATTTTCCCCACGTGATATTTTGTGTCCTCCATCCCTTCTTTATTTCGTCACGTACTTCATGACAGTGCAAATTTGCAGTTGTGCCTCATGTTAACTACACAGAATTTTAAACTACATCAGTAGAATTAGTAGTGGCAGTAAAGTTTTACATGCAAAATAGTCAAGATGGGGAAAATTCTATGGAGTGGCTCTTTAAAAATTTTGGCTGTTGAAATTAAGTAAGTGGTTTTTAATAAGATTGTGTGTTATATCAATAGTACAACAAAATAGTCACAATTGAAAATTAAAGAACAGGATAAAGGTTAAGTTTTATATTTCCATTTCGAATTTCGGCATGATTTGACAAATAATGCCATAATATGTAATATTTCGATCCATTGAAGTATGTGACCTAGTTAATACATGTAGCTGCACTGCTTTCTGTGTGACTGATTATGAAAGCAGCCATTTTCAAGGTATAGGGGGCGAATTGTTAGTGCCAATTTGGAAGTAATGTTTAAACGTAAATTTGGTATTTCTCATTTATGACTAATGTCACTATCACGTTGCCTGATCAAAACGCTTTGTCCAAAGCAATTTACGATGTATTTTTAACCTCCAAAATGTAGAGCCTTTTGTAAAAAAAAAAAATCAAAACGCAGCATATTTAACACTACGTAGTCATTAGTATCAGAACTTATTTTATTTTGATAAAGAATAAAACCGCCCCTTATGCCGTTTAACGTGTTTAACTATAATTATAAGTCTGAGTTTGCCTCCGTGACGTTTGTAAAACTGTTTGCGGTATTATTCAGCAAGGCAGCAAGTTGTGACTTGATGTTTATTTCAATGTTAACACAATGTTCAAAATTACGGAAAACTTCTTTTTCTAGTCCAGGAAAACTGAAGCTCAATTTGACATTTTCAAAGACGAAAAAACCTACCTTGAAAACTGTTCTTGTAATTTTGCACATTTGGTGATTTATGTTACTTTTTCACGTCCTTTAATATGCTTTGAAGAGAAATAAATCATACTGAAGCAGTCTTAAGTTATTGATCTTACAAATAATGCATAATCATTTCAATTTGTTTTTAAAATTGTTGAATGCTTCGTTGACAAATTCTATCATAAGATTACAATTTTTCAGATTTTTTATTTTCTAAATAGCGAGCATTTTGCTCGTCACTCGAAACTTACCATTTACAATATTTTCACTCGCTCCTGGAATTAAATTCTTAATTTTGAAGGCATGCAATGCGGTTTACCAAAGCTAAAAAAATCTGGACATTTCAGCAATTTTCTCTTTAGGTTTATTTTATCCAAAAACCGTTTCAAAAACTAAGATCTGAAAAACCCATCGGGGTTCATTTCTATTATTCTATCGCCAAGTGTGAAATTCACAAGTCTTTATCTCCATAGCAAGGAGGACTTAAAAACTAGTTGCTTTAAACTCGTATCTATATAATCTTTTAAAGCTTGGAAACTTGCTGTCTTGTTGAGTGAAAAAGGTCAATTTACGGACCACAATCTATCATTTATTTTGAGTAATGGAGTATGTAAAGTCCACACATTGAAGACTCAATTTGAGAAAATTACATGTAGTTGAAAACCGATTTGGCTAATCCAAGTCTACCGGTTATTCTGTGCATAAAAAGAACATGGATATATTAAACGATTTTTGTTATTTATCTAAATTTGCTCATCTGGATTGTAATCTTAATATTACCGATTTTTCTTAAGTTAAGGTGAGTAGTATGTGCAATATATATTTTTTTGTAATTAATTTTTAATTATGACTTGCATTTATTGCATTAATTTGTGGAACAGATCTCAGTTTTGCATTAAGATGGAGGGGACAGTCATGTGATCCAAAGTTTCCTTTTTTCAAAACTCTGCTTTTTAACAATTCTATCTCAGAAGCACCTTCAGTAAATAGAGCTGCAGAAATTATGCTCACGTTTTTGTATGAGATCATTATTTATGTTCAGAAAGTTACAAAATATCTGTTACAAAATTTCGACTTTGAATATGAATGCAAGGAGTTATAAGTAATACCGTGATTTGTCCCTCCATTTTGCCTAGGTTTGATAATTACACATGTTGCAATTAAATGGCAAAATGTTTTTTTTTTTTCAATAATCAATGTCTCTAGGGGATTATTTTTTTAACATTCCCCGTTGAAGTGTATCTGTATGTAGAATATTTGAACGTATTGGTTGCTGTTAAATGTTGACAAACTGCTTGTGATAATTTCTCGCAAAACACAGTAAAAATGTCTTTTTTTCTTCCAAGTAATAACTGCCTGAATTTTATGTCGTATTAAATGTGGAAGAAATTCTCAACACCTTATGGTTAAAATGAAACAAAAACAATGGCAGAAACTTATTTGGAAAGGGTGTCGCATTTTGAAATTCTTGGCAACTTGGAGTTTTTTCGTGACTTTTAAAATCATAATTAATTATATAAGAGCTGTAATATTTTTTCCTGTGGTGGTGTGGGGTGAGACAGCTACTAGATCTGCCGTTGTATTTGTTTAAAATGAAATTGATAATTCTGATTGTCATTTTTATCTGAGATCACACATTAGCAAAGTAGATAGTTTATTTATCAAATCAAACCTGAGCGAGTCTTAATGCAGATATCAATATTTTTTATATATCTGGATATTCAAAACTTTTTATTTTAAAAAATAACTTAGAATATTTAAAAAATCTTTAACAAATATGAGAATCCATCAATGGTACTTTATTTTGCTCCAAATAAAATATTTTACAATTATATGCAAAATGACTTAGCGTTATCATTGGCTCGGTGGAACTCGAGTGGAGGTTCGATTCGGGTACATGAAACGTAATAAACTCCGTTTCAGAAGGGCGTTCAAAAATTCCCTTTAGTTACTATAAAAGAAAAGTCTACCGGGGGTGGGTGGGTGGGAACACTTGGAGGAGTGGATAGCACGCGCGACTCAGACCCAGCAAGACTTGGGTTCGAAACCTGGCGCTTCTAGGTCCCAGCAAATTACCTTTTGCAAAAAAAAATCTAAATGAGTAATTTAAACCGCGACAAGAGGGCCCTAAGATCTAAGAAAAGCATGTCGAAGAAGTGGCTCAGTAGGTAAGACGGCAGAATAGTAAGCAGAAGGTGGAGGGTTCGAGATGAGCTAGGAAAAATAAAACAAATTTTGCAAGTTTTGAACAAAGTAAAATATTTGCAAATTTATTATTGTCAAAATGGATTATTTACAGCATTAATTTTTTACAAAAATGATGAAAATATCACATTTTGTACTCTAAATTAATATAATCTTAAATCAAATCATACCAACAGAAGACAGTATATATATCTTTCAAAAAAACAAGTCGAAGTTTATGCATTTTGAAATTTTACTAAAAGACAGAATCCTTTGATTTACGAAAAAAGTTCAGGCTCGTAACATTCGAAAGACTTTGGCAAGAACTGATAATAGACAAATGGATTTTTGAACAAATATTACTTGGCAAATTTTTGTAGAAGTTGACATAAGTGCCTTGTCTTCATCGAATTCCATCAAAAAGATTTCCGTCCAAATGCAGAGGTTGTAACAATTTTAAAAATGCATATAATCTGTTGTAATAAATTCATTTGCTTGTGCACTAATGCACGCGTGCATGTAAGCACACCTCGTCTTATGTCGTCTTGTTATGTTTGCACACCAAATCGAACTTCCAAAACTTCTTCATGTTTGTAAGATTTCCGGATGTTTTGCCAATGGATATTTTTCATTTTTGTTTTCTTTGCACTAAATCCGCAAATAAATATCATACAGTGCGTAATTGTGGATGAAAATTTACATTTCCATAGCACGGGAATCAGGAGCGACATAAAGACATGGGAGGCTTACAAGATTATCCAAGTCTTTGCCAAATTCAGAATAATATACAAACAAAACTGAAAAGGTTACGCACAAATCGGTGTACTTGAAGTTACTTTTAACATTCAAAAAAAGTAAAATTAACTCTGGTTCTCGGTGTTAAGTGATGACACTAAGCACAAATAACACAACATAGGCTTGCAGGACTGATATCTAACCAAGCCTGTCGTTCTCAATCACCGCTTGCTCCCGAAAAAATTAAAATCTAAGAATCTAGAACAACTTTAATTAGTACGCTCCTCTGCACATTTAAGGCATGTTTTTCACTTTAAAAATTCAAACCAAACGAAGTATCCAGGTTTACATACACTTTGGTAGAATATCGAATTTGCCATTTAGAGGGAAAAATACTTTGAAATGACATTTTTAGATGACAATTCCACAAAATTCTTAAATAACTGACCAAACTGTAAGAATGGACTCAAGTGTAACAGACATTAATAAATCCTATAATCTAATTTTAAAAATTCATAGATTTTGTATAAGAATCATTAATTGTTCACTATCTATGAGCAAAACTGACTAAAGTTGGCGGTCTAAAATTAATTGAATCCTTTCAGAATATTCATTACCTCCTGAAAATTGGGCTTTGTGACAATTCAAATGATTTTGAAAATATGGAATGCAAAAGGCTTTGATTAATATCATTCCTACAGAAACATTTTAGTGGACAAACGATATCAAAAAGAAGTCCATTTCCGTTTTTTTTTTTTTTTTCGACACTTCTGTTTTGTAATAGAAGTCCTAAACGGCATATAAATGATCTCAATCCTGGGAAATTTTGTAGCTAACTATAGGAACAGTTTTCTTATCATATACGCAACAAAGATCTCCATTGTACTACTGCAATTTCAAATTATTATTTTTATTTCGGATGGCAATCTTTATCCAACCCCATTGTTTAACTTAGTTTCAGAAAACAGATATTTGACCCCCGCCCAGCACTGAAAACACCGAGAACCAGAGGAAATTTATTCACAGCCACAGTGCCATATTCATAATTGTTAATACATGGTTATGCATGTGGACAGTTCTGCAATAACGTGGGCACATTTTTCCCCGTTACATAATGTTGGGATTTCTAAGGCGTTATACGTTTTATTAACAGTGTCTATGTAGATTTTATATCTCTCCCCCTTTTCGACTGAACACACGATAAATGTATAATCAAAAGTTTCCTATATTTCCTATTGCAATTTACGCAATGAGTTTGCGATGTCTTTCTCCCAGAAGGCATCATCATTTAAAACGAATAAGAGTACATTTTCAAGTTCACAGCGAGGTGTCAAGTTGCAAATTTGTCCACACACATTTTCAGTAACAAAAAGAAAAAATATCTTCTTGTTAATTAATATATGATACTTTTAAAACAATCACTTAATCATTTTATACAGTTAAACGAAAACTTCAAATTAGGTTTCATGTTCGAAAGGGGATGTATCAACCCCGACCCAAAAGTATACAGAAATTGCCCTCAAAGCATCATGATCAGATAGAGCACTGTACTATGACAAAGTAACATACAATTACCAAAAGAAGCAAACCAGCAACATGCAGGGCGGACGCTTAGTACGGATTCAATTTTTATGAGTTTATTAAATGAAAGCTACTTTTATTCGACTTTTATTTTGATATACGTTTTGGAGCAGAATGTAACAACCAAAAGCAAACATAACCTTCCGTACTAAATATCGTCCCTGCAAATTAACGAGCAGACAAACGTCGACATAGGAGGCAATCTTGGCATGGGTGTGGGGCTGTACATGTCGAACACGAAACGCGTCCCTGAGTAGGAGGCTCCTGGTATCTTCGTAAACGGTACTGGAATTAAAGGAATAAATTCACATTAATGAAACTATGTCTAAAGATCTGATAAAGCAGTACATGTTCATTACAGCTATTCGTGTCAGTATATAATTATAATTATAATTAACAAATCGCAATTAAACTTTAAAATTATACAAATATATATATATTCATATTTAATCCTCATGGAAAGCTAATGGTATCAGAAACAAAAGGTTGCCCAAATAGCACCGAGGGAAAGCAAAGATAACGTATCCTTCAAGTCAGATGTCCCCATGGTCACTATGCCTAGAGTGCGCCATTTTGAGGAAATTATCGCCAATGCAAAACTAAGAAATGCTACTTTACATTTTCTATCAGCTGTACGGAACTTACGAGATACTGCGGCCGGTTTCAGTACCACCTTTTCGGCCTACATGTGGCAATAGCAGCAATATGGCATGGGCCATCTTTCTTCTCCATCTTCTACTGACCTTGGTCCTATCTGAGCACCTCTCACCAAAACGCTCACCTGATTTACATAATGATGAAGTGGTCACCTATTTTCAGTGCGCGCGCTTCGCTTTGGACTATAGTCTGTTTTATGAGAAGGCACAATAAGTCTCCATATCGAAAAGAGGAACACAACAACAACAAAATAAATAAATAAATAAATAAAAATGATAATAAATAAGCAAATAAAAATAACAACGCATTTTCAAGGTCAACATACTTGATATTGCGTGACTGGGCATATAAATCAGCTTTCATAGGTCGAATGAACGAACTGGGGCGGAATTGTGATTGAAAAGACAGGATTTTCATTCAATCTTACGGTACAGCGTTACCGTAAGGTTACTTCTTCTTTCATTCTCCCTTTCTTTCTTTATACTTCTTGAAACATAGACGGACACTTTAAAAGAAAACGTCTAAACGTTTGAAGTTAGCGCCTAGTTTCTAGTTTCCAGTTTCGATTTTTCCAGCAAGACAATAATTCATAGTTTAATTAAACACTGCTTTTTTATTTTTCAGTAATTTAACGAATTGAGCGGTGCCTGAAGAAAGGAAAACCGTGCGTTATTTATCTTCGGATGAAACAATCAAACTTTCAGTAAAATAGTAGTTTATACAGATAACACGCCCGTTTTATCTATCTAAAATATGTATAAACTACTGTTGAAGAACAAAGTGAAATAAATTGACATTTTTCAAAAATCCCAAAACCGCTTTGTACACATGCAGTATGTTCTACAAAGCAGACCAGTTTTAGTATTTGTTTCCTTATTTTTCTACAATATTTCGAATAACTTGTGTCGCTTTTGGATCCCAAGAGGGTGAGGCACTTTTGAAAAAAATCGTGTTACAGTCGAATCAAAGAACTGATTTGGCATCGTTGATAAGGATGTGTGTTAAGTACAGGAATTTTCTATTTAACATACAATTTTACTAAAACCAAAGTAAAAATAAAAATAATAAAATAGAAATTTATTAATTTATTAATAAACAATAGGTTTTAAAAATCCCTCAGAAAATTGTATGCGATTACAACGTGGGAAATCAGATAAGCTCCCTGGCCACTGCTCAACAAAATTGCCTGATAGAGCACAAAAAAAGCCTTTCTTAGTCTCAAGTGCTATCTTATAGCTCCATTCCTTTTTCCTTGAAAGAAAAGCTTTATGACACAATGGTTTTCCTGATGGTTGCACATAGAGCACAAGTATGGGGTTTAAATCTATTTAATTACTAAATCGCCCATAGAATAATATATATCCAATTTTGAAGTTGAAAGCTTGCCAAGATACAATAAAATTTAACTTTAAGTAAATAAATAAGAAACTATCTTCCAAATTTCAAAGGAAAACTATACATTATCGAAAGCACTGCCAAAATACACGAGTCCATGCAAAGTCAGGACAGCGCGAGTTAGAGACGTGCAGACGGCAGGTAAGCTCAAACAATAGCGGATGTAGGTTTTCTATGGGAATGTTGTACTTATGTACGGGGGTAGGGAAAAGAAACGCGTTCGTCAAAGTTATTCACTGGAAGAGGTAATTTGCAATTAAAATGGTAGTTTCAATAGCACTGCTTTGCCCTTCGACCAGACCACACTTTGGCCTACATCTAGTCGCTACACACCTAAGTTATATTTTGTTAAATTAACGATGAAAAATATTTTATTTTCCAATTTTCATGCGTCGAAACTGATCAGTAATAATGTTACTGAATATTTTTTGTAACGGTTTGTCGGCTGGTTAATGATGCTACTGTGATGTGGTCTTTCATATCAAAAGTTTAAAGTGAAATGCAGTAAATGACATCATTCATCAGATTAGATTTTATAAAATAATAATAATAATAATAATAATAATAATAATGATAATTTATTTTTCAAATTGCAACCATCATGAGTCTGTGTTGTAGTACCCTGAGTGTCAGAGAAACGTAAAAGCTAGCTTGCTAAATATACCTCGTGGTGGAGTCGCTTTTACTCATACCCCTGGTATTGTTGATATGGGTTATATATGAAATCAAGATCGAGCTGACAATACCGGAATCTAGAACCTAGGGTATGTTGTAGACGAACATAAAAAACATCGCAAACGTTTATCCACAAGCAAGTAGCCGTTCCATTTCAGACTTTTAACAACACTAGAAATATGTACTGGGTATATCTCTCTCCCATATCAATATTGCTGAAAAAAAAAACATATCCCCTCAACGTGAAATCCCATATCCCTATTTTCTTCACTCCTGTCCCCGAAGCTGTGCACTCCCTAATATCACCCCATCCTCCACTACATAGATAACCAGAAGAAGAAAAGAATGAAAAATTGACAGTCCGGTATCTCTATGATGTGCAGACTTCAGTGAACACTTGTTAAAGATTTTAGTTCCTTAAAAAGACTCTTGCACTTCATGGCCTCCTTGCCGAAATACATGTAGACCCCTAAAGCAGACTCCAAAACCTCAAGGCCTCCTTGATGCAAAGCGTGTAGACCCCTACAGTCCCCTCATTCCCTTGAGAACACTGACAAGCCTTCGTGGCATATTTTCTGACTCCTCGTCAAAGTTGTCTTTGCTGCACTTCAGTAATGTTTCAATGTTCTTTACTGTCTCTGAGGGTTGGAGGCCAAGATCATCCAGGACATTTGATAAATAGTCTGTAAAATAAGACAATGCTTTTTTTTATGAAAATAGACAGTTTAATCTACAGATATTAAAGATGAACTTCATTTGATTTTGACCTGCTCTGAATACATTAAAATTAGACAAAGATTCATGCAAGACTTCCTGTTTTCATGTACCTTGCGTAAAAACGTCTACTGACAATAAGCAATGTGTTACTTGGTGCTGTATATTAAACTTGAACTAATCATAAGGCCTCTTAAGGAAGACCTTATAATGGTGTATTATTTATTTTAATTCTTATTTTCTTTATTACAGTTTGTCCTTTAAATAAGATAAACTTTTATGTATGTATGTACATGAACCTTGATGGTCCAAAGTATAATCAACTATACCATACAAACACAAAACTGGCATCCCAGTTTTTACGTGATCTTTATGTTTTATCAACCTTGAGGCACATTTACCTATGTCTGTGACTAGCTGCCTTGATGCATGCGCCGTTATTTCAGGAATCTTGAGAATCTCCTCACAATACATGTGCATGGCTCCACGTGCCATGGACTCCAGCCACAGGTCTGCTATCTGTTCAAAGGACTCTGTGGAATAAATTGATTTAAGGATTTCTACATCATATTCAGTAGGCTTTTCTTTATCAGCAAAGTGTCAGTGATGTTGTCTGAAAGCTTACAATCACACTAGCAAAAATGCTTATCGTTTTCTGTCTTTCAGTCATCAAATATACTGAGAACTTTGAAAAAATTACAATGTCAGCCATGTCCAGCAACTGTCTGAAAAACAGGCTTAAGTTTAAATGTCTTAAAGCTCCACTGCAATACTACTTTCTTTGTTTTTAAAAATTTAATTTCTGACAATTGTGTAGCTGTACTTTGCCATTTCTTCTCATACCGAGTTAAATGTATAGAGGAGTAGGCATGCTATTTCAAAACAAAGGTTGGTTTAAATAAACAAAGCTTTGTAAAATATTTCAATCTGCCTAGGTGGATTTAAAATCTGCCTGGATTTCAATCTTCCCTGTGACATATACATTAGACAGGCAATGATTGTAAGAAACACTTTAGAAAAGTAATAACAGGGTAAATATAATTATAAATAGTCCACAACAGGCTGGTTGGCTTAAATTCAGTTATATCAATCTTACAAACTACCTCATTTCTAGAGATCTCACTTTCTCTACTGCAATTTTACACAACATCGCTTTTCATGTTACAAGTGTCACATTTCCAACCACCATTTACCACACACCTTGTTCCTCAGTGTATGGTAGCTTCCCATGTTTTACGGCCACCAGCAGAGCTGGGTTGTCTTGAGTTGTGAAGGGCTCTAAATGCTGCGGAATGGTCATCAAATATTGACCAACCTGGAAAAAAATGTATCTTACTCTTAAATAAATTCAAGCTTTTGTCCTATTGTCTTAATAATTATGCAGAAAAGTTTGTTTTTTTTTGGCTATCCAAGATGTTACACACACTATGATACTATGATTCTGTCAATGTGTTCATTATTAAAAACTTATCATAGGCTTATCTACTCAAATTTGAAGTTATTAACTACATACCACAACCGTTTTTACATGCAGCAAAACATAGCTTTGTTTTCTTCAGGCTTTTTAGTTACGTAATTCTCTCAAACTGTCCAAACTAGTTTATAAAACATGCATTATACACATTTTAAAAAATGGTTTCTTGATTAACAACGTCTATCAATAAATGAGTGTTGAGATAGTAACAATACTGTCAAAGACTCCATTCCCATAGACACATCATCTGTCTATGTGAATCTACTCTCACTGACTGCAGTCTGCAGTTTTCACTGAATGCCATTCCTCCTCCTGGTGTTAAGAAGAAGACAAAAAAAGCTGGTGATTATACAAGTATGCTGGAAACAAGAGGTGTGTCATTCAGTTAAGCTGGGCTCCGTATCTCAAAAGGTTCGCTATGTTGCGCACGTGCTAAAGTGTCTCGATTCCATGGCCCCGTATCTCGAAATAGAATCGGCTATGGAATCGAGACACTTGCGCAACATAGCGAACCTTTCGAGATACGGAGCCCTGATTGCTCTTAGATGTCTATGGAATTGGGGTCTTAGCTCTCACAAGCACACACTGATGAACACAGTCCAGTCCAGAAAGGGATTCCCCAAAGAAATATGTTTATGAATAAAAGGGACTGTGGCCAGTGTTAACATACCTGGGTGATGTATTCCTGTGGAGAGAGGCTAAATGTAGGCAGGTCAGCGGTCAGGGCACCCCCAGCACTGGCACTGGTCCAAATCTGGACAGAAATACAATTGAAAATGACCACAGTAATGAAAACTATTAATGTCGGAAATTAAATAATAATACTGGCAATGTGAAGTTGTGGGAAATACTGATGGGTATTTACATAAACTATAGATAAGAAGGTTAGATTTGAGATCTGGTATAAATCTAGATTAAACATCTCAAATAAATTATAAATTATAATAAAACATAATTGTTACAGTAAATAATCAAGTAAAAATAACATATTTTTTTTAAGTTATGTAAAAGAGTTGGAAAAGAAAGTTATCACTTCTGATAATTGCATACCAAACAGTATTTATTAGTGTAGCCATTTATAATTTTAACAAAAGTTTGCATTTTTTTGAAGAGGAGTGCTTAAATTTATCAACAGGATGTTAAAAGTATTAAATAATTTTCTGGTAAGTCCTCCACCTATTATGAACAACTCATACCTCCATTGTGGAGACTTCCTGCAAATGTTCCTTGATCTGCGCAAACACAATGTCAAAGGCAAACCTATGTGCATCCACGCTCAACGCAGAGAAATCTTTCTTCACAACTTCCAGTACTGACGGCATCTCTACAGAAGTAATCACATATTAGTAAAAACATATGAGGCTACTTTGAAAACAATGCAGGTGAGAAATTTATTAAAATGTTTTACATTGGGAGTAAGTGAATTATGGTGGATTTGGCTTGATGTAAAATACTTCCTCCTTTTTTCATTTTTTTCAATCCTATACAATTATTACATGTATTCAAACATCTAATCAGTCAATTAGACAGTTCTGATATAGAAAATAGAAAATATTGGAACTTGCAAGAGTTTTCAACATGTATTCAAACATCCAATCAGTTAATTAAAAAGTTATATAAATAGAAAACGAGTCTCAACTAAAGTACTGTTATCAATCTCAGTTATTCATCACCTTCTTCTAGCTAAGTTACTTAAAGTTACAGTGCTTCTCTTTTATTATATTACACTATTATAACATTTAACTAAAAGATGCAAGTATCTACTAATTAATTCATATAGTTCTGTCTCTTTTGTACTATTATAACATTTAACTAAAATATGCAAATATCTACTAATAATTTCACATAGTTCTGATTAAAAATATACAACAGAGTGGTACTGACAAAAAGTATCAATATCTCACCTTCTTCCAGTTTAGTTACAAGTAATTCCAGTGCTTCTCTATCCTCCACTTTCTCTATCAAAAGCTCTGTGTACTGGTGAAATGGGTTGACCCTTAGTCTGAAAATGAAACATGGGTTCTCTCAGGATATTTGTAAGAAAAAATATGATAATATATACAAGCAAGATCTTCATTTTAAATGATGTGCTCTTAAGGGCATAAAACTAATAATATGATTACAAATCATAAATTTAAAATATGACTGAATAGTAAATGATTTCAATTTATTCAAAACAGTTTGGAAATTGATGGTTAGGAATACAGTTTACCGTATTTCTCCCCCAATTTTAGGAGTTGAGGGTGTCTGTTTGCCAATGGAATGTAGTATATTGCTCATCAAACTATCATCCAACTCTTCTACATGCAGGATTAGTTCTCCTGGAAACACAGTGTGCAAAAATAAATAAATTATTATAATAATTTTTTTTTTAACTACATATAAAATTAATTTACTTTTAACAAGGGCTTATTTTATTTTTATGTTAAAGATGGCTGATTTGAAAATATTGTGAGTTAGCTTTTAAACGTCTTTTTTTTACTCTTGTTTTGACTTATAAAATATTCCTTGAAATTTCACGCCATGTCATGTTTTGGTGGTTTCACGAAATAGTGATGACTTTAATATCATTTTATCAAATAACATTTTCAAAATAAAAATATCATTGTCCAACTCTCAAACTGACCACAAGTCTGTATAATCCGTAGAGAGTGCTGGAAGAGTGCCCAAGGGTCATTGTCCCCCATTTTGATCTTCTCTCTCAGATTGGTCAACACCCGGCGGAATTCCTTCCCATAGTTGATAAAATAGTTCTGTAAAGATAAAGCATGGTTCTAAGTATTTCCATATGTATTATTCAACTTTCAACCATATTTTTAAAGTAAAGGCAACTATGGGATGTATCTACTATGGTTGCTTTCTTTGAATATCAAAATTTAAAGTCACTGTTATATTAGACAATGTTATTTTGGTATGCAATTTAAAAGCTTTATTTTACCTTTAAAGCTTGTAATAGGCTGATGTAACCACATCCATGAGTTAACTTTAGACATCTTTCATTGCCCTGAAAGGATAATTATTATATATCTCAATTATTAATTTTTTCAAATAAAATGACATACAAATTGACTGATGTAAAATACTTGACATTATACTTTGGATGAATGAAGAACACGAATAAATGATTGCAATGTATTTCAGAAATACCTTGTTTGCTGCAGAAAATAGTTTGTTGACAGATTCTCCCAAAACTCTCACAGAGTCCATAACCTCTTGCTTGTCCTGTATACAACAGGGAAATGACATAATTAGGGAGTAAATGAGAAGCAGCAGAAACCATAAGGTGTGAAAGATAAAAACTAAATTTTTTTGAACATTAGCAATACTGCAATAGAAACATTATGCTACTTCAATATCTTTTCTTTGCAATTGTCAAATTTACAGTTTGTTATTTAAAAATCTACCTTGATAAGAGCATGTCTCCTCCAATTCATGGTAAAGTCTACTTCATCACAAATATGAATAGCAATTTATTAAAAATGAATTTTATTATTTTCCTTTTTGTTTCCTATATGACATATTTATCTATATAAAGCACTTATAAAAAACCTTCAACCTGCTGTAGCTATTTGCTTAGATAAACAAGGCTTAACTAACCAGTGGAATGTTATTCAAATGTGTGCTCAGTGCTGCCTCCTCGTAGTTCTCATATCTCTGTACATATGACCTATAGGGGGCGTAAATGGCCATGGCCAGGGTGGCGGAGTACTCACTTCCCAAAGGTCCCTCTGCATGACTTTCTAGAGCAGTCTCGATACTTTTTGCAAACCTTTCTGAGACCTAAAATATTCATAGTTTTATAGCATCACTTGAATTAAACCAAACAAAAATAAGTATAAATTTGTGTATATTGTTGTCAAGGGTAGCCTGCATTTTCTATTTAAATTTCTCAAGACCTGAATTATTATTATCAAATTATTTCTGCAGGTTTTAACTGAACCAAAGAAATTAATAGTATCAGTTTATGCTTATTGTAGTGAAGGGCAATTCATAATCTAATTTTTTGTGTCCACATACTTGAAGCACCTCCATCAATGCGTCCAATGGGCTGCTTTTGCTTTCCAGGAAGTTAGCAATGCAGTATGGGATAGATGGTTCCATGGCAGCCAAAGTTTCTGTTAACAACTGGCTGACAATCTTCTCTGGTTCCTTGAAAACCTGACTGCACCACTGCACCTGATGGCAATAAATTAGTAAAGAAAAATAAAAAAATGAATCAATATTTAATTGGATGAGCCAAAATTGTGGATGGTAGGGTGTATTCATGGGATGGATGCAAATTTATTTCTCTAACACTGTCTCTTCCAGACAGAGCTAGTAAATGATGCAGTGTGGATTTGTACAAGGTTGATGTGCATCAGTTAAGAGGGCAGGAAAGGCAAGTTGAGTAATGTGACTCTTTTGGGACTGGATATATACTGGATGTCCTTACAGACCCCCAGCATATCACCCAGATAACTACAGGTATCATTTACAGTGTACGTCATTGTCTTGAAAAGTGCTCATAAAGGTCATGTCTGCCAAATGATATCCAAATCCAATATGCAAGAGGAAAAGACAGCCTGAAAAAAAAAAAAAAAAAAAAAAAAACACTAGTCACTTGCAACCCTTGTCTTAAATCTCCACACTTGCACTCACCTGTGTGTGCCAAGTTGAAAACATCTGGTCGTAGAACTCTGACAGCCACTCTACCACAGTCTCCTCTTGGTTCGTCTCTACTATTGTCTTCCACTGATTTAACAGCTGAGTCTGGAAAATAGTAGGAAACAGAAAACCAGGTCCAGTCTAAAATGCATCAGTTTAGACTTGTGATACTCCAAGAGAAACTTGGCTACTCAATCCCATGGTTATGAGTAGCTTTTTGGGCTCCCTGACACATTTTCACAAAACATGACAAACACTGTCAAACAAGGGGATTTTAAGTGACTAATAAATGATCCTCGCAGTTTTCAGTTTGGGGCTAAAAAGACCTCAAAATTCAAATATGGTGGTCTGGATTACCCCATTCAGAGTTAATGACAGTCATGTTTACTTCTTACTTCTGAATCAAAAAAAGATCTCAATCATATAATCCCACTACAGGCACTTAGTTCACAGTTTGTATGCTGACATCTGGGAAAGATATGGAATTCAAGTTGTAGATCTTTAATAATGTGTCAGGCTCACCTTATGGCACTTGTGATAGTATTTGTAAAGCTGTGGCAATCTGTCTATGTTGGAGAAGATTTTTACGTAAACCTGGGCAGATTCTGAGGAAAGAGAAAAAACTTGTAAATACCTCCAGGTCAGCATTATCTATTTAGTAGAGGGAAAACCTTCCTCTTACCTAATTTGTTATATTTCATCATTCAAGTCTTTTTAAGTAATAATAATATTCAGAAATTGAATTTCATTCAACACTTTCCCAAAAGATTTGAATCCAAAGCCGATACAACAATAATCAACAAGTGGCGAAATCAATGACATGTAATACTTCATAAAAATTCCAAATAATTATGATAATTTTCAGTCTCACAGAATGTGAAGTATCACCTAAAGACTTTGCATTGAAAGCTGCTACAACTTGTGGACTCAACATGGCTTCCAGTCTATTTTTCAGTTTTTCCAAGTGCTGACACCTATCTTTATAATCAGGAACATCCACCAAGATTTGCTGGAATGAAACCACAGACAAAATTGCATATTTTCTGCTCCTTTTAGCTGGGTTGTGTGAAGATGTCTAAATGATTTTCTTCAAAGTCAATGTCACTATTTATTAAGCAGTACAATATAAAATCATATAAGGAAAATAAAAGATTTTTCAACACTAAAGACCAATGAACTTGAAAATGCCTGATGCTTGAATAAATCATGAACAAACAGATTTGACCAACTTATCTATTTTTTGGATAAATTAATATTCACTTGGATAATAGACCACAGACCAAAAAAACATACAATTATAAACATCCACTTACCAAACTCTGCTGCATTCCAACCAATTTTTCTGCTATCTATAAAAGGAAAATGGAAGAATCATCAAAAAACATCTATAAATATTACACTAGACTGATAAGAAGTAATGTATTGTAAAGGAATGTTTAGTCAAAGGCCAAAGCTACCTGTTATCCATATCTTGTCCATCAAGTTCCCATTTATAGCAGTTTTATTTCCATTACATAAAACATTTCTCCAGTGCATAAATACACTTTGCCACTATACCAACAGTCAGCTGGCATATTCAGACTAACCGCTCATACTAGATCTGCTTGTGACCAATGTCAAGTCAATAAAATAAATAAGATGTTTCAGAACAAAACAACTTTAAAATTGTTACCATGTTTCACATAAAGCTTGAGAATTAAACGTTATACTTATAACAAGTTCAGTTTCCTGAGTGATGATATCTATGGGAAATGGACCAATGTTAGAGCTCTTACCATTTGTTGTATGTGTCCAGAATGAGAATTTATGTTTGTTCTTCATTTGATTGAAATTACTACTGACCGAATCCAAATATATATATATACATGTTGATAACTTACCACATTTATATCCTGAGAATCAAAAACTTCTTCAATGTCAGCTGAGAGAGTAGACCAGTTATCGGCTTCCTACAAAATAAGAGTCACACACTGGTTCTAAAACATTCTGGCATTTAATGTTAAAACATTCTAAAACATTTACCAATATTATCCATACTTTTAATGATTTATAAAAAAATTAAATAAAAGTTAAAAATTGAACAACTCTGCTCATATGTATGTTCCAAATTCTTTTTTAATTTGTCTAATTGTGTTAAACAAAAGGCACGTGTAACCCGAAAGTGACTGCGTACCTTGCACATTAATTTGTTTCAAACCACTCAAAATATATGATATGGCTTTTCAGTTATTTGCAAATCGACTTCGATACATGATTTCAATAAAACCATTCAAGTATTTGGCTAATATGGTATAACATTGTAAATTGAGGAACAGCTCTGTTGTACAAATACCTTGAGAGCATTAGAAGCAGCTTGCATTCTAGATTTGATGTTGTCCAACTGTAGCAGCATCTGCATGCTTTGTGAGGTGTCATGTTCTACCTAATAGGAGGAATAAAACCAACAGAAAATTATTTGAAATCCTTTGCTAAGAAAAATTAGAAGACACACACTACTGTATACTTCTGGCATGTTTGGGACTTACTCATGACACCAACGTGTTATTCTACTACTTGAATGTTTGAGAAATTGAAACATTTTTTCAAATAATATCTTAAAATATCATATGTCATTCTTAAGACCAAATTTAAATACATGTATGGGTAATTAAGTTTTGCAGCAATTTTTTTCTACACATTTGCTATCTTAGATAAATATAAAATACATAAATGCAATTTTCATTATACTAAAATCATAATGTCAGTGATGTATTTGTCTATATCAGAGCATCTATATTCGAAATATATTCTCATATTCCTCCACACCTTCTGAATGTCCTCTTTTACCATCCTCATCTGGTCCTGCAGCAAAGATGCTTCCTGTTTTACCGCTTCTATCTCACGAATAACCCTACAGTAAAAAAAAAAAAAAACACTACCATGTGATACACTGAAAGAACAATTTCACAATAACCACAAAATTCATTTTAAGTATCTTGCATTGCCCCCTTATTATCATATTTCAAGAAAATATTCATACAATCAAAATTCTGAAATTAAGAAAAGCATTTACCCACCTTTGTCAAGACATTTCAACTACCTAATAATCAATTGAAATAATAAAAGAAAATAAATAAAAAGCATCAATGTCACAATAACAAGTACATTTCTCTAATGAAGCAATCTTGAATGCAACCTCAGTTCAGATTACCTGGGTAAATTCTGAACAGCCTGCTGACTTGCTTCCTCAATGACATTGTTCACTTCTTGTATGAACATCTGTAGCTTCATCACCATGGTAGTGGCATATTGCTGAAATTATATTGCATCAATTTTATCAACCATTTGCAAACAAAAAAATAAAAAAATAAAAATAACAAGTCAAATAAAAACATAAAGACAAGAAGGAAAGTTCAACAAGGGAAACTGAAAAATAATGAAAGAAAGAAAAAAAACTGACATATACATGAAACAGCCATGGGGATGATTTTATTATTATATTAAAATATTATTTTAAATTGAATCTTAAACTCCAATGCCATTAAAATCGCTAACAGCAAGACTTTAAGATTCAGATATGTCCCTTAAAGATGCTTGCACAAATATACTGTGGTATATGCAATACTCACATCCTTTTTGACTGTTGGATCCTTCTGGGACTTAAAAGCAGCATTTACCCATTCTTTGATGTCAAAATTTTCATCCAGAAATTTAGAGAAATCCTGTAAATACACCGAATGAAGTTTTTAACAGACACCACAATAGCATGCGTATTTTGGGCGGGGTTTTACATTAATTGCACATTAAGTGACTGGAAACTAAATATGGAGAGAGGAAGAGAGGAAAAATAAACATTTTAACAAAATATAAGTTTAACAAGTGAAACATTCAATCAAGTTCTTTATTCATTCTTTAAAGTGCAACTTCAGACAGTTCATTTACTTGTAATGCATTCTAAGGATACGTGGTATATTGATGTCTCTATCTTACCATTATCATGCATTCCTTTATTGTGTATTTATGGGCAATAATCCTAGGTTTTTTCCACTACCCGAGGGCTACTTGCCCATCTTGTTTGCCACACGTCAATTAGGTACCCACCTACGGCAGCGGTGAAAATGACTCGAGAGTACCGTTGATAATTTAACAATTAGTTTTTACTTATGTGGTCACCAAAATGAATGTTTGTATTAATGGTCATACAAAAATAACATATTTATGATAAAAAGAGAACGATATGTGTGAATATATCATAACTAGACCAAAACTAATACTAGATAGACGCATCGATAGACACAACACTTTTCGCGCTATTCTCAACATGTGTTGCAAGAAGAAGTCGAAGATCAGTTCAATCAGTCGAAGATTAAAGTCTATTTAAGGTAAGCACAGGTGAGCAAAATTTGCTGTGAAAGGTTCATGACTATTCAAAGCACGGAGGTGAATTTCATGGAGATCCTTTCACCAGATTTAGCCAAACTGCATCAGGAGTTGCCACAGTTTTCGGCCCTCCTACCGGTCCAGTACGGTTGTAAACATGTAAAGTACAACTGTATCTAGCCTGTAACTGTAAGACCCAAATAGTGGCAATTTTGAACGGCCAACAGTGCACCGCCAAACATTAACATGATGCAACTTGTTGACCATTTGTATAGTTCCATTCGTTGTTTGATTTGAATTTTTATCAGTCTCCCTTGAAAGTTAGCATACTGGTACGTAACAGTACTATTCCTTTTAATTTTTTTTTTATTAAATCATACACCATAAAGTATAATATGCTGTCTTGAGGACACTGGCTTATAACTGCCAATTTGTGCCATTGTAATTAAATTTATATGACATTTTACTTTTTACCTTTCATTCCAGATGCTGCTGCCAAGTGAAGTTGTAGAAGTGATCAATATTTTGGTTTCACCAGTTAAAGATGAAATAGGTAGAGAAATTCAAACAGTTAAATATCTCTTTTCAACTAACTTATGTAACCTCTTACAGGTGTCACACACTCTTTTTGTAACTCTTGATATATATATATATATATATATATATATATATATATATATATAATTTTTTTGTACCACGGCACTCAATTTTATTGTACCATAGCACTCCTTATTTTTGTTTAAAGGATAGCACATAATTTTACCATTTTTCTTTTTTTCTTGAAGAAATAAAGCAAAAACATGTTGGGCAATTCCCTTTTGTAACCTCTAGCTTCCTCAGGTAGTCTTATTTGTCAAATTATTTGTCAATATTTTAGGCTCAGATGCTCCCAGTTTCAACAGAGCATTGGAGAAAAACTTGACAGCTTTGGAAGAGAAACTTTCATCACAGACTGAATATCAGCAACTCTGTGAAGAAATCCTTGCAGTTTGTGGTTCTGGCTCTCAAAGTGTCACATCTTTTCTCTCCACTGCAGTCATACTCTTGAAGGAGCTGCATGGAAGCTTGCAAAATGTTTCTCCATCTTCTGAAAATGCGATAGCATCTCAGCAAACACAATCTCACCCAGTTCTGTCTTCTTCTCAACAACTGCAATCTCAGCCAGCCAAGCCAGTCCAAAAACCTCAGCCAGCAGGAGAAGATGTTCTCAGCGTCAGCCAAGATAAGACAATTCAGTCACTATTACAATTTATCATTGGACTTGGTATATGTCCCAACTTGTTACCTGGTGTTGGGGTTTCCTTTGAACAACGCTCAGGATACTCTGACATTGTTAAACTCTCAAGCAGTGGAGCAAGTATGTCTGTCAGAGATAAGCAACGCTTTTTGTTTCACTCCGTTAAAGTTTTAGTTGAAAGCGCAAAACATCCTGTGTTAGGAACCTTGATATTATCCAGACATTTGGGGGACATTTTGGCAGCATTACTGCAGATGACAGCCGACAAAAGAGGAGCAGAAGAAGGCAGTGGGCAAAATGTTTGTAAGGTGGTGACACCTGGTGGTAAACCTGCAGCAGTGACATCTTGTGGGCAGATCAGTACAGCGACACCCGCTGAACCAAACATATCTGAAGAACAGAAAGAACCTTTATTAGGGCTTGAAGCATTGGGTTCAGCAGAAAAGAATCTGCATATTAACAGCAGTTTTGATCTTGAATCTGCCAGACAGGTGTGTGAGAGTCATCTCCAGGATCTATTGACTCATATTTATGAGCCGCTGCTAGTCCGTGAACTACTTGTGTTGCAGGGAAGCATGCCAAGTAAGGAACATAGCAAAGGGGTAAGTTATCATGCATTTCTATGAATTTCATATTAATTTTCCCTGTTTTTTTGTCTTTAGGTTTAGTTCAGTGATATTAAAAATCCTTCAAAAGATATTATTATATTTTTAATTCTTATTGAGGTCATTATCACTTTCCTTTAGGCTGGCCCAGTACAAGTAAAATCTCCAGTGTGGCTGCGGAAGAAGTGCAGTCGCCTTTTGTCTGAAATAATGACAAGGCCGCGAGGGGTTCAAGCCATTATAAGAGGAATTCTCAGTGAAACTGCAGGTATTGGTCTTTCTCTCTTTGTATTGATAGCTTTGATTATAAGAGATCTGGGTTAAGTCACTGTCAGATTTTTTGTTAAAATTAATCACGTTGAGGTTTTTTTTTTTATTTGAAAAGTATTTACTCTGAATTTTGTACCAAAATGCGAGTTAGTTAAGGTCACTTGGCAAGTCATTCATGATATTTGTCCACCAGGTGGCGATGATTGGCAGAAGTGTGCTGTGGTTGGTCAGATTATTGCCAAACCTCCCTCTCAGGTCACGTCTGCTGAGGAGTATTACAAAATGGTGGCACCTCAGGTAATATTGATATTGTCAATTTGTTTCATTATTTTCATTAAAATTTATTTATTCTATTTTGAATATGTTCTGTCTAGAGCACATGACATCAACTACACCAGCATGAGTAAAATAGATTTTTGGCTCTTGTACAGAGATTAGAGTAGGGCCTCATTCCTATAGACAACGTCGCTGAATCAGCTTAATTGAATGACCTTCCTCCTCCCGGCATTGAGTAGAATACAGAAAAGCTGGTGATTATACTCTACATTGGAAACAAGAGGAGAAGTGTCATTCAATTTAGCTGATTGCACTCAGCAAGAGTCCCCACAGAGTTGGTTCCATCTATGTAGACTGATGGTGGCTATGGGAATGGGATCTAAATGTAAATCAAGGCCATTTCATGGAAGGGTCATAGATGAAAACATGTTTTGTTTTTTTTTCCTCACAGATTCTAGAACTGCTGCACTTCAGAGACCCACAAGTTCAACGGCAGTTTCTCCGTGTCGCCTGCTGCACTTTGTCGGCCATGATGTTACAACAGCCTGAGTTGGCGCAGAGATACTTGGTTCAGCCTGTCCTAAACCCACTGCTGCTCTGCACCCAAGGTGAATTGATGTAGTCAAACAAGTGAAATTATTTGGAGCAATTTGATCTTTTTTATTTTCGGGCTTTAACAGGATAACAGTATTCTGATTTATGTCCAATTCAGTAAAAAATTTAATTCTATATCCAGGCAATCTTTAAGATATTCAGTACAGGAAGTGACTGTGGCAATATCATGAAATAAAATAAAAAGAAGAAAGTTGAAGTTAAGTAGTTGGAGCACAGTTGGTTGAATGTGGAGTGTCTTTACCACACAAACTTCATTCCATCTTTGAATTTTTTAAAATTGAATATTACAGAGCTGAATCCATCAGAAGGTCAAGTGGTGGTTTGTGAAGAGAAACTAACGGAGTGTCTTGATGATATCTGTAAAATCCTAGTGGTAGGTGGCGACCCCCAGTGTGGACTCTCAGAAGTTGTCCTGGAGCAGGTTCTGGTACCCCTGTTTGAGTTGCACTGCTACTGTCTGCAGGGGATTTCACATGTTAGGTAGTATTTTTGAGATTTTATACAATTACCATAAAACTGTTAACATTTTGACAAGAGATATGTTAATAAGAGTGTAACACTTGAAAATATTTATAAAATGAATTAATATATTGAGGTATCAATAGGTACAGTTAGATTTCAGTATGGTAACTAACAATATCTATGTATTCAAAGCATTTTATGATTACAAGATTACTCATCTGCATGCAGGCATGAATTTTTGATCCAATTTACTATTTAAAACTGTGACTGAGCGTGTATTTTGTGTCTCCAGGGCAGCAGTCAAAGCCCCATTGCTTCACTACATGAAAAGTGTGGATCAGTCTACAGCAGTGAGAGTATTGCACATGTATTCCTGTGGTAAGAACAAACAAGTGTCTGCTGACATGAATTGCCATTTAGAATTTTCGGCTGGACCTAACGGAGGGGTGATGGTAGTGGGAACAGTCAGGGAGGAAGAGTAAGTGAACTATCAGCAATTTATCTGTTATATATCTAGAAGTGTTCATAGGGTTTAGTTCCATAACACATCTTAATCTGTTAAATGGGTAAATGCAGATAAATGGCCTGTTGGAATTATCAGGTGGACCTCTTGAAGGGATGATGAAACTTATTAGTGGCTGGGGGTGGGGGTGGGGGGGGAGGGTAGGATGAAGGGTACTGTAGAATTGTCTTATGTTCAATTTGTAGGAGTAATTATAATAACTTAATATTTCAACAAGTGTGATACCAAGCAGAGCCATATGTAATTCTTCAATTGTCATTTATATTTTTTCCTGCAGAAAAGATGAATGGGAGCAGATGAACAAGAGGATAGCTGGAGTCATGGACATTTTAACAGATCTTCAGCAAGAAGGACTTGTTGCAGCATTCTTTATTTATCTACTACAGGTGGGCAATACTTTGAAATAATTATGCTGAAGTAAGGTGTTGTTTCTCAAACATACATATGTGTGTTTCTGCCAATCCTTTCATGGCTTATTGGTGGGACCTGAAGACTATTATTTGGTATAATGTTGTGTCCAATAATAGTATTATTTAGCAAAATGAAAGTGGTAACTTGATCAAAACTCTGAGAATAGTAACTTAATCAAAATTTGGTGGCTATCATTTAAACTGTGATAATTTACACACTCATGTAGATAAATTCTGATCACTCTTGTTGTCACCAAGACAAACTTGGATTTCTCACACTGGATTTAATCTGAAACAATTCATCTCCATCAGGAGCTGACCAGTATCATCTCCAAGAAAATGGAGCCTGATCAGTCTCCAGTGAAACCAGGCCAGGAGCTTCTCCGCCTGGAGCAGACGCGAGACAAGCAGACGGCGGAGCTCCTCTACAACCTGACGGTGCTCCAACTGGTGGCAGCCTTGAGTGAAAGCCTGGGTCAAGACAGCTTGAAGACCCCAAGGCACATGTTGGAGTTTGTTAAGGTGAGAGTCGGGCCAAGGCCACTGGTGTGGTTAATTTTGTTGTACACTGCTTGGTAGTAAGAACAGTTAGAGTTATTAGTTTATTACCAAAAATAAAAGTTTTACTTTCTTTTCTTTTTTTTTCAAATGCTTGTTTAACTTTAAAATTCCCTTTTGGCTGTAAGTTCTTTGCTTTGAACTCCATCTGTTTTCAATGTTCTCAATCAATATTATGGAGACAAAGTCCATTGTTAGTGTACAGTGAAGTTTTTTCTACTGAGAAAATTAAAAACTTATTGATAGCCAATTTTTTGTGTATTTTAAAGGTGTCACTTGAACGTGAAGCAAAGAGGCTTGAGCTAGAGGATGAAGATGAAGAAGAGCTTGAAGTATTTGGGAAAGAGACCCTTTCTATGGCTGTGGCCATGTTGACCATGATGCTAGGAGGAGACCAGGTGAGGCAGGGATCTGTGGGAGAATTTTAAAAGTGCTTCTGATTCTAAAATTTAAAATTTTAAGATAGAAACAAAATGGTGTCAGCAAAATGGTGTTAGCCATCAGTGTTAGCCAGTGAAAGATCATTAAGAATTTTATATGATAAAAACATGTTTAGTTTTTTTTAAGTAACCAGTTGTTACCGTCCCCATACAACGAGACCTACCTGTATATTGCTCATTGGTTTGTCCCCTGTTGCTTAGCTTTCTTCAGCAGACAAAGACTTCATGATGGAGTTTCTTCCTCTGCTTGACAACATTGGCAGACGACACCCTGATCCTTTTATCCAATCACTGGCTGGAGATCTGCGAGTAACCATAGCAACCAGGGGGAAAGTCTGGCTTGGGGAAAACAGCAAGAGCTTCCAGCAAGTGACAGAAAGGATGGATCATGGAAAATGCACAGATGCAAGTGGGACTTCTGCTGTTAAAGTGGAGGAAAGAGGCAGAAAGGAGGACTCAAAGAAAATGATGCCAGGACCTAAATTAGCAGGAGGCAGGAAACTTGTAGAAGAAATTACCCAGAAGAAAACAGATACTAAGGATAAGATAAAGAATCGTAACCATAGTAAAAACTCATCGACTGATTTAAATTCAAAATCCAGTGACAAAATGACTGCTTCATCTTCTACATCTGATGTTTTTGACACTGCTTTCCAGGAATTATTTGACCATTTTATCCCAACTAGGGGACATGCTCAAATTGTGTTGTCAAGATTGCTCAAGGAAAGACACCCTAAAGCCATGGAAAAATGGGAAACACTAGCAAAAGTATTCCAAGAGAACTTGGATCACGAAGATTCCTATATCTACCTCAGTGCAATCCAAGGTCTGGCTTGTCTTGCAGATACTCATCCAGGCCACCTAGTGCCAGTTTTAGCTGCAAAATATGGGAATTTCGATGATGGGCAAATGGAGAAGGGCAGACATCCCAAAGCTAGAAGTCCAGAGTTGCGGATGAAACTTGGAGAAGTTTTGATGAAAAGCACCAGGTGTTTAGGTATGTTTGAATGCAACCTTAAAATCCATACATTATTTTTAGTTCTTTTAACAGTTGGTTAATTTTAAACAACACAAACATTTTTAGCTACACGCAGTGTCTTTTGTATAATTTTTCAAAGAATATAAGTGATATGTACATTTATATTATATACATTGTTTGAGTTAAAAATTTTATTGACAAGTTTTCCTTGTTTATAGGTGATTTAGTCCCAAAGTTCAGAAATCCTTTGCTTACTGCCTTTCTGTCTGGTGCCAAAGATGGGGACTTCCTGATACGAGCTAGTAGCCTGTCAAATCTTGGGGAAGTTTGTAAATTACTGAGGTTCTCACTGGGACCTGTGACTCAAGAGGTAAGCTTGGCTAAGCAGTTCATAGTAAGTATACAACGAGTTAGCTCTCCCTCTTCATTCCAAGAGGGACATATGGTTGCAGTAATACCCTGTCACTGAACCTTGTCTGTTGCCTTCAAATTGATTTTTTTTATCCATATCTTGGCTATGATCATTTTAGGTGCTGGCTTGCTGCAGCAGTCTGGCTAAGACGGACAACCATGTTGAAGTAAGACGAGCCGCTGTGCAGCTGATTACTTTGTTACTACAGGGACTGGGAGAAGATGCATTGAAGGTATGAATCAGAATTTACAGCAGAAGAGTATTTTTTTCCATAGGAAAGAAGGTTGATCATTTTTAAAGAAAGGAAACATTTTTCAACCAATGAGGCTTGATGTTTCAATGAAGGGTCTAGACTTAATGCCTTCTATGTACAGGCTTGTTTAATCTTCAGAAACTATTAACTTTTTTACACTTTTACACAAGACACAAGGAAAAGCTTATTTAAAAGTACTTTATAAACTTTTTGGGAAATGAATCGTTTTGGCCTTTTTCTTGTGATACCTGGCAAAATGAAGTGCCTTGTGTTTATTTAAATGAGTAAGTTGCACAATTTTTTTTTATATTGCAGGTACTGGAATCTGAACTTCGTGACATTTACCGACTACTGAAACATGTCATGACAGTGGAAACTGATGATGTCATAAAGCTTCACGCTCAGATGGCTTCGGAAGAATTGGAAACAACGATGAAGTCGTTTCTCTTTCCTGAACAAACCTTTACCAAGAAAATCTCTGTACTGGACCCACCCTAGCATTCAAGAAAACATGGTGGATAGGGTGCTCTAGATAAGTTTCAGAAACTGTGAAGCATTGTTCTGGTGAGCTCGCATTTGAAAGTCAGAATGTGCTGGGTGTCCTAGATAATTTTTAACTTTTATTTTTTATCAAAATTCTGAATGCGCTTTAAAATAAGGCAGTGAAATCACCATTTCTAACTGAATCATCCCACCACTTATAAAAAATGTTCTTTTTTTATGTAAAAAACGAAAGCAATAAAAAATCAATTGTGCAAATATTTTCATATGTATGTTTTATTATTTATAAGAATTTTTTTTTATATTTTCCCCACAGTAGTAGTGTGTTTGATCTGGCAAATACCCAAACCACTGCATCAGCACAGTTTAAATATATTAACAGCATGCCTCTTGCATAGCAAAGTTTTTTGTTTCAAAAATAATATCATTATTTTAATAACAACAGTTGTATTTATATAAAATCTAGATGATATATACACTACACATACATGCATTTAATAATAATAATCTCATCAGATCTGTACATAAATATACAAAGCTAACAACTTGCAAGGAAAAACAGTTTGAATTTCTTCTACTGATTTCTTCACAGTATCAACAAAAATAATTATCATTTGTGATTTAACTCAATTAGCTTCCAGATCACATATTTCAGCAGTCTGCTGATTAATGGTAGCATAGGATAAGACCATTCTTAAAAGTTCTTATTGCTTAGTCCATTTCTTTTAATAATTTTAATAAAAAAAGGGTTCATGTTTTCTTATTGCTTTACAAGTGGTTATATATTTCCGGCAGTAATATCTAAGCAAAACTAAGAATCTCTGTCTTCATCTTTGGATAAAATTCAAATTATCCACCGACATTTGCACTGATATACTTAACATTTGCATTTGGAATTTCAGAAATTTGTTCTACATTGCACTCCAAGTTCGCCACGTATGAGGTAAAAACTGCAACAGATGTACAGGTGTATAAATAACAGGAAATGTGATTGTAAATCAAAACAGTAATAAAAAACTTGTTCTAATAACAACAACAAAATAACAGTAAAGATACCTTTACAGGCTGAGAGCTAGCCTGCAAGTCAAACCAAATGCATTAGTTAAATCTCCCATGTTTTCTATTTGTTTTATAAAATAAAGCAAATAAACTTTCAGTTTTAAAATACTTTCTGGGATTTTTTAAAATTGAATTTCTGCTTTTAATAAAGCAACTAAGACCTTGCTGCTTAAACAAAAGACAGCAAAAAGATTTTAATTACAATTTGTGGTTCTTAAAAGATCCTGTATTCATAATTTACATAAATACCATTCTGGTGCTTGAATGCTGCTTTGAAAATGACATAGCATTGTTGTTTCATGCCAAGTTTCGAAATTCACTGTAATTCCACTATTTTTGCAATGTATCCATCTCCATAGTGTCAAGTGTCACCACCAGAAGGTGATTACTTCCAAGATAAGCCAATGTAGTACCTTATGTTTTCTGGAAATCCCACCTCAGTTTTACTTGTTGACAATAAGAAAGGATCATTTTTGGATGAAAATATTGAGTTCTACAACGTCCACACACCATCGTGTCATGTCAGTTGGCACTTTGAAATTCACATCAGTTGATCATGCACATTATACTTCTTTTATACCTGAAATGTAAGAAAAACTACATTAAGTGGAAGTAAGAGCATTGTTCTACTTTGAACCTTTCATTGTTGAAAATTCAAATCTTTATAAATGAAAAATGCTGGTATATATATCAAAGAGAATTTTTATTTTTTTTCTGCAAATTACTAGCAAAATGCACAGATTTAAACTTGCCACAAAGTCCAGATGAGCACATTTTATAAAGATAATTTTGTCATTGGCAAATATTTTTTTCAATCATACTAATGGACATTACCTCTGTCACCATAGAGCTGGATGCCATGGTGGATGTTGGTGAGGCTTGCAGCGTGTAAGAGCTGACAGATGCCCCGCTGTCACTTCTCTCCACGTCACGTTTACTGGTTGACTCACTGGATTCTGTGCTCATGTCTGCACAAATACCACTCTCTGAAATTTGAGAAAAGAATGTTAAAAAAACTTCACTTTTTTTGCCCCTAGGAATGTACAAAACTACCTCATGAAAATATCTGTACATTTGTTAATGTTTTAAAAGTCACAGAAGTTGTTTGAGTATCTCCGTGCAAAAGAAAACTAATCAATTTTTACTTTTGAATCCATGGCACCATGATAAATCATTGCAGATATGGGTTAGCATTTCATGTAGAAAATTGGTTAGCATTTCATGTAGAAAATTATCATCATTACCTAAAGTGTCTTCTGGTGGAATTGTTTCAAAGGTACTAACTATTTTAATATCATCCTATGCTTAAAACAATCAAAACATGACCAGATCTGTCCCTCACCTACTGAACACAGTGTATAAGACCTGCAGGGTTTGGAGAAGTCATCTTCACCCTGCTCATACAGAGTCACATTGAGTGTACCAAACATGTTGCCTTGGTAACTGGACTGACCGCTACTGGACGATGATGTGCTACTGACTGAGATAATGGAATGTGGACGTTTGTTGCCGTTTTTTAGATGGTCAAATGAAGAAACAGCTATTGAATTCCTGGTGCGAGCTGGAAAGTTAAAAGTAAAAATATTGATAATTTGTATACATATGTACTCAAATAATAAGAATAGAAATATGATAATTCTCAGTTAATCAAAGAAATTGGAGGTTATTTGGTTGTGCATGACATCAAACAGTTGCCTTTAAATTAGATGTAAGTAACCCTGACAATTAGTCCAATTTTAGATTTTTATTTTTTACCCAACTAATTTATGTAATTTAATGACATAAGCAAATAACAGAAAAGTGAAATCTGTTTTATGACTGACGAACAGTATTCTAACATGGCAAAAATGTTGTGTGGAACTTGGACGAGTGGCTTACGTTTATTCCCCATGGAAATGTTCACCAGCCTGTCACTGATGTTGTCTTCACTCTGCTTCAAGTCAATACATGGCTTACTGCCAATTCCCATTGATGTCATTTCTGCTTGGCGCAGTTCTGAAGGACAAAGGTTATTATAAATTCATACATATTGTAATTACTTTACTTTGCTACATTGTTCAGTTTCTTTTATTGTACCCCAAAATGCATTGTTCTTTTTCTGACATTATAAGCAACAGAAAACATTTCATTGATATGGGTTTATTAAAATGTTTACTATAAACAAAAATAATTGTTTTACTACCAACCTCTATTTCTGATGGCCTGTCTCCAGAGAATGCGAGAGATGTCACGCACCCAGGCATTTTTCGAATCAGAGGATGCAGCTTGCAGGACATAAGTGTCGCCATGATTCAGTTTGCGAAACCAGATCTCGAACCTGTAGCCACTGTCTCCCACGTTTTCTGTCATCCCAATGTCTGTTGTCTGAGGGGGCAAAATGGATGACTTTTGATCAGTTTTGATAAACTTAGCACATAAATACAAAGTGCATAAATTTCAGAAATATTATTAGTTATTTAACTTGAAATGAGTCAATGAAAATATTCAAAAATTGCACATTCAAGAAAACTTTTAATAATTTAACCATCTTTTGATCTGACCTGCTACAGAATACTTTTACATCTTGGATGAATAATGATAGTACTTCAAACAAATAAACTTCTACTTCAAATAAACCACAACTAAAAAAGAAAAAAATCTCACCTTGATGCTGCTCTTGTAAATGTAAGCATCATGACCAAAGGCACTTCTCTTGGTCTTACTGAATAGTATCAGATCCTCAAACAGAAACACATGACGCACTGATTTCCGTCGACCCTGCCAGACAAGGAAGCTCTCTTGACGAAGCAGACGACCTTGTTCAGGAAGGTTGACATCACATCCTATAATGGCGTCCATGGCAAGGAGATCATTTCCATGACGAAGTTGGAACTTCACCATTTCTTCAGCAGCCTGCAGAAAAAATTGTGTGTGACTGATAAATGTTAAGGTTCTGACCTGAGAATAAATACACACATTTCCTTTGTTTTGGAGAAAAAAATTCAAAATAGGAGCTTCTTCTAACTTATAAAGCAACACATCTGATTAAACAAACAGCTAGGCAATTTAAAATTATGATACTATTGCTGAATTTTAAATCAACAACATTCTCTGTCAAACTGTCTGTCAAACTTTTCACAAAAGACCTTTTGAAAAAGCCAGCCATCCCAAGAAGTAAACATTTGTTCTTAATCAAAAATGGTACTCTACCTTCAGATCCTGGTACTCGGGCTCCGTCTCTGGGCACTCCTTGATGATCTGTTTGAGCAGGAGGGCGTACTTCCCCATCCTCTGGACTGGCTTTAACAAGTAGCTCCCCAGGTCCATTCTGTCTCCTAGCTCCACTTGCTTAGCCTAGGGAACACAAAATATATATCCAATAAATATTATAATAGATTGAGGTGGTCGAGACAGCAATGTGTCAGTTCAAAGAGATGAAGAGCTAGAATTTTGGATGAAAAGTGCTCAACTAAACAGTGTGATGGTTGAAAAGATCTAAGATAGATTTTCTTTAAATGAGAATTTTACAGTGGGACAATCTTTTCAAATTCATTGTGTTTTCATACCAATATCAGATTTGCTTTAAAGAAGATTATGAATGCTTTGGTGCTAAATTTGTTTGATGACATGAATGAAACAAAATTTCTGGTAAAAAAAACTAAAATTGGTTAGTATTACTCATCACTGCCATGAGGCATGGCTGCATAGAAACAATTTTTCCCCAACTAGTATCTATCTCCTCCTGTTATCACTTGCTGAAATTATTGTTCCTTACCCGAAAGAACCTGCTGCCATAGTCCTGCATTAAGGCATCAGACTTGGGTTTGTTCTTGTTGTACAAGGCATACAGGTAAAACTGAGGTTCCTGAAAAATAACCAGCAAAAAATTTATACATAAAACTTCAATTACTAAACACAAGGTAGTAGTTTCCAGTGGTAGTTAATTCAAGTTCGTATTTGTGCCAGGAAAATAAAATCATGTTCTGAAAATAATTATTTTATAAGAAACATTACATAATATAAATTGTCAAAGATGGGGAAAGCTTACATGTTGTAGAAAGAATTGGCACACTTGGAATGGAGACCCTTCACTCTGCTCCAGTTCTTGGAGAAAATATTGGCTATGGAACTGGTAGATCTTTTCGATATTGCCGAAGATGAGGTTGCGTTTGCCCCTCAGCGCCTGAGGCACGTCATCGCGCTCCAGCTCCGGAATGTAGTTTTGGATCACATACTTGAGGGACTGGACATAGTCCCGCTCCGTCTGGACCATCTCACGCATGACAAGGTTCAATGTTCTGAAGTCACAGATGGAATATTGTTGAACAAAATAAAAGCATTTCAAGAAGTAAATATTTATTTTATTGTACCCTTCTTTCACAAAGTTATTCAACGTTAAAGTCATATTTTTTCAATTTATGCTTTCTCAACTGCCTTCATTAACACATCCTATCCAGAATTTATTAAAATAAAAAAATCAAAACTGCACAGTGTAAAGCCTAGAGTAATTATAGTAATAACCCCCCCCCCCCCCCCCCCTTACACATATACAAATTTTTGTAGGTAGTACTTAAATAAGTTTATTCAAATGTTGTAAAAAGGTATTTTGGCATTTTGTACATTATTTTAAACATCTGAAAATTATAAATCTTGAAAAAAGTCAAATAATAGAAAATGTGAGACATTCAACAATATTAAGTGATTGCTGTATTTGTGTGTATTCTATGATAACTCAGCACCTACCGTCTGCTCTTGATCTCCGCCTCTGTCAGCCTGAGATCAGACATGGAGCTGTGATGGGGTTTACTGATGAGATGTGTGTTCACAGGAACTGGGGACCAGCTCTCCTTACGGGGCTCTGTCACCTGGGGTTCCTCTTCTTCTGGTAGACTACATAACAAAGACATCAAAACTCAATATCAAATTGGACTCTCTATTAGTTTGTGGCTACATTCAGACTACAAATAGTTGGCATAATTATTCAGAATCAAATTCAACTTTCCTCTTTGTTTTGGTCACTTATGGAAATCAATTGAACAAGCTTGTATCACCCGACTCCATGAATGTTGAACAGAATACATGGGACATGTTACTCACCAGTACATTTCACAAGGTAAGAGTCACAATTCTAGGAAAACACAATTTTAATGACACTGGAATAAAATATATATGCCTGTACATGCCTAGCCTAGTTACTCACCTAGGTAAGCTGTCAGAACTCCCTGTAATTAGACTGATGGATTTCCCTTGCCTCTTCTCTAGCAAACTATCAGCCTGCCTCCTCTCCACAATTGGCGCCATCTGCTGGACACACTGTGGAGATAACGAGGATGATGACGCTGACGTTGACATTGAAGAGTTAGCACCACCTAAGTTTGTGAATAGAGGCATACTGTGTGTTTTTATCATTTTTCTAAGAGGCTTCAAAATCCTGTCCTTTTTGTTCATTGACACCGTGGTTGAGGATGATGATGTTGTTGTGGATTCGGAAGAGATGCTTGCAGAATCCACATCATCTTTGGTAAGGTTTTCCCGTGAGCGTGGTCTGGGAATGGACGTCACCACTCTGTGTGACATATCCTCAGTGATGAGTCCTTCGTTAAAGAGTTGCTCCTCATATTCAGAGAGATTCATTCCAATGCTGTCCCTGTAAGTGGGAGGGGAAACCCCGAACATTTGAACACTGTTTCTGCTCCCTGGCTGCATCAGCTGAGAGGAGGGCATTCCTGCATACGACCTCCGCCGAATATGCGCCAAAGATTGCTGCTGACTAACAGGCGTACTTGAAGATTTTGGCAGCCACACTTTATTGTCTACACTGTCTGATGCATGACTATATCTCCGTCTCATCTGTGGTGTTTCTGGCATCACCAAGGGCTTTCTCCCTTCACTGTCTTTTTTCATTTGAGTTACAATTAACTGATCCTTGGCTTTACATAGTGTAAGCTGGCGTACCCGTAATAACTCCCCAGTCTCTAAACACCGAGACCGTGCCACTTTGCACTGTTCTTGGAGTTTCTCGTTTTTGAGCCTAACGGCTAAGTCTTGCATCTTATCAAAGGTGTCTCCCCCTATAGGGGGGTGGTTCTTTAGGTATGATGCTAAACTGGTGCTCAATGTTTCAAGGCCTTCAATGGTGTTGCAAGTGTCCATTTTCATGCTGGCAACATATTTCATGGCTTCCAATGCCCATTCATAAGCCTGTGGAAAGAAAGAGCGTACATTAAATTCTTGTCTGGCATCTTATTTTCTGCTAAATTGAGATAATTTGTTGCATCATTTTAGCAATATTGTGCATAATGCTTGGCAAATTTAAACCAAACAAGGCNCCGATCATGCTGATTTTCGAACTTGACCTGCGTATTACAAATATTCATCAGTTCTGTAAGTTTCAAGCCAAAAGAAAAAACAGTTTTCCACTTATCGTGTTATCGGTAAAAGTGCACGGCGACGGCGACGACGGCGACGGCGACGACAGACGCAGATGATGGCTATATGTACAGACACATCTGTGTCTGTACATAAAAACCCAAAATTATGGCATCAAAAGAAATTTGCAGCTGCAATGTAAACTACCACAGAAGACTTAAAGCACAAGACTGGCTTCATTCAAGCTGTGAGCCAATGGACCTCAAAAATTTCAATATAACAGGCTCCAGCTGTTGTTGAACAGACAGTCAAGCAAATCTCCTCCTGTACTGTAGTTTTCTGCCAAATGACATGGAGCTACATGTGTACCTGACATTGCTCAAGTTCTACACATTCATAACTACCAGAAAATTTAGACATCTCCATGTTGCGATGCAACAAACCTGTCACAGACATCTGCTCCTGTAACTGTCTAGATTAAAAAAAAAAAGCTGCTCTCTGTGTTCTAAAAGTTTCCAGTGAAACAGCTGCCACATCAAAATGACGTAGACAACTGCATGCCTGTATCTGCCTACATACACACATAACTGTCACAGACTCAAGTCATTTCAAAGCTGGGTTTGTGAACAGCTGCCACAGCGGACATTAAACTATGACCTTGGGATCACTTTCTACACATGACAGGCGTCTGCTGCAAAATGTCGGACTCTTCAGAAAGCAAATTATTTTTTGAAACACAAGTTTACTGACAAGAAAAGATTCGGTTCCAAAACATACTCACAAGAGAAAAAAATGGCCAAACTCTTCCATAATGCTTTAACTTGTATTTCTACTGTATTGCTATTTTCAAAAGAGGCCAGAGCAGAGGTTTACATTAGTTAACACTTAAGAGTATTACTATTAATCAAATTTATAAGTTGTGCACTTTGTGCTGAAAATCCACTTAGTTCATCCAATGTCTAATCTTGTTTGGCAAAAATAAAATGGCTTACTTAAAGTTGGGTGGTGGTCGCGGAGTTGGAGGAAAAGAATGTAAATTGGGTTAACTAACAATATCATGTTACTTTTTTTCCTTTGTTAAGCTATTCAACTTGTCAATGGATCTTAAATAATATATGTATTTTTCATATTTTGGTGATTTCATCAAAGATTAACTTTTGTTCAACTTTCTCATCAGTAAGTGCATGTCTTTATGAAAGCACTGTTTAATTTCTTTTGCTAAATGCACAAATTTGAAGTATTTCTGTTAATGTTAAAACTATACAAATGGATGAAGAAAATTTGCTTTGCCCCCCCCCTCCGCCCGCAATTAAAAAACAATACGTAAATGAATAAATAAATAAAAAAGAAAACACTCTCACCTTATCCAAGAGATGATAACACTGGGACTGATCCTCAATCCTCTCCCGCGTCTCTTCCACGCGACTAGTAAAGTGATGAATGTGTCTCTTCAATGTGCGTGCAACCTCACGAATACCCGTGTGCTCTTTGAAGGACTCGGACTCTGCAAGCAGACTGGCTTCTTCTATCAAGTCTTGGCACTTCTCTAACTTAGTCTGGAGGTTGACAGAAAATATAAATATAATTTAGAAATTCATCAAATTTGGATGAAAACATATGATTGCAATACAACTCAAAAAGTAATACATGTTTAGTTTCAAGAGTACATTTTTACCACCAAACATCCAAGTTTGAATCTAATTATGTTTCAAGGAATCCAATTTCCCTCCAAAATTGAACACTGGAAGCAGACAGCAAAAGACATCACCACCAGAGGGCAGGCCAGTTATAGGTCACATGTCATTTCTCTGACAGCCAATCTTGAGCAGACATTCTTGCTAGCTATTAGCAACCCACTGTGTCCCTGATAGCCCACAGTTTAAAGTCTGGTCACTCCAACTGTGAGGACTCTGTCCACAGTAAAACAATCACAAAACACCAAGCAAAGATAAACAGTCATAATTGGATTTCAGTCCATTAGCTAAGCCAAACTATGCTTTCACATACACGTTTTGCAGAGTACTCAAAATGCCTTTTTGGGCACATTTTAAAGAATATGTCAGCTGTCCATTTAAGAATTTTTAGACTATTATGGATATATGACAATATAAAATTATCAAAATGCACTAAGTTACAAAAAGATTTTCTTCAGTATGAAAAATATCCTTTTTTAATGTAAAACCTACTTCATTGGGAACAGTTTCTTTTCAATATATCAATAACAGATTTGCAAAAAAATTACAGTAACCCACCTAAGCAGACGTGACAACCCTCACTGCTCACTCACTAAGGTTAAAATAGCTGGAATGTGCTTACAACAAAGACCTGGACTTTGCTTTCACATTTCCGCCAAAAAAATCTGTATATTGTTACACCATGTTCCTTAAACTATCAGAAGTACTGAAGTGTTTCTAAGCATTACCTTCTGTTTCCACAGCAACCATGAGGTTGGGTCTCTTTGTTGGTTAAAAAAACTCTGTTATCTGTCATAAACAATGCTGAGAGGCTTCCATTAAAATGGTCCTGGCAGATGAAAAATTCCTAATGGATTTTCTTGCTTTAAATTACAAAAACAATGTTTTGGTCTGAACTCTTTGTCCTAAATGTTCTTAAGCAATCCCATCCCAGTTTAGGTCTTGAAATGGTATGAAAATATATCTGACTAAGTGAACTTTTTCTCCTACTGCCTCAGGAAATGACAAATTGAACTTAACCATACCAAAGGTACCGAAAACTTAAAATTTTACCAGCGAAAACTAAACAAGGATATCATAAGGAAAATGTTCAAGTATTTCCTGCTCCTCTTTCTCTCTCCACATCCTGACAGGACATCCTTCTTTCAATATTTTGCCTTTCTCAAAACTATTGCTCAATTTTTATAAGCATCAAATCCAGCATGCACAACAATTTTTTTCAGGATTCTTAAAAAAAATTCTCAATTTAAACTGTTTGCAGAGTATCTGCCTTTGCTAAGCAACCAACATAAACATCGGTAATAAAGTAAGAGGATTCAGTACTGTAACTGACACGACCAATATCAGCTGTCTCTTAATCTCATGCTCTACTAAAATCAAAAGTTTTCCCCCTGGAATACAATTTCCACTGAGAAAGAATTATCACGTAAAGTTACTCGAGCCATATTACTTGTACCTTTGTCAGTTTATCTTTGTCCACTGTAAATTTGAACTGTCTGAGATGATACCCTGCCATGTTTACCGTTTCCAACATGTCTGCCAGCACGACATTACACACCAACTTCCACTGAGGTCTTCTCTGAAAATCCTGTCAAGATGCCTGGCCTCTATACCTGACCCTGTCATGTTTTAGGGCTCACATCTGCCGTTTTCAAATTCTAGGCGACATAATGTCAAAATCTGTTGAAGATGTGTTGCCCTGACATTATCATCTCATTCCAGTGTGAAAAAAGGTCGGCCTTCTGCTGTTTCCATTGCAGGGTTTGAAAGATTTAGCTCTGTAATTCCTATCAAAATATCTTCTCCTTTTTTTTTTAAATCCTCTGTTGTGTACAGCTTACGACCAGGTTATACTTAACTCCAACATTCTTGGAAATGAACTTTTTTTTTGCAATAAGTCCCAATTTCAAGTAAAAATCTGCCAAAATCCACCCCTAATCTTAAACCAATAGCATGGAACACTTAATGCAGTTCTACATTTTTTCATCCAAAAGCTTTAAGTCCCAAAATTCCAGAAAACATTTGGTAAATCCAATTTTCATGAAATACCCAAGCTTATACTGAGCACTCCTTTAACTAGGTCCTCTCTCACAATGCAATATGTTTGAAGGTGCTATCACATTGTTAAGTCAACACATAGACACCAAACTTGGAGATCTGTCAAATACCACAGCAGACTTCAATGACTTCAGGTATGTACCTCTTTTTTGTTTTTGGAACTCCAATGATCTGCTACCTAACTGAGCATTGGTTAGGTTTCGAATTCAAAGAATACCCAGCATGCACGGCATCCGCTAATGTCTTTGCAGTAAAGGTACTTTCCGTGCTTTAGCACTCTATGGGCCCTTCCATTCTGTATTCAGGAGGTTAATGGGAACTGTACATTTGTCCAGACCTATTTTAACTTGACCTTTATACAATTCAACATTAACATCTGACCATTAAACCTATGTCTTAAGCCCTTACAATATTTTATATTGTTTTGGTACAGAATCTAGATGACATTTATAGCTATTCATTCTCAAAGATCCCTCCATACCTCCTCCAGTCTTAATATTTCAATGGACCAACCAAAATTGTAAAACATGGTTGATTATCCCCAAAAATATCCCTGATAGGACGAGAATACCCCTGCCTTCCAATAATAAAAACAACCAAAATACTCCACCTCTTTAACCAGCAGTTTTACCAGAAGGGAAAGACATAAAATCTGGATGCTACTGACCTTTCCTAAGGACAACCGCAAATTTTAGAAGTACGAAAAAGCTGACAGTGAAAAAACAAATCTCTTTCTGGATTCATCCTACGATTTTTTGTTTGCATTAGATAGTTGTCTAGAATTACATTTTGCTTTGCCAAATTATCAATTTAAAGCAACAGCACAGACAACTAGGGGTAAAACTACTCCATATGTTTACATTCTTCACCCCAAAGCAAATCACTTTTTAATTAAGGCATCAATTAAAATAGTCAATGACCCCATTTCCAGAGATTAGATCGATCTACTTTAGATCGACCTAACTCCCTGGGGGTTCACGCTAAATAGCTGTCAGCCGAGCGGACACCAAAGTTAATTACCCCCTTACAGCTTGTAGTAGGCGGGACGGACATTTAAGCCGGATTATCTGACAGTAATCTAGTGAGACTCCCCACGGGGATAGATCGATCTAAAAGCTCTGGGAATACAGCCATAGTCTGAGCTACCCCAAACTGTAAACTAAAAGCATCAGTATTCCTACCATTGCTGCAAAGTATCCTTTCTCAAATTCCTTCTGCTGCTTTCTTAAAGCCTTCAGGTTGTCACCCACTGTGCTGTGTTCCTGGATCAGAGCCTCTCCATCTTTTCTCAGCCATGCTATCATCTGAATATGAACATATTACATGGTTAGAAATTAAGTTTTTTATATATGGTCCTGTATTTTCTATATTTATTGGGCACCTTTTAAATGGCCATAACAGTTTTGTCATAGTCAATGTTTCTTGTCAGCGAAATATAAAGTGGCATATCCTGTAGTCAAAAGTTCTTCATAATATTGTCTGTTTCTGTTCTTGTCAGGTTGAAATGTGAATGAAACAGGAATTTTGCAATATTTTAATTAAAGATATTTTTCATGATTGGGGTTTCTCCTTGAATTTGCTCATTGTTGGCAAAATAGATGAATAAAGAGACCAAAGTTAAAAATCAAGCTGTTCAGATGTTTCTTTTTTCTAAATTTGCAGCACGTCTTGAAAGATATAAAAAATGTTTTTGTACCTTTGCAGACTGTTCCTCAAACTCTCGGAGCTGCAAGCACTGCTCTAACCTCTGCACTCTGGTGGATGCTAGCTTGGTCAGTCTGGCCATGCATTCGTGAACCTCTGTGTATACACCATTCACCAGGTCCATAGCATCCCTGTAAGAACAAGTATGTGTCATAAATAGCAGTGGTTATCAACACTTGTCTAAATGCAAAATAAAAGATAAATAAATAAATAAATAAATAAATAAATAAATAAATAAATAAATTCATCGGTAAATATGCAAAAAAAAAAACATAATAAAATTAAAACATAAATAAGGATTAGTTCCACTACTACCTCAAATCTCCAAAGCAATTTAAAAAACAAAAATAAAAGTGACACCTTTCTACTAGTTTAAATTGTCAGCAAAGTAATTAACTAACCAAGTGAACAATTTCCTCACCTGTAGTCCTGACTGTGTCCAAGTGTAGGCTCCAGCTTGTTCATGAGTCCCAATATGGCCGTCCCCTCATTCTGCAGGCTGATCAACCTTGCGTCTTCAAATGCCTTCCGCACATACTGTTCGTGTCTTTCGATGACCTTCTTTGTATCGACAGATGTCTGCGGCATCCCTGTTATAGAGGTCATCTCACGCATGATGGCCAGAAGAAACTTGGCTGCACTGTGACAGTTGGACAAAAATGGCTCCAGTTGCTGGAAGGTAAAAGTAGCAGACATGCATGTTAATATTGGGAGACAGTGAAAATAATTATATCAAATTGGAGAAAAAGATACCTATACATGGTACAAAAGACAAGTTGGTAAAAAAAATGCAGGTTCTCTACCCTCTGGGTAGCAACTTGGGCCGTACAGTGACTGCGTACCATACATATTAATCATGTGCCTATTTGCAAAATTTTCAAATTTCTCCCTGAAGCAAAAGAATTTACACAAAAATATCACTTAAATTAATAGTTTAAATTCCAAACCATTATCAGGGTGACAAGGGGCTCTTATTTTGAAAAGAAAAGTCAATTGGGTTCATCAGCACAGATAAATTTTCTCCTGAGGCATGCATTGCACTGCCTACCACTTCCCTCTAACACCATGTCCAGTGACTGCATATCAATCATATATATATATACCCATGTGCAAATTATTTAACCTACTTCCTCCCTGCAGCGTAACTGTTAACACAAAAATCACCAAAATTAATAGTTTAAATTCCACACCATTTTCTAGGCAATAAATATATCTTACATCCAAAAGAAAAGTCAACTGGGTTCACCGGTACACAAAGATAACATTTTCTCGGAGGGCGTGGATGACACTGACCCCCACCCCCTCTTAACCCACAGAGTTATCACCACTTGTTCCTAGTTGACCGGTCATTAGTCATCTCTTGACCCTCAGGTAGCTCAGGATGACCATTACTTCTTTCAAAAACTTAAAACAAAGGAATGCTGTCAGGATGACCACTACTTCTTCCAAAAACTTCTAACAAAAGAAGTTTTTTTCTCTAAATGCTCGTCCAGGTTCTAATTCAAAATTACACTGTTAAACATAGGGATGAAATTATATATTTTGTTTTTTTCCTAACAGCACAAGTCTATTAATGAAACAAAATCATTATCTACAGCATTTCTTTCATAATTAAATTTGTCAATGTAACGAGTCTAGGTCACAAAATTCAAAGAAGAGATGCGACATTCCGTGGTATTTGTGTCCTGGACATAAAATTTAAACCAAATTTAAACTAACATGTACTTTAATATAAAATACATGGTTCCCAGTCAGGCTAACTTATGAATATGTAATAAATATGCCTTCAATCTATTTTGTTCTTCTATCCATTTCCATAATATCATAAATGCTTCTGATGTAAATCAACCTAAAAATATGTTTTTGAAGTACATCTTTTAAGGAAATGCACATTTCTTGTTTAACTTGTGGACTAGTTACACTTAGTAGGCATGAGTGCTATCAGGATATGCACTATTAAGCTTGCAATATCACCTTAATCTAAATCCTTTGAATAGAAAACTAGCAAACTGCTTGTTTGTACAAAAATCAAAATATGAAAAAGCAAAATTTACCTCAAAATTACAATAATTTCTTCACCACAACAGCTCAAATCAGAGGAACTAACACTCCGTAATTCACCAGTCTTCAATCCAACATAAGAGAGAAGCAGTTATTGCAATCTTATCATCCCTTGTCTGAAAACTCGGTCTTTTCCCCCTATGAGCTCACCGGCATCCTGTCTATCCCATTACTGTCATAGATTGACTCTTCTCCCCCATCTCTCACGGAATCAACGGACCGAACAATGATAAATTACGATATGGACGCAAACGCCATAAACCTGTGTTTTAACAGTACAGGTTTGCAGAAATGGTCACCAGCGTTCATCAATCACCTCTCCAATCAAAATGGGGTTGTGACGTCAAAGTCACAGACCCTTACATAACCCTTTCTACTCTGATGTACAGCCCTGGTTTCTAAGTGAAAATTTAGAATGTCCTTACTGAGCTAGATCATTAGAAATATCAGGGCTTTACAAGTGATCATAACTTTAGGGAACAAAAAACATTATATAAATTAATATTCTTTTTATAATTCTTTTTTACATCATAGTATACTATAGATCTTCACTTCAAATCACTGTTCAAATCTGACGCCTCTCTGAATACAAAACTTCAACAATCAGGCACTAACATCAGTGCACGTCTCTCCTACCACAACTTCCACATATGACTGCACCACAAACTTTAGGAGTCTCAGGGAATTAAAACGGACTCACACAAAAAGTGACCCGTTCCAGGAGCGAAACTGTGTGAACAGAACATCTTCAATGTTCCATACCCAAATGACCCCATCAAGCCCCTTATTGTGGACATAACAGTAATGGCGGGCTTGGGTGACACTATCAATTGTTCACTAATGACAGTACCGTCCTATGGATTATTGTCCGTCACAGGACAATCAATGACAGTTGTTGGCTAATGGTGATGCAGTTCCACCCTTAATATGCACATGTATGTGACACTTAATTGTCCCTTCCTATGCCTGTTGTAAGTCAGATTATGTAAGTTCCTGTGCTATTTGAAAGCACTTAGTTTTCGAACCCAGTCACCCTTTTCCAATCTTTTTTGCTCCCCTGCGTTCAGGTCCATGCTTGCAATAAATATTGTCTTATTTTAACAACAAGTACAAGCTTTATGAACTCCTGGATCCCAAAAAACAATGAAAAAACCTGACAGAGTTAAGTTTAATAAAAAATTTATCATTTTTTTTTTTTTAAGAGGTGGGGTGGGCATCAGTAGCCATCTTGTCCATATTGATATTTGTAGATTTTTAAAAAAATAATCATCACATCCAAAACTTACCATTCTAAAAGTAATCCAATCTTCGTGATTGTAGGAAAAGTAGCCACCTAACTCTATCGGCAGTTGCCTCTTCTCCACAAACCGACACAACAGGTCTTGACTGGATACCAGATCCAACTGGAATAATAATAATAATAATTGCATCATTATTTCTGAAAATTATAATTCACTCAAATCATTATCAAGTAATTAAATTAAAAAGTTCAATTTCTAAAATTTTCCTCTCAAAAGACTAACTACCATCACTTCATCAGCACCATGTCCAGTGGCAACAGCCCAATGTGTGATTGTGTTTTAAACAAGTTATATCTGCCTTATCTATCACTTACATATGTCAGAATTTTCTCTTGCATGAGGGTAAATTTGAGAAGAACAATGATCTTATCTATCAACAATTGTTCCTTGTATCCTGTGGTCTTCTCTAATGGTTTCTTTATTTTTCAACATGATAGGATCGAAATGAACTGATTTTTTTTTTTTTTTTTTTTGTTAAATCATATCTAATCTTATCCAACATCAAGTTTTGGTTAATTGTGAATATTCATTCTGTCTTTCATTTAATATTTCCATCATTAATATTTTTTAAGTGGACCTTTTAGTAATTACAATGCTGCGGTGTTTAACAAAAAGTTACAAAAACAGTCACACTTTGCTCCCCCCACCCTACACCCTTTAAAAATATTGGGTTTTAAGCTCAAATTTTTGCTTTGACTTCTTAAATGAGAAAAGGCCCTGGGCTCCTTTTGTGCAGAGGCCCACAATATAAGAATGTACTGTTCATCGCGATTACAGTTTCCTTTATCTTTATTACTGTTCCCGATCTTAACCCACACAATTCCAGAACTGCACCGAAATCACTGATGATCTCAGCAGATATAGGAAACACACTGGTACTTATGGCACTCCATAGGAAGGTGCATTTCATGAGGGTTTTTTCTTTTGTTTAGAATTACTTTTCTATTCAATGGACTCTTTTATCAGTTTCTTTTCTGCCTTTTACTAATGAGGTGATTATTTTGCCGGTTCTACATGATAATTCAAATGGAAGTACCATCTTTCTTTCTTAAATACATTTGAATTACATATCACATTTTAATTCATACAATTTTTTCCTTTAGTAACATCTTAAAGTGACAAATATCCTATAATTCATTTCATGAACATGGTTCATTACAATTTTTGCATTTATGTATTGTGGTCCATACAATACTCAGTGCACTGTACTTACAAAGAGAAAACTACTTTTACAAGGTGTAAAACCAATAATTATATAACAAGACACCTTATAAAAACACATCTTTCTATCCCATCAAAAGATTTCTAGCTGATAAACAAACATTCAGATGTTCAGCATATGTACAAAACCTCAAAATGATCACAAGCACAAGTGATAAGTTGGTATTTGACTTCAGGCTCAACGATGCATGTTTGGAATATTAAGATGACTGCTGATAAATTACAAGCATTTTCCTCTATTTTCTAACAAAAATTATAGACCAAGAAGAAAGGTGTAAGCAAATAATTTTTCTGAGTTTAAATTTTTTTAAAATCACAGGAGAGTCACTTGGTCAGTCTAAAATTAAATGAAATATTAGGGTAATGATGATAAAATATATGAAAATATTTAACATGCTCAATTATACTCCACTAAGTTATCATATTTGATAGTATCACAAAATGTATGAATTGATGTATCTCTGATATTGACTTGATATTTCACCTAATTTAAAATACTGTCCTGAATATTTTTGTCCCATAGGGCCTCATTATGATAACTTAATTCAAAATCCCTAAAAGATCTCTAAAATTCAAGCCAAACAAAGCATTAAAAGCCATCAGAAACGGTTAGTGTGGGACAGAGTGTGACAGTCTACTCTATAATAGATTATAACAGATTGCTGACATCTCAATGTGATCATTAATATGTGTGCTCACTCACTGGCATCAACTGTCCTCTTTGACACTAGTCTCCACCCATTCAAATTATTTTCTCTTTTCTTTTTTTTGCTTCATAATTCTATACTTCCTTACTCTCCTTATTTCAAGTCCTTGATGTTTTTATTACCAGAGAAGGGAAAAGTGTTTTGAATGCAAAATATGCTTTTCATGTTTTAATGAATACCAATGTAAACAGCTGATATATTTTTTAAACCGACAATTATTGCTTTGTGCCATTTTGCTCACAAAATGGAGTATGCTCAACTGATATTGCTGTTGGCCTGTTATACCTTTCATCATAAGGTTCAGTTGAGAATGTTGATTTTCTTCTTTTACATAGCAACTGGAGAGCACTAAAGAGAGCGCAGGTCTTTGCCAAAGGAAAATATAAATTATAATCAATTTAAATTTTAATAATACTTTAATAAATAACAGGAGATCCAAATTCAGTTGAAATTGTTATCTCTTCTTTCCATTCTGTAAAACTGTCTATCCTCAGAATTTTATCAAGATTTGTGAAGAACTTATGAGATAACATTTCCACCTAAAAACAAACCAACCCTGAGGAAAACAATTTCTTCACTGATGGAGGTAAATATTCTTATTCCAGTGTATTCTCCTGTCCCATGTCTTACCTTGAAGCCTATCTCTGGTCTTAGTGCGGGGGAGTTGAGTAAAATTCCCTGCGCTGCGGAGTCGACCAGAATGTGTATGATGTAAATGGACCCTGGGATGTGAACCTGAAACAGGTGGGGAGGAAAAGAGCTGGTAACAACTGGACATCAAGATTATTGTCATCAATCAAAGCAAAAAATATCATATAAAATGCTTAAGAAAATACTTCATTTTTTTTCAACCTAACAACTGCACCTTAGTACTTCAGTTATACATTTGTGCTGAATTCTATTACATTCACTGACAAATGATCAACACATGCAATTCTCTCCTTTTTGAAAAATTGAAATAAAATATTTGAGTCAATGGCAAATATGATTCAGTAACTGGTAAACAGAAAAGAAAGTTTTTTCTATTTGTCTTCTAAAAAAACTTTGTTCAAAGATGTTTTCTTGCTTTTAATACAGTCCTAGCTGATACTTGGAATAAACAATATACACAGACAATTAAGCTGATTACATTGATTGTACTAAGCCAGGTTTTCTGAAGTGTTGGACCAATCCAACTAGTAAGAAGGGTTTATCTGGATGCTCCCTAATAGAATATTTTTTCTAAGATGTGTGATTATCCACAATACAAAGTACCAACACAAGCAAAACAAAAAGCTTACTTCCAAAATGTGAAAGGCCTCCAGTAAGTTGTTCAGCACCAGTTCACTGGCACCCTTAGCCTGGATCAGAAACGTGGATCCTTTCTTTCTGATCTCCTCTCTGAAAATACAAAATAACTGACTGATCAGTTGATTTCTATAGATATCATTTCATTGACAAACAACAATGACACAAAATGTAATGCAATGTTAAACTTTTTCTTTGTAATTTTTTTTACCTTTTTAGATGAGTTGAGATGCGATATTTGACTCTTAATTTTCTGAACATCTGCTTGTACCAAAGATTATACATGATTTTGACTTTCTGGGGGGGGGGGGGGTATATATATTGTAGAAGATGGTATGTCATTGTTAACTTAGTTGTTTCAAAGTTTGTACATTGTCTTGTCTTTAAACAAACCCACAAACAATTTCGCTGCCAAAAATGATGACACTTAGTGTAGCCACTTGCAATACTCACACACAACAACAACAGCTTTGCGTCGTTTTTACTGATTTATTTAACCTTAAACCGTCAACTGAAAAGAATAATTGAAATAAAATATGAAAATCATCTCATATTCTTGCCCTAGTTCTTTTATATAATGCTATTAAGTCACTTAAATAACATCTTTACTTAACAGTTGCATGTTATCCTATCTTTATCTCCAAAATATAAGTAACTCTTACCGACTTTGGGCTATTCTAGTGTAATGCAAGCGACTGGGTTCTAAATGATTGTGTAGTAAATCTCATCTGACGCAACTAACACAATGAAAAAATACGCTTTTAAAATAACATTGATTACGAACATAAAACAAACAATCTTTAACTCGCAACTAGTACAACTACATTCTCGTTTCTAAACAATACACTACACTTTACTGAACTTTCTTTACTCCAATACTGAAAGGTACAGTGATTGTGTTACATGTACTGTGCATTGTACATCAGACCGGCATTTCTAACGCTACTCAAAGTTGCAGTTTACAATGGAAAACTAATTTTATCTTCTCGCAATTATCTTTAAATGAACTTTCATAACTTAAAATTAATTGCTAACCTTATGGGCCAGATTCCTGTTACAAAAACACTTGTAATTACGGCTGTCTCAGCATTTAATATCAGCCGATCTCATTCCTCGTGCAATCACATTCTATCCCATCATTATCATAAGCGCGCTAAAAACAATTGTTACTCAACACCGATGCGACAAACAAGTGAGTAGCGCGTCCGAAGTAAAGAAATAAGATTTATCTATAAAACACTGCTCTGGCAGTAACACTTAGGCGTGTCATCTCTGTTTGACAATGAGCTAATTGATCAAAACGAGCTGTCACCCTGAAAGGTGGAGGGTCACATCTTTCGTCAGATCTTGCTCTGCCACCGTTATTCACACAGGGTGCTAAACTTGGCAACTGTATTGTAGTTATGTCCTCTCCCCTCTCCTTTTTACTTTGTTCTGTGTGTGTGTGTGTGTGTGTGTGTGTGTGTGTGTGTGTGTGTGTGTGTGGCACTGCTGAAGAAAAGGGAACAATTCAAATGCCACTTTTGTCTACCTTCAGAACTTTATCACAAACAATTTATAAATCAATTGACTTAAAACAAAAATTAAATTAAATGTTTTGTACAATTTCTTTTAAACATTTAGAACTAGTTATGTGAGATTCATTTTCTCAGCAAGCACAGCATTTACTACAGCAGCTTGTAGGACCCACTGACCCTCACTGTTTTGTAATTGTTTTGTTCTTACCTCGGAACAACATAGTAGTACATGAAGAGCCGCGCCAGTTCTGAACACCTGAGGTCAGCACTGTTCCACTGTGGTAAATGTGTGTGTACTACCACCACGCTGCCGCCACGACTGTCTCTGGATCCTGGAGAGAAAAAAGAAAAATGTATAATAATAAGCAAAAGACTATAAACTTTGATTACTGGATTACATTTCAAATAAAACCCAGTTATCTTTATCTGCCTTTGGTATTCTTCTGCTATATCTCAAATGTAAAGAAATAAATTAATGGGTTAACACAACAGGGATGGACTGTGCATGAAAAAAAGAGGAGAGAGATTTATTCCACTGTAATAAGGGTTTCACAGTATCACATTGCCCTTCATCTCAACAGAACTTAGGGTTTCTAAAATAATCCTAATTACTTTTAATTATTCCTTTCTCCAAGATTTCTGATAAAGTATACATATTTTTTTCGTTCTAAAATAACAGAGATGAATGAACAGTATTTTCTTTTTTGCATAGTTTATCAGATACAGCAACGGATCATGTACCCCTTTTACTGCGTTCAGTTTGCACTCCATTTCTTCACATAAAAACCCTTTTTGGCAATACAAAGAATTCCGTGAGAATTAAATCAGAAATTTGTTTTGACAGAATCACATACTGTGTAGAGCTTTATGCCTCTGCCATCTGCAAAGCACATTTGGCAAACAAGGTTCGAGGTTTTATCCCCCCTCTCCCCCTGCTCTCCTTAATGCTTTCTTTGACTACAGTTTCAAGCTGATACAATAGAGGAACTGTTTTTGATGTCTTTCTCCCATTTTTCTTTATTATATATACTAATTTGCTCTTAGAACAGTTACTATATTTGTCAGTTTCTTATTATTGCCCTCTAAGCACTTTAACTTGAGATTTCACTGGTTCAATTTGTGCAGCTCTTACCAATTGTTATTTCTCCTCCAAGCAGGAAACTTTCAAATGTAGCCTTATTGTTTCATGCAAGTCATGTTTTTTCCTACTTAGGATCTCTATCTCAAAAACATAACTTCAAAAGCTCATTTCAAACTAATTTGTAACCAGAGAGTCAACGTTAAGTCATGCAGTGGCATTCCTGTGTCAATCAGCGACAAGTTTTGAATTAATTCACTTCTGATTTTCCAGCAGCAAGAACGTGACTCACTAAATATTCTGTATCTTCCATTTTGATGTATTTCTCCCGCAATTCCAGAATCCAGCATGCCTTTTTTGGTATAAACCTTCCTTTTTTTTTTCCGACTCACCATACATTAATGCATAAAATGTACAACATAAAGTATTTCCTAATCACTTTTCTTACCTGTGTCTAGTCGTCTTTGGCAAGCCAAGTGTAGGCACTAAAGCTATGGTTCTTAGTGAGCAACACCCTTCAGCAACAGACATAAGTTCCAATTGAAGTTTTACATCCTTTCAAAACTTGTATACTCAATTTGCTGAACTCCTATAAGTATGCATATTAATATACCAAAATTGTAGCCAGTTTCTAAAGATTCATTAACCGAGATCTGATAATATTGTGAGTTCGCAGCCAAAGATCAGACAGATCCAATCACACCTTTTTGTTCACTAACCGCAAACTAGAACCATAACATTAGATACAGCTGCCCTTAATATCTGCGTTATCTAAACACAATATCTGACTATTACTTCGCATTGTTGTCATTGTTGGGTTTTCCATGATGTTATTGTTACTTGGGTACAAATGAACGGCTATTACTTTTCATGGTCATGCAATGACATACCATTGCCTTCTATGGTCAGTGCTTTCAGATAATGCTGTATAACTGTTAATCTTTTTGATCATTGCACCCAAACAACCCACACATGTGGAAGTTTCATTTTCTGGTCTGATGCACCAGACTTTTGAGGGGAATTTGGTGATTTTTGTGATTTCTTAGCTAAATGTCTCTGAAATAAATTCATCGTGAAATTTCTAATTCCAATTGTTTCCCCTAATCATTTGAAATGTATGTGAAAGAACTTCCAATTTGTGCTGAGGAACCCATTTAAAGGATTGGTGTTTTCTTTTTCTTGCCAATATGCTTCTTAAACCATTTAATAATTGATGAAACATTGGTCAATTTGTCTTCAGACATACAAATATATATAAATGGATTTGACTTTGCAGTTCCAAAACCTAAATATTTACTCATTCATTTGATAAAAATAGAAACAACATCTCATTCTTTCAAAGAAATTAATGTGGACATTTTAACTTCATGGTTCTTTCTCAAATCATTTATAATTAATTACAGAGTAGCATCATCATGGCTTTTTATCAAGACTGGTTACAACCTCAAAAGAAAATACTTTGACAATTAATTTTTCAACTCTACTTCTTTTTGTTTTGTTTATATATTTTGCAACTTTTCAAATTCAGCAAATTTCAGAAAAAGGCTTCTTAAGCATTGTTTTTAAGCTTCGTCAATTTAAGTTACTCAAAACAGAACTTCGCAATGTCACAACCATTTCCAGGTTCATTTTTTTTAGAAACTTGAGATGTCTGTTTAGAATTTATCACAGTTTCAGTAGGCATACATTTCTTTTTATCAAAAATACATCAAGTTTTTGCCTAACATAAAAAACAGTGAACACTCAACAAAAAATGCAAAACTTCTAAATCTTACTTCAAAATATCTCAGGGGTTTTCAACCATACGACGGGATAATAAATTCTTTGGAAGAATTTCTGTTCAAAACCAGTCTCCAGTATGTCACAAACACACCTACACTCTCCTGCCTACTCAATGTGCATATTCAGACATCTTTTGAATCTTTATACATCCTGCAAGACCTTATTCTTCTAATTGAGTCTGTAAAGCAAAAGTGTACTCCACCCTTGTAACTACAGAGAAACAACCACTATTTAGGAAAAATACTTTTCTCATGCAATGTGCCTAAGCTTCTTCAATTCAATTCTATTTTTTACACTCTTCATGTACGAAAAAAAAAAGACTTACCAATCACCTTCACCTTGAATACCATCATGTACTGATCACAGCCAGTAACTGAACAGAAGACAGTCCAGCTGATATCAGAGACAGACACTACTACAACTCCTGCTTATTTTCAGTCTCTATTCCCCCCATAGCCAGCCACTATCTGGGAGGATCAATTCCTTAATCAAGGTGGAAATATAGGTGTCCAACAAGTGCACAAACAAACAGATTGGTAAGAAAAATAGTAGTATCACCAGTAACAGCTGTCCAGCTTTTACCTTCTAAAGCCTAAGCTTATCTCTCACTTACACTTGTGAAAACATAATCAAGAAGTTCTGTTTGATGAACTCATTAGCCCAGCCCACTCATACATACTGAGGGCTTAATTTGAAAGGTAGTTATGTGATCATGAATATCTTAATGAAATATTACACAGGATAAAAATTTCCATAAAGTGATGTGTAAGCATGAATTAAATCTATTGAAAAAAAAAAAGACTACATCCTTTAACCTACATGCTTTACCTCAACATTATTTCATCATAGAATTTAGGAGGGGCAAAATGTGCTGATTCAGGGCCTATGATTTCTGCAATATGGCCTTCCATGTGTATGACAAACAGTTCTTAAGAATCCAGACAAGGACAGCAGGTAAATTAGAAGAGGAAGTGATAGTTTAGAGGTACACAGACAATAAACCCCATTGTGCTATAGCAGAGTTGTTGACATAAGCTGTGTACTTAACATTAAAATCCAATTACAACTGACCCTACCCAGTAATTAGCCAAGATGACACCCAACCTCGCTCTCCACGGTACGACTAGTGAAAAAATTCCTGTAATGCTTTGTACTGTTACTTTTTGTATAAATTTGAATGTAATTAGGCCAGTTCATTATTGGACATATTGTAAGTGCATGCAGTCAATTTGTTTCCGTGCGTTTTAATTGTTTTTAAAATGTACCTGTGTACATAGTGCTGATAGTGTCTTGGCAAGGGTTATATGCTGCTATGAGTTTATTATGAGAATTTATCGCCATTCAGGAGAGACATTATCAAATAAAGACACATCGCATGCAATTTATAGCAGCTGATCTGCAATTCACATCAATTTTGATAAATGCCATGAATATCTAAATAAATTCACGTGTTAACAATTTTATGCTTGATTGAAACTGTTCACAATTACAAAAAAATATATCCAATGTTTGCTTTGTTTTGCTGGCACATTTGTCTTATGGTTTTGGGTGTCTGCAAGTCAAAGGTTTTCCAGAAACTTTCAGCCATCACTGATGCAAACCTTACAGGTCATAGAATTTTTATTTTGATGACTTTTTTTCTCTAGAAAGAGCACATGCTATTTCAAAGCAAAAACAATAATGGAGTTTTAATCTAATTTCCAAGCTGTAACTCATGGGTCACAATGTGTCAAGATCTTGAGATTGAACAGATTTCAAAAATGGAGTGAACTACACCAAGCTCTTCTCCAACAACCTGTGAGTAAAAAAACAAAAGCCATTTTTATAAACAAGTTGTTTTTCATTTCAAAATGGGTGGTCTTTGGGATATAAATATCCACGTCACATGCAATTATTCCGGTATGATATCAAAACCAGAAAAAACAATGGTTCTAATTTTAATTCTCCACCCACAGGAACGGTAAGTGTATCTCCATGGTTGAAACATAACAAAGAAAGATCTGTTTATCGCAGCTTGGGGATTTCATTGCTATGAAACAAAATTGATTGACTACTATTCCTAGAATATCCATTGTGTCTCCGTTTCACTAGGATAACAAAAAAAACCGCAAGACAAGTACCACAAGTGGTTTTCATCTTGGAAACAAGTAATAAGGCATACACATACTCCTGTTGAGAACTAAAAACAAAATGGGTCCATTCTCACCCAAATCCTGTATCAAACTGTGAATACAACAACAGACCCGGAAGACAAACTCAACTAATGTTACAAGGTAAAGAATACTGAATTCTTTTGTCAAACCAAGCAGAAACACAATTTATTGCAAGGAACAGCTTTTCATGAAAGTATCACCTTCAGTCCCCTGCTCTCTCTCTCTCTCTCTCTGTATGTGTGTGTGTGTGTGTGCGCGTGAGCGCGTATACATGTGCAGGTGTTCTAACTGTCATCCTTTCATCTTTTTCTTTTCCCATGAACTAAAACAAACATCATGACATGCTCAATTAACGGAGCAATCTCCGTTAAAACAAACTAGACTCCATTTGGCTTCATCTTTCAGTCACCTTCTTTTCCGGAGAACAAAATCATTTTAAAGAACCCAAAAGGAGGAAATGTCATCAATAACACCTGTTATCACTGAATTAGTCCATTTTATATAAGAAACCATGTAAAATAATTTCCACTCACCTTGCTGTGATAATAAAACCCTAGTCTGATAGAAAGGTATCATTGTCCCTGGCAGAGTAAGAACCATCTTCAATCAATGTAGAACTTAAATAACACTCTCAAGTCTGCTTCCATGGCAACAAGTAAATATTTCACTTTCTCTTTATTATTAGTTTTTAACTATCTGTACACTATACAAGAAAATACAGCTTATTAAAAAAAACTGATCCTAGTATCCATAAATCTGTGCAAAAACCTCTACAGGTGTTCTGAGGAAAGGAGATGCTGACTCTTAGACTTCATCAGTACTCAATGAAAATGATCACAGAATCAGTGCATTACCTGCTACTACTACTACTACTACATAGAAGGTATATAAGAAAGAAGGCACTGTACTGAACAGTGGATATGCACTGACAGTTACTGTAATGCACTCCCTGTTCTAAGGTCGCGTTCAGAAAGACACTTACAAATACGGATTTAGTCCTAACTTTAGAAAATGGAGGTTTGATTGCAATCACTCGCCATGTCATACCATCTGCAATGCCTAAAATTACAGTGATTGCTTTTCAGAGGGTTGAACACATGTGAATCTTGGAGGTAAATTAAAAACTTTTTTTATGAAAACTGTCTTGAATGCAGCTTCTGTCCCCTGTGGAATGACAGTGATACCTGCTCTCATGTCATTTGACCATGACTTTTACGTAGGAATGTAATTTAGTGTACCGAATATGAACTTGATAACACTGACAAAACTGTTTCATCATAAACTTACTCATCATTTTTAAAAATATTTTAACATCCAATTCTTTTATTCTATTTTTTCCTCTTAGTTCCTCCCCCCCCCCCCCCCCATATAAAATGGTTTAGAGAGCTGATAAATGTGACAACATATAATGATCTATTTTTACGATATTTATTTTGAATATTTACTAATATTAAAGCAGGTGTTCTTTGCATAAGTGTTCAAAGAATAAAAATCATAAAAAGCCTTGTTTTAGGAACAGCTGTAAAATGAACCACTGTCACTTCACCCAATACTACTAGTGCTAAAAAGGTGAGATGACAATGATCAGTTTATCATTTAATCCATCTGTCAAATGTGAGCTAGATTTGCTCACTCCCTCTGTACTAGCTGAGATAGCTCACCTGCAGCTTGAAAAAAAAGCAAGCCACATTCCACTAATTATGAAACACTGATAAACAGATGTAGTAATTACATTCGAGAAGGAAATACACACAGTTTGTACATAACACCCTATACCTTGTAGCAGCATCACAATAGGACTTCTATTTCTACAACTTAATTCCTTTGCATGGGCCTTGGATCAAAGAGCATAACTTGATCTATCAATCTTTTCATCTCTGTCATAAACCTGGCCGTGGCTGTTCCCACTGGATTATAGCCAAGTTTAAATTAGTTATCAGACAGACGCTGCTAATTGCTGGAGCCAGCTGATTACAGGGTGTGTAGAGAAGTGTGAACAGCTGTATTATGTGGCAGTAGGGGGTGGTAGGACTGGCAGAGCTACTTGTACAGCAGGGACACCTGTTTCATGAAATGGCTAAAGCTGAAAAGAAGTTTTGGCAGAGACTGCTTAAAATTCTAGCCCAGTTGCTTTGCCCAAATTATTGAAAAGGCTGTTTCTTTACAAGACAACCAGGACCCCCCTATTTTAACTTATTAGCAACTGCCTTGACAATGATTTTAACAATCATTTGTATCAATAGTCCTATAGGTATGTCAAGTTGTCAAATACATTTAGCGTTTGCCAATCATTCATAAAACACTCGTACACCAATATCATGTCATAGTAACAAAACCAGGTACATAAATTTATTAGTCTAAGTTAAGAAAAAGAATCTGTTTTGTTTTTATTTATTTAGAGAGCAATGACAATCACAACAAGGGCGACTTCAGTGGCTGCCAAAATTTGGCCTTTAGGTCCGAGAAACTGGCAGTAACTACAACCGAAATAGCCAAAAATCACTGCAAGCCAAGATTTGGTTTTAACCAGCACAAAACTGATGGATTGGACAGTGACAGTGACAGATATACAACAGACTGGCATATTTACTCGTCCGGAAAATAACTACTGCAAGTTAAGTGAAGTCATTACTGCAGATGTTGATTTAATTTCAATTAGATGAAATATGAGAAGTTAAATAGAATCGAATAGACTTCTTTGGTCCCTTTTTGGTTGGGGTGTTTTAGAAAGTTCCATCAGTGTCAGCAAGTGCAACAATCTGAACATAAAAGTTAAATGTCACATAACATATTGACTGACTTTGCATGTATTCTCTCTTCTCCAGGAGCGATGTTTTTGAAAGATCCATCAATGCATTGGTAAATGCTTTGCCTTCAATTAATGGGCTCATCTATAATTTGATGCCATATTTACACAGGACACATACAGGGATTGATTTTTCTTTTTATCTACCACTTTTCATCTTTGCCTTTCTGAGTGACCCACTGTTAGTTTAATGAGGGATATTCATGAAGTTCTGTCCCACTGTTTATTCCTAATACACTGGTTCTGGGGAGTTCAGAAGTAATGTGAGAAAACTTGTTGGAAGAACAGCCTGGGTTATAACATTCGTTTTCTGAAAGTTCTTACTTTTCAGTTTTTCTCACAAAGTCTGCATGTTGAATTCTAGCCACCTTCCCTGGTTTTAACTTCNCCGACTCACCATACATTAATGCATAAAATGTACAACATAAAGTATTTCCTAATCACTTTTCTTACCTGTGTCTAGTCGTCTTTGGCAAGCCAAGTGTAGGCACTAAAGCTACGGTTCTTAGTGAGCAACACCCTTCAGCAACAGACATAAGTTCCAATTGAAGTTTTACATCCTTTCAAAACTTGTATACTCAATTTGCTGAACTCCTATAAGTATGCATATTAATATACCAAAATTGTAGCCAGTTTCTAAAGATTCATTAACCGAGATCTGATAATATTGTGAGTTCGCAGCCAAAGATCAGACAGATCCAATCACACCTTTTTGTTCACTAACCGCAAACTAGAACCATAACATTAGATACAGCTGCCCTTAATATCTGCGTTATCTAAACACAATATCTGACTATTACTTCGCATTGTTGTCATTGTTGGATTTTCCATGATGTTATTGTTACTTGGGTACAAATGAATGGCTATTACTTTACATGGTCATGCAATGACATACCATTGCCTTCTATGGTCAGTGCTTTCAGATAATGCTGTATAACTGTTAATCTTTTTGATCATTGCACCCAAACAACCCACACATGTGGAAGTTTCATTTTCTGGTCTGATGCACCAGACTTTTGAGGGGAATTTGGTGATTTTTGTGATTTCTTAGCTAAATGTCTCTGAAATAAATTCATCGTGAAATTTCTAATTCCAATTGTTTCCCCTAATCATTTGAAATGTATGTGAAAGAACTTCCAATTTGTGCTGAGGAACCCATTTAAAGGATTGGTGTTTTCTTTTTCTTGTCAATATGCCTCTTAAACCATTTAATAATTGATGAAACAATGGTCAATTTGTCTTCAGACATACAAATATATATAAATGGATTTGACTTTGCAGTTCCAAAACCTAAATATTTACTCATTCATTTGATAAAAATAGAAACAACATCTCATTCTTTCAAAGAAATTAATGTGGACATTTTAACTTCATGGTTCTTTCTCAAATCATTTATAATTAATTACAGAGTAGCAACATCATGGCTTTTTATCAAGACTGGTTACAACCTCAAAAGAAAATACTTTGACAATTAATTTTTCAACTCTACTTCTTTTTGTTTTGTTTATATATTTTGCAACTTTTCAAATTCAGCAAATTTCAGAAAAAGGCTTCTTAAGCATTGTTTTTAAGCTTCGTCAATTTAAGTTACTCAAAACAGAACTTCGCAATGTCACAACCATTTCCAGGTGCATTTTTTTTAGAAACTTGAGATGTCTGTTTAGAATTTATCACAGTTTCAGTAGGCATACATTTCTTTTTATCAAAAATACATCAAGTTTTAGCCTAACATAAAAAACAGTGAACACTCAACAAAAAATGCAAAACTTCTAAATCTTACTTCAAAATATCTCAGGGGTTTTCAACCATACGACGGGATAATAAATTCTTTGGAAGAATTTCTGTTCAAAACCAGTCTCCAGTATGTCACAAACACACCTACACTCTCCTGCCTACTCAATGTGCATATTCAGACATATTTTGAATCTTTATACATCCTGCAAGACCTTATTCTTCAAATTGAGTCTATAAAGCAAAAGTGTACTCCACCCTTGTAACTACAGAGAAGCAACCACTATTTAGGAAAATACTTTTTCTCATGCAGTGTGCCTAAGTTTCTTCAATTCAATTCTTTTTTTTTACCCTCTTCATGTACGAAAAATAGACTTACCAATCACCTTCACCTTGAATACCATCATGTACTGATCACAGCCAGTAACTGAACAGAAGACAGTCCTGCTGATATCAGAGACAGACACTACTACAACTTCTGCTTATTTTCAGTCTCTATTCCCCCCATAACCAGTCTCTATCTGGGAGGATCAATTCCTCAATCAAGGTGGAAATATAGGTGTCCAACAAGTGCACAAACAAACAGATTGGTAAGAAAAATAGTAGTATCACCAGTAACAGCTGTCCAGCTTTTACCTTCTAAAGCCTAAGCTTATCTCTCACTTACACTTGTGAAAACATAATCAAGAAGTTCTGTTTGATGAACTCATTAGCCCAGCCCACTCATACATACTCAGGGCTTAATTTGAAAGGTAGCTATGTGATCATGAATATCTTAATGAAATATTGCACAGGATAAAAATTCCATAAGGTAATTAAGCATGAATTAAATCTACTGAAAAAAAAAAGACTACATCCTTTAACCTACATGCTTTACCTCACCATTATTTCATCATAGAATTTAGGAGGGGCCAAATGTGCTGATTCAGGGCCTATGATTTCTGCAATAGGGCCTTCCATGTGTATGACAAACAGCACTTAAGAATCCAGACAAGGACAGCAGGTAAATTAGAAGAGGAAGTGATAGTTTAGAGGTACACAGACAATAAACCCCATTGTGCTATAGCAGAGTTGTTGACATAAGCTGTGTACTTAACATTAAAATCCAATTACAACTGACCCTACCCAGTAATTAGCCAAGATGACACCCAACCTCGCTCTCCACGGTACGACTAGTGAAAAAATTCCTGTAATGCTTTGTACTGTTACTTTTTGTATAAATTTGAATGTAATTAGGCCAGTTCATTATTGGACATATTGTAAGTGCATGCAGTTAATTTGTTTCCGTGCGTTTTAATTGTTTTTAAAATGTACCTGTGTATATAGTGCTGATAGTGTCTTGGCAAGGGTTATATGCTGCCATGAGTTTATTAAGAGAAGTCGGCGCCATTCAGGAGAGACGTTATCAAATAAACACACATCTCATGCAATTTATAGCAGATGACCTGCAATTCACATCAATTTTGATAAATGCCATGAATATCTAAATAAATTCACATGTTAACAATTTTATGCTTGATTGAAACTGTTCACAGTTACAAAAAAATATATCCAATGTTTGCTTTGTTTTGCTGGCACATTTGTCTTATGGTTTTGGGTGTCTGCAAGTCAAAGGTTTTCCAGAAACTTTCAGTCATCACTGATGCAAACCTTACAGGTCAAAAACTTTTATTTTGATGACTTTTTTTCTCTAGAAAGAGCACATGCTATTTCAAAGCAAAAACAATAATGGAGTTTTAATCTAATTTCCAAGCTGTAACTCGTGGGTCACAATGTGTCAAGATCTTGAGATTGAACAGATTTCAAAAATGGAGTGAACTACACCAAGCTCTTCTCCAACAACCTTTGAGTAAAAAAAACAAAAGCCGTTTTAATAAACAAGTTGTTTTTCATTTCAAAATGGGTGGTCTTTGGGATATAAATAACTGCGTCACATTCAATTATTCCAATATGATATCAAAACCAGAAAAAACAATGGTTCCAATTTTAATTCTCCACCCACAGGAATAGTAAGTCTATCTCCATGGTTGAAAAATAACAAAGAAAGATCTGTTTATCGCAGATTGGGGATTTCATTGCTATGAAACAAAATTGATTGACTACTATTCCTAGAATATCCATTGTGTCTCTGTTTCACTAGGATAACAAAAATAACTGCAAGACAAGTACCACAAGTGGTTTTCATCTTGGAAACAAGTAATGGGGCATACACATACTCCTGTTGAGAACCAAAAACAAAATGGGTCCATTCTCACCCAAATCCTGTATCAAACTGTGAATACAACAACAGACCCGGAAGACAAACTCGACTAATGTTACAAGGTAAAGAATACTGAATACTTTTGTCAAACCATGCAGAAAGAATTTTTTGCAAGGGACCTTTCATAAAACATGAAGTCAAAGCTGCAGAATGTGTTGCACAATTTGAAAGTATCACCTTGTCCCCTGCTCTCTCTTTCTCTATCTGTGTGTGAGTGTATGCATGTGCATGTGTTCTAACTGTCATCCTTTCAACTTTTTCCTTTTCCCAAAACAAATCCCATCACATTTGTACCTAACAGAGCAATCCCAGTTGAAGTTAAACCAAACAGAAGACTCCACTTGGTTTCATCTTTCAATCACCTTCTTTCCTGGAGAACAAAATCATTTTAAAGAACCCAAAAGGAGGAAATGTCACCAACAACACCTGTCATCACTGAAAAAGTCCATTTTACATAAGAAACCATATAAAATAATTTCCACTCACCTTGCTGTGATAATAAAACCCTAGTCTGATAAAAAGGCATCATTGTCCCTGGCAGAGTAAAAACCATCTTCAATCAATGTAGAACTTGAATAACACTCTCAAGTCTGCTTCCATGGCAACAAGTAAATATTTCACTTTCTCTTTGTTAATAGTTTTTAACTATCTGTACACTATACAAGAAAATACAGCTTATTAAAAAAAACTGATCCTAGTATCCATAAATCTGTGCAAAAACCTCTACAGGTGTCCTGAGAGATACCAGCCCCTAGACTTCATCAGTACTCAATGAAAATGATCACAGAATCAGTGCATTACCTGCTACTACTACTACATAGAAGGTATATAAGAAAGAAGGCACTGTACTGAACAGTGGATGCAATGTCAGTTACTGTAATGCAGTCCCTTTTCTAAGGTCGCATTCAGAAAGACTCTTACAAGCATGGACTTAGTCCTAACTTTAGGAAGGCTTTAGAGGTTTGATTGCAATCACTCATTATGTCATACCATCTGCAATGCCTAAAATTACAGTGATTGCTTTTCAGAGGGTTGAACACATGTAAATCTTGGAGGTAAATTAAAAACTTTTTTTATGAAAACTGTCTTGAATGCGGCCACTGTCCCCTGTGGAATGCTAAGTTATGATGACAGTGATACCTGCTCTCATGTCATTTGACCATGACTTATACGTAGGATTCGGTAGGAATGTAATTTAGTGTACCTAATATGAACTTGACAACACTGACAAAACTGTTTCATCATAAACTTACTCATCATTTTTAAAAATATTTTAATATCCAATTCTTTTATTCTATTTTTTTCCTCTTAGTTCCTCCCCCCCCCATATAAAATGGTTTAGAGAGCTGATAAATGTGACAACATATAATGATCTATTTTTACGATATTTATTTTGAATATTTACTAATATTAAAGCAGGTGTTCTTTGCATAAGTGTTCAAAGAATAAAAATCATAAAAAGCCTTGTTTTAGGAACAGCTGAAAAATGAACCACTGTCACATCACCCAATACTACTAGTGCTAAAAAGGTGAGATGACAATGATCAGTTTATCATTTAATCCATCTTTCAAATGTGAGCTAGATTTGCTCACTCCCTCTGTACTAGCTGAGATAGCTCACCTGCAGCTTGAAAAAAAAGCAAGCCACATTCCACTAATTATGAAACACTGATAAACAGATGTAGTAATTACATTCGAGAAGGAAATACACACAGTTTGTACATAACACCCTATACCTTGTAGCAGCATCACAATAGGACTTCTATTTCTACATCTTAATTCCTTTGCATGGGCCTTGGATCAAAGAGCATAACTTGATCTATCAATCTTTTCATCTCTGTCATAAACCTGGCCCTGGCTGTTCCCACTGGATTATAGCCAAGTTTAAATTAGTTATCAGACAGACGCTGCTAATTGCTGGAGCCGGCTGATTACAGGGTGTGTAGAGAAGTGTGAACAGCTGTATTATGTGGCAGTAGGGGGTGGTAGGACTGGCAGAGCTACTTGTACAGCAGGGTCACCTGTTTCATGAAATGGCTAAAGCTGAAAAGAAGTTTTGGCAAAGACTGCTTAAAATTCAAGCCAAATTGCATTGCCCGAATTATTGAAAAGGGTGCTTCTATAGACAACCAGGACCGCGCTATTTTCACTAATTTACAACTGCCTGGACAATGATTTTAACAATTGTTTGTATCGATAGTCCATGTAGGTATGTCAAGTTGTCAAAAACAGCGTTTGCCAATCTTTTATAAAAATAAGAGGGCCAGTTCAAATGCACAATGCAGTCAAACAATTTAGATGTTATAAAGAATGTGGCCCACTATATCACAATGTGTAATAAGGAAAGAAAAAATATTCTCAACCAACCACCACCTAGTCAACCAAAGTAACTGAGCGTATACTGCAACTGTAAAATCTGATCACAGTTATTGTATAAACAATATTGTAATTTACTATTGTAATTTTAGTTATATGATTATATAATATATACTGTTAGGTCATAGTCATTATAAAAAATGTACTTGAACTGCAATAAATAATAATAATAATAATAATAATAATAATAATAATAAAACACTCTTACAATATCCCAAAGTCAGGTTCACAAAACCAGGTACAAATTTATTATTCTGTTTTTTTTAGAATGTTTTTTTTTTATTTAGAGAACAATTACAATCACAACAAGGGTGACTTCAGTGGCTGCCAAAAATTGGCCTTCAGGTCCAAGAAAATGGCAGTTATACAACTGAAATAGCCAAAAATCACTGCAAGCCAAGATTTGGTTTTAACCAGCACAAAACTGATGGATTGGACAGTGACAGTGACAGATTTACCACAGACTGGCACATTTACTCGTCCGGAAAATAACTACTGCAAGTTAAGTGAAGTCATTACTGCAGATGTTGATTTAATTTCAATTAGATGAAATATGAGAAGTTAAATAGAATGGAATACCCTTTTTGGTTGGGGTGTTTTAGAAAGTTCCATCAGTGTCAGCAAGTGCAACAATCTGAACATAAAAGTTAAATGTCACATAACATATTGACTGACTTTGCATGTATTCTCTCTTCTCCAGGAGCGATGTTTTTGAAAGATCCATCAATGCATTGGTAAATGCTTTGCCCTCAATTAATGGGCTCATCTATAATTTGATGCCATATTTACACAGGACACATACAGGGATTGATTTTTCTTTTTATCTACTACTTTTCATCTTTACCTTTCTGAGTGACCCACTGTTAGTTTAATGAGGGATATTCATGAAGTTCTGTCCCACTGTTTATTCCTAATACACTGGTTCTGGGGAGTTCAGAAGTAATGTGAGAAAACTTGTTGGAAGAACGGCCTGGGTTATAACATTCGTTTTCTGAAAGTTCTTACTTTTCAGTTTTTCTCACAAAGTCTGCATGTTGAATTCTAGCCACCTTCCCTGGTTTTAACTT
>NW_019775645.1:63005-83510 GCF_001039355.2 Lingula anatina | reverse complement strand
TCTGGGTACATTTAAATTTAGGTGCATGAAGGTTTCACGGTAAAAAGATCCACTTTTTCACAAAAAGACCCTTCCCCCTTGAAATTGCGAGCTATAAGCCCACCTAACAAGAATGAACTTCTTCTCAGAACTCATTTCAAGTGCAATACTATAAGCCTCCATTGATAAGAAACAACGCAGTCTCTCTCTCCCCTTTCATTTATGACCTCGTACACCATCATTACAGTCCTTTTTCAAATCAAAGAAATACAGACTGGACATTAGATCTTCATCCCCCAGGGCCATTCATCACGGTCGTTTGAGCAAAAATGACAAACGAGACAAAGAGCAGAGGCTGCTTATGGAGTGATAGTTGGCGGTGATTGTACAGGCAGATAGCTTCTATAATGGTCGTAATTCTATGTTATTATATTATAGACAGCAAGGAGGTTGTGGAGATATCATTCAATTACTATATTACCTTCTTCCTCAATATTCTTCATGGTTTGTCATGATGATGGCACCAAAAATAGCTGTAACATTTGGGAACCCCACTATTTTATGTTTAAATTTAGCATGATGTCTGAATATAATAATGGTTTTACTTGGAGCATTAGGTTAAATTTAACATGAACTTGAGCCTAATGCTTTTAAAAATATGGTTGTACTTCAAGGCTGACGATAACAATGATAGTTCTTTTAGCAAAATAGACAGCATACAAGATTGTAATGGTCTAAATCTTCCTTATTTTTCTTTTTAGAAAGCCTAATGTCTTAAAACAAATTACACTCAGTCACAAGATGCAGCATAGGTGAAAGTGTTAGTTAATCACTTTCCGTCTTTTCCATTTTAAATAATTTCCTTCCTTGAGCTGGCTGTGTTCAGAATAGACCTATTTTAGCGGAGATTCCAAAATGAACAAAACAAAGCAACATGAACAACATCATAGACTACAAAGTTTGTCCTGACTTTACCAGGTACATCAAGTTAGGAGGGGGTGTGCCAGACAGTTAAGCTGATTACATTGACTACACCTTAGCAAGAATCCCTGTGGAGATAGATCGATCCTGCTAGTACCATAACCTCTATTCTCAACACAATCTTCATCTTCCTTTTTTTTTTTAGAAAGACTTTTAAGTTCAAACAAATTACACTCAGTCACAAGATGCAGCACTGGTGAAAGTGTTAGTTAATCACTTTCTTTTTTTTTTTCTTTTTTAAATATCTTTCTTCCTGGAGCTATTTGCAAAGATATAAATAACATTTGACAGTATCAGTGCAAACTGTGCATAATGTTCCCTAGCATTTTTTCCCTCTAAAAGATATTTCCATGTGTCAATCAGTGAAAATACAAAGACGATATCCATATCGTGTTGGAGCCACCCCCCTCTCTCCTGGTGGTAATAGAGCAGTGCTGTCTTTCTAAACAATTCTCCATTCTGAAGATCTGATGTGGATTATCTAACACACTTAAATAACAACAAATAGCTAATGCAAGTCAGGTTTCTCCAACACTCCTGTGCATGCAGTGAAAAATGCACTGCAGTAAGAAAAAAGTTACCACTCCCTTTGGATGTCACCGGTATTCAAGGATTTCCGTTAACATCTCTGAGTTTTTATTAGTAAAGATCTTATGAACGAAAGCCAAATAAAGTTGCACCTCTTTGCATTTTCATTTTATGCAGAAAAAGTCAAATAAATGAATAAATAAATACTGCAAATAGTTGGTTGCAATCTTCTATATTTCATGTTTGAAATACCTAATAGATAAAATTCAAAACATCCTGTCGCAAGATAATACCTGCATACTTCAGTAATTGCTGTTCAAATAATATATATCGATAACTGATGCCGTTACATCCACACCCATTTTGAACAGATAACTTAAGTCAACAGTGATGGTTTATCTGTGACTCTCTATCTCTAAAATGTACCCACATAGACATCATAATACAGGTCACTCTAAGCATGTGAAAAGTTTGACAAATACTTTACACCATTTTACTTTGGGCAAGGAAAAAGAAAAAATTATCACTTGTCATTTTATCACTTATTTTCGGTAAAATTGTACATTCCCTGAATGAAACAAGAAGTATTTTAGATAGACTCAAGATCTAATGACCTTGTATTCACTAAGCAGTTGTCACATCAGCCTATCATAAAAACAATCTAGACATGTGGTGGTTTATTTTTGTACAGAATCTTACCAGCAGTCAAAATAAAGATACAGAACAACATAAAAACATTCCCACGCTTTCATCCCTTTTTTAGTCACGGCACCAATGATATTTAATATAATGCATACATGCATGACTATATGGGTTCCCTTTAAAATTTTAAAAAAATTAAATTGCATTGAAAATTATCTTACATAACTATTCCTAAATCATTAAATACCATATAAAATGCATCTTATCTGAAAAAAAAAAAAAAATAAATAAATAAATAATCAACAGTTTCAAACAATACTGGGCTGCCCTTGCTGATATCCATCAATATTTATCAGGTATAAACAATAATGAAAGACAAAATTGTTCAAAAAATTTATCAGCGTTATTCTTATGTACACATTATTCTAACTTACCTGGAAGAGTTGCAATTCCTGAACTCAACACATCGTAGTTAACATCCAGAACCGACTGCGGTAACTCTAACCTAGGAGTTGTCACCGTGCCACCATTTTCTTCATCCTCCTCATTTGTTTCTATAATAAAATAAATAACATGCACACCATCAGACTTGGCAGTTGTCATGTTAAAATTGATCAACTAAGTTGACAGTCGTCTACAGGTATTTGTTCTTTTGCAGATTATTGGAATAGCATCCTTAAAAAGTCCAGAATATCCATCGTTTTAGTCTGTCTTTGAAAATAAGCCTAGCTCTGATGTTACACTTTTACTGTCTGTGAAGAAACCATTTCATCTCTGTGTATGATATTATATATTGTCTGAGTTTCATTCAGTGTAAGTTCATGTTCACAGTCCTCAGTTTATCAAATTTCTTTTGCTATCTGCTAGGACAATTGGCTATTGTTCGATGTTTCAAACGGACAATGAATTACTGGTCAAGAATGACCTCAGCAGGACACAAGTAAGGTCAGTTTCAATGGTCCACTATGTGGTATCAAAATACAGCTCCAATTTCAATGGTATCACTCCAAAGGTTGTGCAACAGTTGTCAAATTTACAGATTCAATTTCACTTGCAATCCTAAACTGTCCACTCCAGTGACAGTGTTTATGAACTGCAGATCTAGAGTCAATGACAATATAATATCATATTTTCTGTAACATCCTTGAATAAATCACCATTCCCTTCACTAGAAGTAAGTTTTTTTCATCTGAACTTATAGCTTCACAAGGATTTCCCTTGGTTAACTTCCTTTCGTCCAGACAGACAGATCAAGTATTTCACCATAAATCTTACTTTCTAGACAGGAAATCCACAACTGCTTAAAACACTCCCCTTTCTACTTCTCCCTCCTTCTCTCTCTACCACACTTATTTCATTCACGATTTTCAGCCGCCTGCCTCCACTTACTGCTGCTGATTGTCAATTGGGTCACACCATTTGATTTCCAGTAGGGAGGACAGGTTGGATGTTGGTTTGGTGGGGACGAGTCCACATTTATAATTAAATGCATTGCATCTGCTGCTGAGATAAAGTTTCAGCAAGGAAAAGAACTAACATTTCAACTTTCTTACTAATTCATCACTCACGTAAATTAATTTTGCAAGGCCCAGAGACTGTCATTGAACCATGGCATTTTGATTGGGGAGGAGGAGGAGGCTACCAAGTTCACAGATGTAATAATTTTTTTATTTACTACTCTTCTCTCACTTAAAACAGTTTGAAATTAATTTTGGAAAAATTATTAACAATTTGGTTTAAAAAAAAAAAACGAATTTTTTAAATTTTGCTTTGGTCAGATTCATCGACTGAAGGCCATGGATGAAAAGTTTGTGTTAGTTTAAGCCCTGGAATGGACAGAGTAACAAGGCAGAGATTGCACAGTAACTGACCAACACTAAGTACTGTTAAGCACCTTCATTGATTGAAAACTATTGATGTTTTTCCACAATGTTGCTTTTGAGAGGCCCTAATGTCCAAGGAAATGCACTAATGCCAATAAACTTGTGTAAGATTGTAGAGGTTTATCAAAGATGGGAGCGATCCAAAAGTGATGTCCAAAAGTGCTGCTAGGTATAGAAAAAAGAACATAAACAAATATGCAATGAAACTGCCAGCATATTTGATTGACACATGATAAATTGTTATTGGGAAGCTTTGAATGCTATGTGATTTTGGTCATTGTTTGTATTGTATAATGTAATCAATTTTGATAAAATAAATTTGCAATGAGTTTTTTAAATCATTAGTGTGTATTCTACCATGAGTCGCACAATGCCTTTTTTCCAACAAGGGTAACCAACTTTTAATGAAATAGTCCTAATCCTTTTTCAAATCACATGGATCAGCCTGCTGCATAATCAAAACAATTTGTAAAAAGACAATGATGTTGTTTAACAACCATTCAATCATGTGTAATGAAATCCATTCTTCTTTCATGAAATATTGTTAATTCATTATGGCATTGTCCCAATTTAGATGATTAAGTCACTCCCATTTGTTATAAATCTTGACAATGATTAAAATTTTCTATGCTAAACAACCATGGAGATTGGGCAAAAATTTCATTATCGAAAAACACAATACAATTAAGAGAAATTCAATTAGAGGGTGATTAAAAACTAGAAAATTAGTACAGAAAATGAACACTGAATGTAAATTCAATTCATACCAAATATGATATCATTATCATTAACAGTGTTGGAGTTGTATTCAAATTCGGAAAACAATACCAGAGCATTTTTCCCTTTAAAAATGAGCATCTCACTGGAAGGAGGGTTTTCTTAAAGATAATATTCCTATATTCAACTACATCATCTTCTCAAAAGTAAGAGTAATTCAATTCTCATCCAGACAAACTGGATTTCTTTTAATTTCAGACTGGGTTAGAGTTAAAGCAATAATAACTCTTCCTTTGAGATTCAAAATTCCGCATGAAATACATTGTAAACAACGCATGGAAATATATTCTATTGTATTTTACCACTAAAACGGCCGTAATTGTAGTAAAACTAAAATCTGTGCTTGTCAATAGGGCTTTCGAAGCTTTCATCAAGGCATTCGTTGCTAATGACGTAATGGTGTCACGCGGATTCTCGCGTTCATTCGAGACCAAAATAACATATGGCGCCAAACGCATTAATGCGGACGCAGACGTAAGTTGCGAGTTTTTGTACAGTGCGTCGGATAACAAAAAGCCCAGAACGGCACACATTGTGGATATTATGTATTTTTAACAAAAAGACGAATATATCTCATGAATCTTATATAGTGTTGTTGTTGTCAACTTTTCCCGCGGTTTTAAGTAGGTCAACAGTGACTATGCGATGTCAGAGAGAGCTCCGTCAGTTAAAATCTCTTAAGAGATTTTAACAAAAAACCGTACGTTTAGGAAAAAAACCCTGGATTAACTTTGAATGCAGGAATGGGGTCGCTGACCATTGGTAAGTACGGGAAAATTNCTATTTACTACTCTTCTCTCACTTAAAACAGTTTGAAATTAATTTTGGAAAAATTATTAACAATTTGGTTTAAAAAAAAAACAATTTTTTAAATTTTGCTTTGGTCAGATTCATCGACTGAAGGCCATGGATGAAAAGTTTGTGTTAGTTTAAGCCCTGGAATGGACAGAGTAACAAGGCAGAGATTGCATAGTAACTGACCAACACTAAGTACTGTTAAGCACCTTCATTGATTGAAAACTATTGATGTTTTCCACAATGTTGCTCTTGAGAGGCCCTAATGTCCAAGGAAATGCACTAATGCCAATAAACTAATGTAAGATTGTAGAGGTTTATCAAAGATGGGAGCTATCCAAAAGTGATGTCCAAAAGCGCTGCTAGGTATATAAGAAAGAACATAAACAAATATGCAATGAAACTGCCAGCGTATTTGATTGACACATGATAAATTGTTATTGGGAAGCTTTGAATGCTAAGGTAATATGTGATTTTGGACATTGTTTGTATTGTATAATGTAATCAATTTTGATAAAATAAATTTGCAATGAGTTTTTTTAATCATTACTGTGTATTCTACCATGAGTTGCACAATGCCTTTTTTTCCAACAAGGGTAACCAACTTTTAATGAAATAGTCCTAATCCTTTTTCAAATCACATGGATCAGCCTGCTGCATAATCAAAACAATTTGTAAAAAGACAATGATGTTGTTTAACAACCATTCAATCATGTGTAATGAAATCCATTCTTCTTTCATGAAATATTGTTAATTCATTATGGCATTGTCCCAATTTAGATGATTAAGTCACTCCCATTTGTTATGAATCTTGACAATGATTAAAATTTTCTATGCTAAACAACCATGGAGATTGGGCAAAAATTTCATTATCGAAAAACACAATACAATTAAGAGAAACTCAATTAGAGGGTGATTAAAAACTAGAAAATTAGTACAGAAAATGAACACTGAATGTAAATTCAATTCATACCAAATATGATATCATTATCATTAACAGTGTTGGAGTTGTATTCAAATTCGGAAAACAATACCAGAGGATCTTTCCCTTTAAAAATGAGCATCTCACTGGAAAGAGGGTTTTCTTAAAGATAATATTCCTATATTCAACTACATCATCTTCTCAAAAGTAAGAGTAATTCAATTCTCATCCAGACAAACTGGATTTCTTTTAATTTCAGACTGGGTTAGAGTTAAACAAAGGAGCCCAATAAATCCTACGGCACCCGAAATAACCCGGTCCCCAAGCTCTGACACCATTTATTAACACACTATTTGAATTTATCACATGCCATGTAATAAAAAATTGGATCCAACTAAGGCCTCTTTAAGATTTACCACCCAAATTTTAAAAAATCATATTCAACAATTCATTTTTCAATTTACATGAGAAGGAAGTCTCGCAACTATCAAATGAAATTCTCATACACTATTGTCAATGATTACCAATGTATTCTGAAAAAAAAAAAAAAACAAAAACAATGAACATTCCACACCTACCTACCTGTCCCCCCTTCTTTCCCTCACCCTTTGGTTCACTTATTCTAGGTCCATACCTGAGCAGCTTACCTGTGCGATAGAAGTCTAATTAACACCTCTGTTATCAGGGCTCACTGATAAGCCACTGGTGGAGGACTGCCCCCCCCCCCTCTTTAAATAAGACTGCTCTAAACTTTACTCTGAAACTAAGTTGCATTTTATAAAGAATCTAAAAGTCTATTAACCCTTTTTTCAGCAATCTTAGTGAAAAAACTTACAACTCCTTGCTCATAAAATACCTGAGAGAAGGGTTAAAGGGGGGGGGGGGGGGCTAAATTGAGGTCATTGAGCAGAAAAAAATTATTTCTCAGCCTGCGATAGTAAGTCTGTCTACAGAAAAGCAACGTATCAAAATGATGCTGACAGTGGGTGGAAAAACAGGGAGAAGATTGACTCGACATGATCTCCATAGTGTTATCAGCAACTGCATTTTTCACACCTATCGTGAGAACACAATCACATCCCTAGATAACCATGCTCCTGCTCTCAGCAGGCACACTGTGGGTCAGATCTTCACCTAAAGATACATATCTCTGTATAACAATATACACTTCACTAGTACATTTTTTATACTAAATACTAAAAATATTCTTATTATCTTGAGGAGAAAAAAGGAGAATGTTTGAACAATTTTTGCTTGGATGAGATGGATTCTCTCTCTCTCTCTCTCTCTCTCTCTCTCTCTCTCTCTCTCTCTCTCTCAGCTTAAATAGCCACCAGTTTTACAATGCAAAACCTTACATTCTCTCTTTAATAAGGTGGACTTTTACTGGTCCGGTGAGAGTCCATTCACTATGACACACTATCTCATGTTCCAGTGTCAGTTTAATTGCCACCCAAATATTGAATGCACCTAAAACTCCCCTGTAAACACCAAGTGTGTCAGGTCCAGTTTAATCCTGTCAAGTTACAATTAATAGATGTGGTTTAGATAAGATAGAAACAATCAAGAACAAATTATGGCTGTCACCTCTTATTAAGAGAAGTATGGAAATTGAAGGGCACTGGTTAAGGCTTAGGTGATGAAGGTTATAAGGTTATGTTTTCATAAGCACTCAGTGCACTAATAGTATCATTCTTTAAAAAAAGTTTTTGCCAAACATTTTCTATTGCTTTAATTCCCTTCACAAATAAGATTCTTTAAATATTGAAAAATATATCCATAGAAGCACTGTTATTTAGTGTATCTATTTAACACCCCCTTTCTCACAATTCTCTAGAGGAATTTGTATTTCAAGCAATGTGTCTCGATACATGTGAATAACAAATGCTCGTTGACATATCATGCTTCCGACAACATGTTAATGTTCCCAGGAGACAAATCATTTAACAATTTCCACCACCTGTGCATTAGTGCATTGGAGAAAATCTTATCAACATATCAAAGTTTCAGTGGTACTTTGAATTTGGGATACAAATGTACCTATCCTTCGTTTTAAAATGATTAAGCCATCTGAGCTTGTTCGACAGCCTTGTTTTATTACTAAATAGCATATTAGGGAGTCATTTGTGTCCAATCTAGGTTTTGGATCAGGTAGAAAAGTCTGTATTCAGTAACTGTTACCAAAAAGAACATGGGAAGTAGATAGATTAAAACATGGTCGCAATTGCTCCTCCCTTTCTGACAACATAAAGTCAAGATAGCTTTGTTCTTCTTATTTCCAATATTTATGATTTTCTAGGGCATACATTTTTAAAAGCAAATTCCACCTATTATTTCAATCTGCTTGATTCATCTTGAGTAAATTTTAATAACAGGAACAGATATATGTACAGGTAGAGACAGCCAAGATAAAATGACAATGTGCAATTTCCTTTTAAAAATCATGGAAAATTCAAGATTGTTATCACTCCTCATTATTTGACTGGGATTTTACTTCAGATTTCTTTTTTCAAAAACGTTAGCAAAAGTACGATTTATCAACTACATATCATCATGATACCAACTTACCAGTACTGTTTTCCTGTACTACGCTATCCACAATGGCGGCAATGGGAGACTGATATTCGGCACTTCCAGACACCACCTCGTCCCAGCGTAATCTCTGGACTCCCTGTTCCACCGCCAAGAGGCAATGGCGGAGCACGACACGCAAATTACTCCCATCATCCTTCAGTGTATATATCCCAGACATCTTGAATAAATTGCGGACGTCTTCAATACCGATATCCTGAAGTTGATCATTTGGTGAGGAGTATCGCAAAACTAATCCAATATCGGCACTGTTGTTACTGCTGGAGCTGTCTTTATGGTTGCTGTTGTCGTTTTCAATAACATCAACGCTGTCTTTAATATTGCATTTTAAACAAAGGTAAAAGTCACCGTCCCGTAGTAAGTTCCTAGGTGGATCGTTTAAATGGATAATGACACAGTTTTCCCAGCACAACGGCCAGCCTTTATGTGCACTTGCCAAGTGAGTGGAAATATTAGCCTGCAAAGAACGAAAGAATAAGATTTATCAAATGTCTCTCTCTCTCACATCATAATACATTCCTTGATTCTAGATTGTCTGCCTAAAGTCACCTTTTTTTACCCCTCCTCTACACTGATGTTCTTGATACAGACAGTGCAAGCCTGGGCCTGAAATTAATAGTTTGTTTTACATACTTCAAGTTAAGAACAAGAAAAATCAGAATAAGCACCAAATTCAACACTATTGCTCTTTATCAGTATTCTGTTGGAAACAGTATCTAAAACAACACTAATAACAACAACTACAACTGTTACAATAAAAATAATTGATCATCCAATTTCAATTCTGTTGACATAGAATTCAGTTCAATTATATCATTTTATTCATAAAAATTACATCCTAAGAGCAACCTAACAACATATCAAACAAATAAATAAAACCCTGTAGCCTTTACTTTCCATGTTACTTATCATAACAGGATTCATATTGAGTATTAGCATGTCAACTTCACATAACCTACTACATTAGGACAAACAGGGATAATATTATTGCACAGATCTGTAAAATGAACTCTTTAAAAATGTTGCACAGATGTTCTATGTTGCACTTCTCCATATTTGGTAACTAGTATTTGGGAACTCTGCGGCAATTTACCCTCCTTGAGAATTATTCACCCTATGTTTCAGTTATTACTAGAAACTAATCTCTACAGTCAGTTGAAAATATTATTATTTGCAGAACCCACCTTATGCCATGCTAATTATCAGTTTATTCAGTTACTTCAGATGTATATGTTAAAACCAAAAAACAAACGCTTAGGCACGGTCAGCTCACGACTCCTATCTTCCAATTCAGTAACGGTTAACATAAACTGATCCTGGCATAACCGAGCTATTTCGAACAATAAATGATCATTTCTCAGTAGTCTTTGAGACTTGAGATGAAACTAGTGTGTTTACTTTCAATCTTCCTCTTGAACATTACTGGTGAAACCCATTGAATCATCAAGCAGAGAAGATGAGTAAATACGACCATTAACCCACTTAGCGTCAACTTTTGCCAACTTAATCAAATCTTAATGAGAAGCCTACATTGCAATGATTCCGTCATCAAATGTAAGAAATGGAAATCATCTGATCAACAAGTGAGCACTTCTTATATGCGTACTTAACACAAACATTCCCACACATCAACATCTAAAAACACGTACACACATGCATGCACGCACATTCGTGCACACACCCACACACAGTGGTATTCATTTGATATGACTGATGAATACAAATAACTTCACAATCTCCATCTAATAATGAGAACCTGTATGTGCTGCATTCATTAAAACTTAAATCACATCTTTCCTCAACCATCATAAATCATAAACCTTATACCTAGTAAGTGGTTTTTCACCTGACTTTAAAGGCACGGCTCTATTTTTTGTGTCTCTTAAAGGTGAACAATATTAATAAACTGCACTACAGCTTCCATGCATCATAGTCACTTTAGTGTACACCAACCAGTTAAATTAGAAAACTCCTTTAGAAGGTCACAAATATCCAGCAAAGTTATTCCCATAATAATATTCCGCAACCATTGGATAAGAAAAATATCTAAAAAGAAATACCTTGGAAACCACAGAAGAGAAAAAGGCACCTATCTCCCAGCCAGCCTGAGTGGGACAAGGTCTTCTCTCAGAGACAGAGTCATCTCTTGGTAACAATTCTGACTGGACTCAACTTTTACAGTACTACCAGTAATGTAATAAAAATCTAAGACAAGTGTGGTGCAGTATAATATTAGAACTATTACCACAAATTATATGACAGGCTTGAATTCTAATACTGTTCTTCTTGTCTAACCAATTTCTTTCTTAGGTATCATATAAGGCAGGAAAAACCATCTTTACCTTTAAACATCAAATAAAACATACAAGTCAGTCCACTATATCACCTACAGCACTGATAGTGAAACCTAAGTCTCGTGTCTCCTCAAATGTCCTTACACAGGTTTTATATGTCATCAACAACATGTAGTTTACCCAATGCTATGCCTGCTGTTTATCCTGCCTAACCTTGCATTTCTCACAGCAATTTTTGTGTCAAGAGAGACGCCGTAGAGATGACACTGGCAAGCATTGTCCCCTCCACAAATCTACCTGTTAGGTCTTGTAAACTGATCACCTTGGTGTGACACACATGTATTTGGATCAGATGTCAAATTGGGTATATATTACCTCGCCCAGAGTCTCATTAATGATGCTTGATTAAGTAAAGGGATAGGTCTGGCCTCCTAAATGATAGGAGCTGTCAACATTGACCCCAGACTTACAGGGAAAGGGAGGCAAATTTGACCATCTGTCATTTCAGGTGATTGACACCTGCAATTTTCATATCAATGTCAATATATAAGTGTAATCCTATGAAAGTACACTTCTCCATATGGCATTAATAAGGCTGAATAGATCTACAAATATTATCCAGGTCATCTTTATTGAATTTTTTAGTCCCATCTGTTTTTTAGTCCCATCTGTTTTTGCCTTACTGGTCTCTCTCTCTCTCTCTCTGTTCAGACTTGCCATCAATTCCAAAGGAAAGAGAGACAAGGTATTTCAACCAGACCGCAACAGACAGTTTACTCCTTTTCTCATCCACCTGTTGTCTCAGTCAACAAGTTTTTCAACTCACCTGTTATGTTTTCAAACCTTAGATTATCACAACAACAACTGCCATGGCTATGCATGGATCAGAGGAGGAGTAACTCTGATTTGAGCAGAAAGAAAAAACCCAAAACATCCTCATATTCCATTACAGGTCACTGTCATACTCAGTTCTTCAAACCTTGATTATGAAATTGCTGTTGAGGCAAAGTAGATCAGTAGAAGTCGAACTTTAAATCAAAGCTGACCGTAAAAGCCACTGTTCTCTCTGAATAGGTCACTATACACACTCCTGTGGTAGTCAACAAGCAGGTGTAAGGTATGTGTCAGAGTACACAAATGGAGAGAGAGAGAGAGAGAGAGATGGGTGGCTTAACTTTAACTCTCCTGTCCTGTTCCACCTGTCACCTCAGAGGAATAATTCATGTCACATGTTGTAACACCTTGGAAAAGTCTGAGTCACCTGAGGCGCTATGTAAGGTGACAATGTCACATGTATACTAAACTGTCAAAATGTGCACTGTATAGATGTGTGTTGTAAACCTTATGTGACAATGACATTTAAGTGACAATAACGGAAGTGTCAGTTTATGAAAGGGACATCCCAACTTTACTCCTCCGTAACATCTATGGCCTCCATGATAAAATCTTGCGCCTTCTGTTCTTTCCTGTTGATTTAAAGAGAGTCAAGATAATAAATGGAGCAGCTCGGCTCTTTTTTCAAGTTCTATTTTTTAGGGATGAAGAAATACAGAAGTTTTAAGGGGGGCGGGGTGTTACAGAGACCGTTTAATAGATGAAACATTTAACTGTCTAGTAACACTGTGAACCAGACATCATCAAGGCCATAAAAAAATGGTGAAAATATTATATCTGTTGCTCTAAACACACCAAATGAGCAAAGAAATACCACATGAGGTGTCACTACATGACAAGGTCACAATGACATCAAGTCCAACAACTGTGAATGGTAACAAAAATTTATAGAAATAAAATATCTAAGGCATGGTACTGCAAGTATTGTTGATTTTGATTCAGAATACACTGTGGCAAAATTATATTACACTGTTGTATAGTTGCTTAAAAAACACGCAATGTTGCAGCAATGAAAAAAAATACAAATTTGATTCCACTTCCTGGATTACTTTATACATGATGTCTGCTTTTACAAAAAAAAAAAAAAAAAAAAAAAAAATCACCTGTCACACCAAGCTCAAATGCTACATAGAAATGCCATTATTTTCACCTATAATACCCAGTGTCCTTACATTCAGAATAAGTAAAGCAGACTTGAAGAAATATAGTGTTCAAACACTGTCAACCTAATTTCCAATGTACATAACTCTCTTTTATGCAATAATCCCTTGGCAATTCTGATCAAAATTGCCATAAGAGCACTAATCTATATGCCGCAGTCCTCCACTTTCAAAACCTGCATTGTCACTTGAGTAAAAACATTGTTATCTGTGACTTTTAAATGCCCCTTTCACACCCGATCCACTATTGTGAGACGAACAGACGTCAATCGTTAATATTCTAGTCTGCTGTCACTGTACAAACACGACAACACAGTATAACAATTCAAGGTGCTATTCTGACACACTATTTCACCAATTCAAATGTACAGAACTAGAGGACACTTGATGTTGTAAGTTTAAACACTCTGAAGAAATCTTAATCTTAAAATTTTGAGCTTCATTTTCTACATGTCTCAGACTCCCACCCTGCGTCTTACCCATGATCCAATTTGAAATGTAGGGCAGATTTCAGCTGTTCATCTACGGAGTTCTTCTGCTTGTCATACAGACACCACTAAAGGCCAAACATCAATTATCACTCCTGTCAAACTTGTGTCTTGCCAACAAATGATTCTCTCATCCACCAAAATCCAAGCCACTGAAAACTTTAAGCAATGAATCCATCTTACCTGACACCGGAGTCAAACCAATAATGCGACCAGATCAATAAAAACAAGCCAAAATGTCACCGCAAGTCCCCAGCCCTTCTGTGTCACCCAACTGTCTGTGTCACCAAACTCCCTTCCAGTTCAATACTCAGCAGTGTGCACCCCGATGACACTACAATAACAACAACAATAACTCCGTTCCTCTTTGATGTCCTGCTGTGTCAACACATTAGCCTGGACTACACACACAGTGTTGAAACAATGCCGCGTGATATACAGATACAAAGCACATCCTGCCACCAGTGTGTGAGTTGAGAAACGCTATAGGGGTTGCACCTTGGGTGTTAAGGAATAATCTTTTTTTAAGCATGTGTATATGTGTGACAATCCAGTGGATGACCTAGAAAATTGTTAAATGTGACTCAGCTGGTATTGGATTTAAAATTCCAACAGGTTACAAACACTAGCACATAATTCTTGCATAGATATATGCATTTTTTTCTTCCCAATTTTTATACTTCCCAACAATCCCCCCCCCACACACACACACAGTAACTTGCCTTTGCAACTGCATTAAAACTGCACCTTGGCCTTGCACATAATCTCTTAATTTCCACACCTTTGACAAATTTAGCAAGCTGCTAAATGGTAATCCATAGATCCACCAGAAGAGACCATCTCCTGCTGTGCTTTACACAACACTTTTGCAGCCTTTTTAAAACTGGTACAAAATTTTTTTTAAACAAAGATTCCTGGCACCACAACCAGAGCCTAAAAAATGCGTGGGAATTTGAAAACAAACTTCCAATTACCTGGTCATTTTGGCAATCCTCGGGTCATGTACATCCACCTTGACCATCGATCACCAACTAGGCAATTTGCCGAGCTCCACTTCCTATCAATGGATTACACAATGAGACCCAAAGTTCCAAAGAAAACGGCCCTTGTAACCCCCCCTCTATATTTGTGACTTTGGGAAATTGGCGCTAGGTTTTCCTTTGCTGTTTGTATTGTAACACAAAACGTGTGTATTTAGGTCCTTCATGTTCTCATTGACTTGGAGCAGTGGTGGACGAAAAACTTCTGTGATGAAACAAATGCTGTATTTTCACCGGAACCAATACTTGGGAAAATAGATGAATAGAGTTTAATTGAAAAGCCCTCTAACTCTTCATTATCGAGCATTATACTCTGGCTCTGAGGCAATTACGGACACTTTTTTCATAGCTGGGAGGGCGATAAGTGTAAAAACATCAATGGCGCAGCTAAAATTGGCAATTGGCTATGGGCCACCAAATGTTCAGCCTGGCCAATAAATTTTAGATATAGAATGGTACATTATGTAGGTGGTAAATAATGCTTTTCCCTCGTACATAATCAGCAAGACTGACCCAAAGAAAAAAATTTCTTCCTTTACTGGCACATAAGGAGGACTGACTGTAATATCAATCTTACATCACGCTTTTTCAACAGACTTTCTATTTATAAATCATTATAGCTGTGAAAGCATTCAAGTTTTCTTTCCATTTTTCTTTTCTCAATAATTCTGCAAGCAGGGGGGATTTGATTTCCTATTCTTGTTACTGGCGCCATACACCGGGTGGTAGAAATACCAGAATGCTCACTTCCATTTTTTAAATAAACAAAATGTAAAAGAGAATAAAGAAATAAAAATGACAAAAATCTAGCAAGGTACAGTGAAAATTAAAATGAGAATTTCTCTTTTTTAACTTTTTTATCACCAAAAGATCATTAGCAATTCTTTTCTCTCGGTTGACTATCATCAAATTACAATCAGTAACACCATCAAAAACCCCTGCCAATTTTTATTCTATTTGATCAATTTCAAAGTCTAGCTGATTAAACAAAAAATAAAGGTCACTCAAAAGTTCCCTGCACCAGAACAATAGAGCAGAAAGAAAACCGAGCCAGAAAGCACTTGCTGACTTTGCGGTCAGGTGACAACATTAGTGTAGATTGTACCTGAAATATCAAAGTGTCAAGTTGCCCACAAGTTCAGTTTCCTAAATAAAGTATCAAAGGAAGTGTCATATCCAACACAGGATTTCACAGCGGGGGAATCAAGTTTATGGTGTCCATCAAAGCAAACTTGTATTTGTCTTTCCATCGCTGCAACAACTAAGTGTCACAGGTTCCCCATTCCCGTGGAAGGAAAGACAAAACAGTCATGGCAATACACATGCCTTTTCGCTAGAACCTACACATTTCCATTGTCGTGCACTACTGCAATTTTACGTTAACATGGGCAAGGCATGCCAACGGGAATACAATATGCATAAAGGACACCCGAGACCTTGACTTATATCAAATCTGCTTCATTAACCGCACCAATGGTTCCATTGGTCATACCTCTCTCGGACCACTGACCAGTTGCTCTTGGATGGCCACTGGTTTCTTAAGGGTCATCCCACTTCGATGACCTCAGTAAAAAAGCTGAATTCCATCAGGGGGGCAGTAATATATTCGACTTCTATCCAATACGCCACACTGATCAACTGTGCCCAACAGTTATGTTTCTAAGGTTTAAACTCTGCTGATCTGGATAAACTGGTCTTTAAAGCCCCGTATTTATCAGCTTTTGTGACTCTTTGCCTGTTGGGCATATAAGGCACTTTAAGGGGGGTATATATGCGGTATATTCTCTCTGTATTAATTCGATGAAAAGAAGATGTAATTATCGTGAAATTTTCCACAGTCAAAGTCATAATAGTGTAACAGGCACCACAGTGCCCTAGAGTGTACCACCTGATACTTCTTCTAATTTGTCAAAGAAACGTAATAAGCCAGAAATATTTAGAATTTCTATTGAGACCAATGGAAGGCATCTAGCATGGGCATAAGTGCCAATATGGTCTCTCTAACTTCTTTTAAATCACTGTTTAATATCTTTTCCTAATTAACTTATTGATTTCGTAATGACAGATTAGATTTTAAATTTTGGACATTACTTACTTGCTGTTCATTCAGTTCTCACCATTCTACTCAACACAATGACCAGATAATCTGCAACATTTCCAAAGACAATGACTAATATTCCGCAATGAAATATTCATTCAAATGTGATGACTAGACAAGGGAAAAACTTCTTTCCCTTTCAAGTCTGTCACCAAAAAATGTTAAGAACTTGAGGAATAACAAAAGAGTCCCCAAGAGTCAGTTACAATCACACACACAAAAGCTACCTGCCTCAGGTATTAAACTGGGGAGATTGACATTTACGAGGTTCTGGGTTTATCCCACATTTGCCGACCTCTCAAAATCGGCAATTATGAGAGAGGGGTCAAGGACAAAGTCAACAAGCTGCAAACTTCTTGCTTGTTTTTCTCAAAAGATGAAGCCATGTTCAGGCAATTAAAACTCCCTTATCCAGACAGATGTTATATCAATAAATTTGCTATTAAATCTCAGGAGCTATTAGCAAAAGGTATAAAAGGATTCAAGAAATAGCATCCAGATTAAACTGTCCACATTAACAATGTCATGATTTTTAAACTGAAACTTTGCAGTGCCTAAAAATGTCAAATATCACAGAGTTACTCAAATTTGCAATGTCATGCACATTTTCACTACTCAGTCTTATGAGTTTTGAAAATTTCTGAAGTGCACCAAGTATGTTGCAAACCTAACTTTCAAGGTTTATAATTAAACAAATATCACTTTATGTGTAAATTCTAGGCATCCATTTAAACAGCCCAGAGGGTATTCCCAGGATTCAAGAGAGCCAAATGTTGCTATGGAAAGGGTTCACTGAGAATCAAAATTTGAGCTCAGAACTTTGTCATTTCCCAAGTTAGTCAAGTAAGGGGAGTTTAGGTTGACTTTTTTTTTAACAAAAAGGTCCCTCTCCCCTTGGATTACAGGCCTGCTGCCCAACAGTTGAAAAGTTACCATCAAATTGCATAAAAACTCACCTAAAGGGGATCTCAAAAATTTGCTTAAAATATTGAAATCCAGCAAGCCAGACCATCAATAAATTATTATTGCAATGGCTTGACTTATACCTATCTCCAGCATTGAGACCATTAAATCTTTTCTTATGAATTTACACCACAATAAGGACCTGGCAAACATGAATGAAAGCTACTCAGACTCTCCAATCATCTCAATGAATGCTCCTTAATTCCAATGCACATTAAGCTTTCACTACATTGAAAAAAACACTTAACAGCCCATACTTGGATGGAACACCTACCTGCTACTTCTCTCATATTCTGTCTCCACTAACTCAAAAGATGACCTTCCTTGTTGTAGCAATAATCCAGCATTTCCAACCGTCTGCTGTGTACACTGTGACCCCTACACTGTGACTGAAGGCAGTTCAATGAAAAGTGTAAATATATTATCTCGCCTAAAAGCCAAAAAATTTGTTTGCTGCCAAAAAAGTCTTTTTTTAATCAGCCTGCAGACAATCAGTAAACAGCAAACGATTACTAATGAGAGATGTTTTTTTCTCCACCAAAAAGGATGTTTTCAATCCATCACCTCGATCTCTGCCGAGTTGTAATTGTTCAAAATGCCTGCACACCAATCCCTTTCAATGCTAGGGGTCACCACTGATCCCAAGGGTCGTGCCACCACTTTGTTCCCGCACAGAAAGGTAACAGTCCACGAGTATTTATCCTACCCCTTCATTTTTTTTCACAGCACATAACGACTTAAAACGCCTGCATATTTTTCTATTTGTCCCAAGCAAATACGGAGAATGGCTTCACATCTTGCTAAAAAGGGAGTCGGGTTGCTGAGGTATTACACACAGTCTTGTAAGATAACAACTTTGCTGATTTAATAGGCAGCGTAACTCCTAAAGCAAAATAACCCCAAAGTCACAGTTGGTAAATACAATTTATTTCAACTTGGTCCTGATGTGGTAAACTTTGCTCTGGCCAAACAATAGCCTAGTAAAGAAAAACAGCGTCTTTCTGCTGTCGTATCTCTGAACCAAGTCAGTTGGAAATTCTAACATCCTCGGTAAGCGATAAACAGGAAACTTAACAATAAATGGAGAGGAGATCCGAACTGAGAAAATATAGGCTGCATTAGATCCCTCTCTTGTTACAAGAGGGATGGGGAATTAATTTCAATTAACATGGATAATATCACAGATAGTGGCAGTGGGCAAATACACTTCCTCTAGGGGATGTTTACCTAATAAAACTATGTCAACAACCATCCAAGTTTTTAGGACCAGTTTGCATGCAGAGTTCGAGGATGATTTTCAATTAAGGTTTAAACCAAGACACCACCTTTTTTTTTCAGACAAAAAAGTTTAACTGATGCTTTTTCTTTCAGCCAATCTGGATCATTAAAATGCCTAAAAATGCATCAACTTTATTAAATTTTCTAGCAAAACTGTAAATCCTACATTTAAGGAGTAAGTCACTTCATTGTCAACTTTGCTTACATCAAACCTTGCCTTTTGTTATACAGAAAAACATATATGTGCCACACAAGCTGTCAACTATACACATAAAAACAAATGAACCATCTAGACCCACTGCTCACACAGGTACTCTGACCTCTTTGTCACCCTGTATCAACATATCATTACAAAGTCCTTACAATACAATATAGATGACAATAACAACAACCAAGGGGGTAATAACGATACAATACAAGTGACTCACATCCCTTCTGCAGTCAAGTGATATACAGGAGCCTGTATTAACTGGGTCATTTAAAGACTCATTTACTTCTCATTATAGGTTTTCCAAACAGGTAATTTTCTTTACCTGAAAGGTATCACTTTTAACAGTAAGATGTAATAAGAGATGGATATGCAGGTACTTTTAAAAGTTTGGATTAGAAAATGACGGTCATGATATACTTATAATAATGCAGATGATTTGCCTCTTATTCAAGCAAACACAGTACAGTACAATATAATATAATAAAGACATGTACAATGAACAAATGACATGGATTTTTCGTTTAATTTTCAAACAAGATCACTTCGATTTGACAACCTTCCAATTGCATAAATATTTTTGTGGCAATGATAAAAGTGTACTGGATTAGCACCAACTTCAAAACTACCTTTTGAAATCTGTTTTGATGTGGTAAGCCAATTTTCACAGTTGAATTTTTGAGGTGTGACTTGAACACTTTTACGATAGCCAATCCCTTTTTTTCTTCAGGCTATACTCTGTCAAACACAACAAATGAGTGGTTCTCCAGATTGGTTGCTTATTAGGCAAACTATTTCAGACAGGGAATTTTTTTTTTTAAAGCCGAGTTTGTCTTGAGAAAAACCTGGAATTTTCACTTGGCTCAAAAGTGAAATGGCCCTTGCTGTTATAAGTGACTTAAACCTCCAGAAGACAGTCTCCAAACCTGTGTGGTATATTAACTGAATAAATACCCCCTGCACGTGTAATTCTAATACATATT